>CABEGB010000725.1:95465-695465 GCA_901521435.1 Crematogaster levior
GTAATTTAAAAGTCATCAATTTTTATATTTTGATATTTATAACAAAACACACACACACACACACACATATATATATATGTATATTCACACAAAAGTCACGGTATTGTAAGTTTGTTTTGCACGATCAAACTGTGCAATAGCTACGATAAGACACGTCGCCGATTATTTATACTTATATATAGAGCGGGAATATTTGATATATTTATGTGAATGGAGGGCAAAAGTAGCAACGAGATGCCACGATACGTCTGGGCGAGGTCTACGTCATGATGGCGACCCGAAGGATGATTTGTGTGACAGAATGGGGCCAGCCATGCCTATATACCCGCAGCGGTGTCAATATATTTCGTTTCCTCTCCCGCTGATCCAACTGCTTCCCAATAACGTAGGACCATTCATATATGATATATACGAGGTAGAGCATCTAAAACAAAACACTGAGATATATCATAAACTCAGCTCGGCAAGCAAAAATTTCAGACAAAAGTTGTGTAATCTGGAGGAAAACAAAAAAGATAATTACATATTGCATAATTGTATAATTGCACATTTTTTTTTTAAAACAACTATGTGTTTTCTTTACACCAATTAATTCATCTCGTTATTAAATGAATAGTTTGTGAAAGATTTTATATATCAAAATATGTTAGAATAAGGTATGAAATATCTCATAAATTATAGTTTTTGATAAATCTACTTTCACATTCTTTGCAGAATACGTATGCAGAATAACTGGAAGAATCATATTATGTAAAAAAATCGTAATTCCATTTTTTAAAAAACGGTGATTTTAAACATCTTTATGTAACTTTGAAAAATTGATTTTTTTGAAAATTGATTTTACCATTATTTATCTTTTTCCAAACCAAAACTTTTGTCTGAAACATTTTTACCTGTCAGTTTTCGAAATATTCCGGAGTTTTGTTTTAGATGCTTATACATACACTTACATATACATATATGACGTATATTGTCATATATATATACATATACCTTGCATTCATGCATAGACATATGTATACGCGAACATATTGTTATATGTACCCGCAGATATGTAAAATAGATATATATATATATATATATATATATATATATATATATATATATATATATATATATATATATTTACATGATATATGTGTATGTGTGAGTGAAATGTCAGTGGGCACATGCATAAATAAATACGCGTACAGTTGTTCTTGATTGTACACGATAATAAATTGAACGAGATGGAATTCAAACATGTTATTCAGAATAGTAGGAATGTTTGATCAGTTTTTTCGAGGATGAACACGTACATCCGCAACAGGTGAGATTGTCACTGTCGTAACAAAATTCGAGCGTACGTGCGCACCCCAAGAAAGTTACATATTTGTTTGATCGTGGCTCGTCCGACTAAAGTCTGACAAAACGTTTAGATAATAAAAATACGAATGTGCTTAAAGTTGTAATAATAGTTAATAAGGTAAATTAAAGAATAATAATAAACGAAATTGTACCGATATGAATCTTACAATTAAGTAGAAAAGATGCCATTTTTTCGATCCGGTTGGATTTTGGTCCTGATAATATTTTTGTGTGAATTTTATATACTTTTTCAAACTTGGCAAACTGTGTACCGATTATTTGTCGGTTTTAAAACAGTTTTTTATTGGAGGAGCAAATTCACATATTTAAATTGATTTGACTTTTGATGCTAAAGGATCCGCGAGAGACTGTGAATTCATGAGGTAAAGAAATTAATAAACGAGATAGAATTATACATAATAGTCATTTTACCAAAGGAATACTTTAATAAGACGACTAACTGACTATGACTTTCAATTTATTATTTCACGACATTTCGGCTATGGAATTGGCCCTTTTCAAGTGAGTAACATAAATGGAGCTATAAAGATGCCATGCTTAATAAACTTTTTTTATCGCTGTTACGTATATTGACATAAACGACTTCAGAGACAGATACGTTTGCTCGTCATGACGGCTCACAAAAGAAAAAGAGAAAACCAAACGTGATCTCTATAACTTCAAAATTATGTTGTCTTAAATTAGACAATATAAACGATATCAAATTGAAGCATTCAAGGCGTAAACTTTAGATATCTCAATTAGATGTTTGCAATGTGTTACGAAAAAGTTAATTGGTTTCGGATTTGAAGTGATCGAAATAATACGTATCACATTAATGATATGAGCGACAATACAGAAAGAATGACAAAATTTTTATGCTTCAAGATTACCGATCAACACTTTGAAAGCAGGAACATTTTTGCGCGCGAACACAATTTAATCTTTATCCCGTAGCTTTCTCTCGTATTGGCGGCAACTTTGCCATTCCGAGATCAGCGTAAGCACCTGAAAGGCAGTCGGTATCAATTAACGTGGGATTTGTTCGTGAGCAACGAAGCAATTTGCGAAGCGTAGGAGCGCGATCGGTCACGGAGCGAAAAGGGAAATCAAGGGAACGAGAGTCGAGATCTTCGTGACGACGATAACCGTGGGGTGGTTGCGTCTAAGCGACTTCATTTCCGTATTTTCCGGGAAATCTTATGACCTCCGAGAGAAACTCTCGTGCCACTCGACTTGGCAACAATAAGCAATTACGTGACGGTTGTCGAGGCGGTATTATTTACTTGTCGCACTTTCACGTTCTCGAGAGAACGATTTCCTAATTTTTACAATTAAATAGAAAAGATTGGTCGACTTTAACGAAGTCTTTCGTACTGCATTGTACGAACGAAAAAGCGACGAGAAAAATTCTTACATCTTACGAATGTATATAGTTAACCGTGCTGCCGGATGAAAGAATTTTTGTGTTTGTGGTACAATTTTGTCTTTTTCATCATTTCCAAGTTCCTTCTTCAAGTCAAATAATTATGACAAAATACAATATAGTCTTTGTTTTATTGTTTTGTAGAACATTGTGCGATTATCCATATAAACAGGGAAAGCAGGCTGTAATTAATCGTAACACGTTGTCCAAAATTTTCTCTCGAGCTTCAGGGCATATGACGTATGCTCGATTCACATAATGCGGCTAAAACTTTAATTGAAAGATCAATAGTGTTTCATTGAGCGTATAATCGCTGGAAATGTTCACGAAATATTCATCTCATTACGAGATTTCAATGACTTCCACATCGCTTCCTAAAATGATACTAATGAGAGAATCCAATGAATGTGTCCAGCGGACACTTCATTTCCAAAATATTATAAAATCTGGCTTCCGTGAGTGTCCCGCAATAGCGTGATTTTTACATTGTGTGTTTTATTATTATTGTGTAACGCAATGAATCGCTTGAAATTTTAACGGAGAAGCCTCGACATCGCATGCACGTCGACTTGTCACGTTTTTCGCCGGGATTTTGAATGCATTATTAATACCAGGCGAGAGAGCGAGCGCACGCAGGAGAGCCACCTGTAATTTCTCACATTGCTCTTTGCTCTCGCGAATGGGAATCCGATCGATAGGCTCAATGTGTTTATGCCGTCCGGCTGCGTCTGATGCATCCGATACGATTCTCGTTAAATCCGCGTGTCCCTGCCGGCAGCACGCCGAGTTGTGCTTGCGGACCTGCCCGAATCAGGCGTGGCACAGCCATGTTTCATGTTCCGTAATGCCAGAAATTCGCATTAGCACACGCGAGAGTGGGATTCCAAATGCTCATATACGTTTCCATCGGCGCGGCGCGAATTTTTCGCTCGCGTGACTCTCTCCTTCCTAATAAATCAAAGTAGTTTTTCCAAATATTGGGTAGACAGGGATAATATACCTCGAGACACATGAGATATATGTAGAGATCTGATCTCAGATAACAATAGTACCGTAATATAACAGATGTATGAAAGAATCGTACGTCTCTAATATAAAACGTAAATGGGAAAGGAAATACGCGTTATTTTTTATTTTCACATTTTAAGAAAAGGTTGTTTAGGCTTGATTAATTAATGTTGGAAGTCACAATCGACATATTGATGTACGATTGTAAAATTTAACTTCAAAATATAATTAAACTTCAAAATATGGCTGGAATAAATAATTAATATTAATAATTGGTGAAGAGAGGTGTGTTTTGTATGTGCATACAATAATAATACATAAAGAGACGTTCTGTAGAAACAATCGTTCAAAAATTAGACAGAAAAGGAGTTAATGAGCTAAGTGAGCTAATGCGTTCATTACAAACGTTTCTTTTGCAGTTTCTGATAAACAGCGCACACGAAAATCACGTCCATACATTCACGTTGCTGATGTACACGTTCGTGTGTTACACTAGTTGTTGCTAATACACAAGGCTGTTTATGTAAACCCTGCGTCTGAATTTTCCGACAATAGCGAGGGTATACGTGCGTCAGGCAAGAATGCCGAATGCACGATCGCGGAGCTCGTGATAATCATCGTTATCTCAAACTCGTACGCGCCAATGCTGTTTTGTCCGATGAAAACCGAGGATCGGGTAAAAACGAGAGAGGGGGGAGGAAGGGAGGGAGCGAAAGGGCCAAAGGGGAAAGAGGAGCGAGAGCGCGGACGCGAGAGGGAGGCTGAAAGAGAGATGTAGAGTGTTGTCCCCCTGGTTACCAGGAACAGCGGGATGCGCGCGTAGTCAGACGTATGAGGAAGCCATTGTGCGCGAACATTTTGCCCCTGTCACGGGTGCGAGACAATGGCCGCCGTTAACGCGTCCCGTAACCGTTTCATTGTTTGTCGACAATGCTTGAAAATACGCGGAGACTCGCCGCGCCGCATGCGGGTTATCCTTGGTCCGTCGATTCGCGGTTTCCTCTTTATTCGCGCTCTCTCCGCGGGCGGATGGGAGAAAAAAAAACGCGTGGCGTTCTTCGTCGTCGCTTGCGGTCACTCGGAAATCGCGCCGTCCAGCGAGGGTGTCCTACCTTATCCTCTCCTCGCCACGTTTTTGCGGGTTCAACGAACGGCAAGACGGGACCATCGAGCTCATTCAACGACTATTATCGGCCTTTCCGCTATTCTCAAGAAACGTACATTGCCACAACTGTCGTAATGGAACGGAAAAAGTTTCTTTCACGTTATGACGTTTATCCTAAGCCTAAGTCTAAAGAAAAAAATTCATAGCAGAGTCAGAAATGTGTCCTATTTTATGAGATTGTTACTTTTATTGGAATACTCTAAAGATTCCGCCAACTTGGGCGAGAATTAACAATGCTCCCGATTTTAGTTTAAAGACAAAACTAAACGTACGTTTAATTCGTACTTTTACATACAGTCAAATGTTACGCCGCGTGAAATGCGTTAAAGAGCGATGATGAATTTGCGAAACGCGATCGCATACTTTCTATGTAAATTATCCAACGTTATTTACCCAACACTTTCACTTAATCTCAAACACCTCTCATGATTCGCATCAACACGCACTTCCGCAGTAAAGGCACAAGTATTTAGCCGCATGTTTTAAGTTTTAATTAACCTTGACCGCACAGGCAAACTCACAGTTTCCCGTGCTTCCATGTCTCACGCGAGTAACGTTCACGTGCTTTGAGCGTGAAAGTAAAAATATTTTTCCAGTCGATCATCAGCTGAAAAGAAGATGAACATATTGAAAATGGATTTTAAGAAAGAGTTGAAATGGAATGTCGTTCCAGCCACGGCAGCGATTGTTGCAGAAGCGGGCATCAATTTCAGGACGGCTGCGGTTTATATGGATATGCGAAGCGGAATCCGGTTTTAAGCGTGACGCTTTCGGTCTGCCGAATTTGGTTCTCGGATCCCGAACTTCTCGCATCTGATATAATCTCAGAGTATGAGCGCCGTTAAATTCTGCTGGATTCGGCCACAAATCTGCTTAATTTATAGAACGTATGCGAGGAGAAGCTTTAACGAATATCGACGGCCGAAGCTCTTAACAGCTTTTCGTTAATCCGATTGCCATATCGTAGAGAAAAGCTCGACTAACGCTTTCGATTAAGGTTCTCGATTTGTATTCATATCGTATTATGTGAATAACTTGCAATATCCATATATATTTCGTGCAAAATTGGAAATTCCTGAAAATTTGCAAACGCATAATAGCACCGAACAAAAAGCCAAGACATTGATAAGTTATAGCATGGCTCGTGCTATATGGGGCACGAATACGTATATACTTATATATTTCACGTAAGCCCCACGTCACGTGCACAAGCACGTGCACTTGCACTTTTCTCTATCTCGCCATCTGTGTGTTCGGCATCTTCGTCGGATGTTTTCTCTCTTTCTTTCTCTCTCTCATCTCGATCTTCATATCATCTTCATGTCGCTATATACGTGACATGAAGAGTAAACGCCATAAGGAGAGTCTGCGATGAGCGAATTGACTGCAGGAGCGAATAGCTCGAAACTGTCGAAAATGAGAATTATAAATTGAAACGGGGTGAAACGTAAAACAATATTTAAAACAATATTGTTTAAAACATTATTTTACTAAGATTTTGAGATAATAATACATTCTTTTTACATAAGTCTAATTCTATTTAAAAATGTTTATATGAAGTATTTGCACTTGAAAAATAAGAGTAAAAAACAAACTTTTAACTTGATAGATAATTTATTTTACATACGGATAATACTGTAGAGAAAAGAAGCATTGTAATGGCAATAATTAATATATCAGAAAAAGGATTTGTATTGTTTTTTTCCATTTCTCTTTATCAATTAAAATCTTGTAACTTCCATTGAAAATCAGTTCATTGATTCGAGATAGGATCACCTCAGTATTTCACACGAATCGGTTAACGATTAATTGAGATAAAACAATGTAAATAAAATTTCGTAATAAATTTTAAGAGCGTTATGACAAAGATATCTGGCGATAAAGGCGTTTTATCAATCATTTTAGATTTAATATTCATTGTAACGTGATAAATAACCGTGCGAAAGATCACTTGCAGCAAAATCCGCCTTTAAAGTATCACTATCGAAACGACGCCGTGGCGAATAATCAAACGTTAACTGACCATTTTGCGACACTAGCCGAATGGGAAACAATGACACGTATCTATCCCGGAAATTTTATAGCCACGACATTGTCGAACGTCAGGACGACCCGTTGTTTCTACATCGTTCGCCCGGTCTCCGGAATAACGGACGACGGATCGTACGCGGTGATTATGTACGTACGATGATCGATGACGAGCGTCCCGCAAACACCGGGCGGTCGGATTTATCGTGCGGGAATAAAGCGGAGAGACCGAATGGAAAATACCAGGAAACCGATACGAAAATGTCATCAGCCGGCAGGGCGGTTCGAGGTGTAACGCGACCGTGGAAACACCGTTGTTTACCCACCGCCGTGTAAAAATTCGTAAACACGCGTGCTTTATCGAAGCGCCCACAAATATTACCTGTTTGCTTTCAATCTGCGAATATTGTGGATATCCCGCGGTCGCGTATTGCGAGTCGTGATTCATCCGCGCCCTTCGCGACGCGATTTGGCCGGCCGCTAAATTGACACGTCACATTTGATCCGCTGTCCATTGAATACATAGTTTTTCGGACCAACAGTTCCTCTTTTTACCATTGAATTTTTGTTCAATTTTGTGAGTTATTGTTGTAGAAAAATTGTAAAAATTTCTTGAAATCATAAAAGCTGGAGTTATCTTTTAGTCAACTTCAAACAAGTTGCGACACGATTTTAATTTTAATCTTTATTGAGTCGTAACATTAAGAATTAAAAAAAATGATATTTCATAAAGTTGTGTGGAGGAATTGATTCAATGTTGTTTAAGAATCCGAACTTTTTGTCTCTTTCTAAGTAATCTCGATATAATAGTCGATGACGATATAATAGTCTTCAATAAATTAATATACGAATTCGAACACACATTTCTAAGCTCATCAGTGAGCGTATTGCTGTTCGTGTCATGACGTGGTCGTAAGCTCGCGACTCGTAGGGCGATACGTTACTTTGGCCAGACGGTTGCCGGCGGCGGCACGAGTCGCGCCGTGATACATATCTGCGACATAACTTCCGTGCTACGCGACGTTGCACGTGAAATTGGTTTGCAAATAAGGCGCGAATAAAGGGGGTTGTCACGTGTAGCGTGCAGAAATGCGCTCCAAGACCGTTCGTCTTGGATTTAAGCGGCGTCGGTTCTCTAGTGCACCGGAGCGAGAGTGTAGAGGAGACACGGGCGACGAGGGGTGCACGGGAAGAAAGGGAGATTGTGGGTGTGCGACGAGGGTGGTACTGTCGGGCTCTACTCCTTTACATTGCCGGCAATTGTCTCCGTGAGTTCCGTTGTGTCGCCTAAATTACCGCTGCCGGCACCGAGTGGTGTCCTTTACTCCGAATTCGAGCCCTTCCCTCGTCGGCTACTCGCATGTTGACGTCTATCCCTATCCCTTTATATGTTCTACGTGCATCCTTACCAGTCTTGTGTCACCACTGTTTCTTCAGTTCCACCTTCCATTTCTCCCTCCCTCCTCCTTCTCTCTTTCTCTCTTATTCTCTCTCTACCCCTTCTTCTCTGCCGATTTCATTTATCCTGTCCGCATAGTGTGGACTCTGCCGGCATTTAAATACCAAAATGTCTCCGTGGCTTACGGTGCTCCTTTAATGTCGCCTCCGTGCCTTGTAGCGCAGTTACAACGAAGGAGAAGCAGCCGGATTTATACTCCCGACGTTCTAGCACACCGCGACAGTTTGCTTCGAGTAACTTCTACCTTCCTACCCTCATGGCCGCGAGACCCATATTTCGTCCCTGTCCTACCCTCGCTGCTCCATTATGCCGGTGTCACGCGATTTTGTATTCTGTTCAACGCCAGAGATTTTATTTATTATATTTGCATATCACTCGCATGTATAGTTCCGCGGCACGCCAGATCGATGCACTGGCAAAAGGAATTAGGAGTTATTTTGAAGGTGAGGACGCATTGTACATCGGCATAACATCTTTTTCTAATTGTGAAATTTTTACAAATTTTTACCGTATCACATTTTAACTGACTATCAACCTTTTAGAGAACAAATTAATAGAGAACAAATAAAAAAAAATCTTATCACAGATGGAGTCAGATCATTTCATGAGATGTGACTCTGAAATAAATTCTTTCTTACCTATATGTAAAAAGTTCCTCTACCCCCGTGACCGTGATATTCATATTTCACTCTTGTCCTATCGTCTATTCTCGCAGATACGTTAAGTTCGGAAACCACCACCTTTTTTCTTCGATTAATGGTAGTCATTCTTCATAGTCTGTCCCAAGGGAACATTGATCGAATCTCTGCGGTATTACTGCCTTGGAAAAAAACGTGGCACGGAAGAAGTGTTGGATAACTTTGTTAAACATTTTACACTACAAATCCGAATTATCATCTTTCTGCTTAAATTTAAAATCGCATTAGATTATTACACTGCCACAATGGAATTTATGCATAAAATTAATTTGCATTTCGCACCGGCGAAAAATATATATTTATGTTTACGCGTTACGTATATAAAACAATTACTCGATGTTATTGTAAAGACTTTGTAAGGCATTCTTTCTACAATTTCGCATAAAATATCTTTGTTTTATTTGCACTCTATTATCGCTGTGTCAAAGCTAGCCTCATAATGTAACAGTCTATAGCGTGGCATTATGCAGGAATGGCGAACAAAAGCGTCCGGGCAAAATTAACTCGGTCGGTGCCTGCATCCAGGCATATTATGAACAGATATGAACGGCCGTCGGAGCATTTCGTTACACGATAACATCGCACAACCGTGCACAAAGTGAGGAAAATGCCACTTTTTCAGCTGTCTCTGCCAAACGCCCGCTACGTTCTTTTCGCATTTCTCATTCATGACATTTGCTTTGTGACCCTCTCCTTCGATGCGACGTCGCGATGTAGTAAACGATAGGCGCGCGTGCGCGCGCTGCACTTAAACAAATAATGTTACACTTTCAATCCGAAACGAGTTGTGAAGGACACTTTGCCGCACAGCGTAAAAAGCTACTACCATCATCTACTTCGTACTTCGGCCATTGTGAAAGATGGAAACGTACGTTTTCGCGTATTTTCACATACGGCACGTCGTTACCTGCTTAGACAGTCTACGAGTACATGGCTATACATTTTCTCGAATGGGCCATAGGAAACAGCGAGGCGGAACTGGTGGAAACTTTGTTTTATGACCGAGATGAATCTACGTGATCGGACTCACCTCGGCGAGTTTTCGTCTTTGAATATTTTTCTTTATAACTTTGTTTCGATCTTTGTATTCATCGTGCCGGTGGCAACTTGATTCGCGCAATGCTTGCTGCGTCATGAGTATGTTACTTCTTGCAATCAACATGCTTACTATGTTAATATCATAATGTATATTGATAAAATCATGTGATTGATCCTTTGTCGTGATATCCTATAGATACACAACATTTATTTTAAGTCATTACAAACTTTCGCTTTTCTAAGTTTTTCATCCATCCTAACACTTGTCAATTTGTTCTTTATGTACTCTAGTGCTTGGTCCAGCCAAGTGCTGATGAAAGAAAAATTGTTTCAAGAAGTAGAGGAGAATAATGGAAAAATTGGTATATCTGTGAAATAACATTGCGACCATTCATAGATAAAAAATAGCGCAATTAATAGAGGGTTAATATTAATTTTCTATCCTATTATTATTAAGATTTAACAGGGTATTTACCGCCCGCACAATTGTGTCATTTCTACAAATGCTCTTAGGAAGAAATTGTAAACGCGGACTTTATATGGTTATATATACGGTTTCTCACTGTGATAAGTAAAAAGTTATTAGTGGCATCGTAAAGGTCGCTTCTTTCCATTTATTATTATTGCACTTAAAAGAGAAACGAAGAAAAAAGAAGAGTAACGAACTAGAAAGAAAGAGGAAGAGAGATGAGGGAGGAAGGAGAAGTATTCTACGAGGTTTATAATGAAACCTTGTTTTGCGAGCGTTTTTAATGGCCCGCCTGAAAAGTCTCGAAAAGTCTCAGCTAAAGTCGCGACTCCACGCCTTCTCATCCTTTCCCTTCCTTTATCGTCCTCTGTTTTTATTCTATTTTCCACTTTCTTGTCTTTCCTTTTGCTTTTGGTAGCAATGACAGCACGGTTTGTGCATTATTTTCCATTTTCTTTCATCCTTCCTCGGCGGCTCATTCTCTACGTTGCGGAAAGGTACCTGCACAAGAAGACAATTTCTTCCTTTTATACTATTCGACGCGCGACAGTTCACTCTCAGGTATTTCTGCCCTTTTTCGTTGTTGTATTTCAGGAGCAATCGCGTCAAAGCATGTGTGGTATCTATCACATATCACACACTTTTATGAATTGGATATTATTGACGATAGCGAAGTCGAGAGCGCTCTGCAGCTCGAATTAATCGTTATATTGGAGTTTTATTTCATTTACCAGATTTTAATCAAATTGTGTTGCTAGGGAAATCCGAAATAAATGAATTTTGGTATCGTACTATATATATCGCGTTGGAAAATTTGTAGTGCAATACATCTATGTGATGCATGATTAATTTGGCTTAAGTAAATTGAAAATGTATGAAAATTAATAGCATAGATGATTTATATGAGATCCCGAATTTTACGTTTTATACGTCGCATTACTCGATAATTGAGAAGATATGGCGGCGGTTGAGTAGAAGCGAAAGAGATTCTTTGCTTTTCTAAGAGACATTGCGAAGAATCGCGAACGGGAGACGGAAGTTTTTCAAAGTCACTTTATTCCACGGAGACAAAGGTCGGACTCCTCTGAGAATAATGGATAATCGAGGAGGTCCTTGATTCTCTATTACGGCGAAATAAAGGAGCGACTCGTCCTGAAGCAGGCTTGAATATCGGCTTTTCTTCTTACCTATGACTTTTCTTGTCTAGAGGAAGGTACGTGATCTTCCTTACAACGGATATTTCTCAAAATCTGACTGCTATTCCGTGCAATCTAACGCCAGGATCGACGTGCGCATAAATTTCTGTAATCCGCTCGTGTTATCCTTCCGCGAGGTGAATCCTGCGCGATGAATAACTACTTTCATCCCCCCCTCCCCTCCTCCTCCCTCCCCCCCGCAGTTTCCAGAGAACGCGGGAATATTTATGGGGCATCCACTACTAAATAAATCTTCAGCTATACGTTTAAATCCAGATAATGTCTGCATCAATGTGTGCGTATTATGAACGTGGTAAACAATGCAAAATGAATTCTGTATTCAATCAAGTGCCATCAAGCTATGTTAAATTACGTTAGCGCGTCTACATGCGCGACATAACTTCATCAGCTAGATTGTCTCTGTCGCGGGAAAAAAGATTCAATTTTCTCGACATTGCAAACTAGATTGGTCGAGGAAGGTCGATCTCGTTGAGAAACGCCGCGTGATAAGAGTTTTCCAAAATCACGGGGGGTCGGAGTACGCGATAACGGTGCGCGGCCTTCCTACTTTGCCGAGGAGAACAGTCGAGAGCGAGGAAGTCATCGAAGGATAAATGGGGCCGCCGTATCCTGCGATGCGGGAGATTTCCCTCAGGTTTTCCAGGGAATACGAGAGACGTCGTCTGACGTACGTGTCGCAGCGACACGGCCGCGAGAATACGAGTTCGCGAGAGCGCACCCCCGTGAGTGGAGTCCCACATGAGTGCCGTGCGACGCTCGTCCCCGTTTATACGGGCTATCAGCTCAAGACGCGATACCTAATGCGGTCATTTCCGGAAAAGCCGCAACGCAGCGAAGAGCAACATGCGACAATGAGGATTGTGTAGGAGAACGACACGCTTGGGATGAAACCGTCGATTATTCTGCGCCGCTTCGCGAGCACTCTCGCGTGACCTGAGTCACGTTTAGTTTGTGCGTGTAGCGGAGATCGCGTCATATCCGTAATCCTTCTTAAGTGCATCGGGCAGTTTTCCATTTTTAGACGCTCGATCGTTCGAGGGTTGAGGGGAAGGGAGGAAGCGGACATACGGGGTGAGAAAGAGCGACCTGATAAATAAATTTCCAACGTTAGATGGATAAAAATCCGGTGGGTACTTTCCATAAACTCTCGGGTTCCGTTTCACTTTTCCTTAACACGTCGCGAGGGTGAACGGCCTGGAAACGAAGTCATCTTACGTGGCATGGGGTCTTCTCTCAATTTACAGCTCGCGGGGGACAGATTTCTGCTTTAAAACAATATCTTCGAGATACCCGCCGCGAAACTGGATGCCACCTGCGTCGGAAGCAGGGCAAAGACGGAAGGAGAAAACGTGTTATATTCTCAATATGCACGAAAACGACCGAGGGTGAACGCATCGAAGCGAGATGAGTACGGGGAGGGGGAAGAGGAAGGATCCTCGACTGCCCCCGGGGACGTGTAAACACAGGAGACACTCAACGTTCTGTCAATCGATGACGATGAGACTTGGTCTACGCTATTTTTTTCTCGCGCAAAGAGCCGTGAAAGAGAACGTAGTATCCTCTTGCGTCTTGAATTTCGGCGTTGAATTTCACGGACAATGAAGTCGCACAGCCGAATGTCGATGTTTTTCTTTCGTCGGGGGGGGGGGGGGATCAGAAGTATGGCGGGAACGCGAAAGGAGTACTACGCGAACTTCCATTCGCGTTGCGCGCTCAAGCGGATATAAAGTTCTCCAAATTTTACAACATAGATTCTTGGCACGCGCG
The DNA here is from genome assembly GCA_901521435.1 of Crematogaster levior. Lineage (NCBI taxonomy): Eukaryota > Metazoa > Arthropoda > Insecta > Hymenoptera > Formicidae > Crematogaster > Crematogaster levior. The sequence continues at coordinate 109,088 of CABEGB010000725.1, forward strand.
GAATAATGTCCTTCGAGGTAACTTTTGCGTCGCCCGGGAAATAATTATGATAATCCAGCTGGAAACAAGGCATCTTGGGAAAATCAACTTCGATTTTTGTTATGTCTTTTCTACATTGGTTGTCGTAGCAAAATGCAAAGTATATTCAATATGTGTACATACGCGTGTGTAAAGTTTACTCGTAATAAAAGATGTCCCACATTTACCTCCCACGTCTACAATACTTTAATAGCGTATTTTAGAGATTAATTTGAGTTGAAAATCCTAATGAGAATGTCGACATCATATATAATATATTTCAAGTTGTAAACGATTAAAGTTGGCTAATGAGAATACGCAGAGTTTCTACATTCACAGTCTTGAATGTAGAACTACACTTATGCAATCTGTCATCTACAATAGTATTAATTTTCATGACTAACAAGTAAGTTAATATCGATTTTCACTGCTCAGTTGATTTTGCTTCTTGATTTAGGTATTATGTGCTACAATGTTTCATTGATGTTAACAAATTAATTACAAATAAGAAATTGTGAATTATTACACACGAATTAATGTATAATTTTTTCATTAATTTAATATATTTTCAAGTACTTTACTTATAAAGATAGTAGGTATATAAGGTAGGTAGGTACGGTTGACTGATACTGATAGTATCGGTAATCACCGATCGGTATCACCGATTTTGATTCTCTTCCACATGATAAATCTGGAAATAGTATCGAATCACATATTCGAGCATTTCGTCCAATGCACTTTGTGCAGTACTTTTTTTATGTAGATTTACCACGTGTTAGAGGATCAAAATCAGTGATTAGTAAATTGTGTTCTTTCCTTGTTAGAATAATTAAGACACAGGAATAAAGTAAAACCACAGTAATAAAGATTTTACTTATTTTTATGATATTTATACTTAAACGACGAAGATTGGAGCAGAAAATGTTTACATATTTGTTTTCCTAGAATAAAATAAGATAAAATAAAAATAAATTAATGTATCTATGCAACATGATGATATAAGAAACTATTGCAGAAACTAGCATATAAATGTGTTACTTTTAATTTTTTCTTTCCAAATATTTCTGCAATAGAATTTGAGGTGGCCTCTCTTTATCTTTCTATCCAGTATAAATTGTATAAACTGGTCATACAAGAAAGAAATTTCGTTACTTTAAATATCTTGTAATAATAACAAGTATCTGTGATAATATTATATGTTGATAAAATATAATAAGTAGAGAAAATAAGAAGAATGTTTGCTTGTTATATTGAATAAAATATTTGAATGAAGAAATTAGACATATTTAATATTTAATTAAATATTTAAAAAAAATTTAAAGTATTTCTCAAAACATAATAATAATTATATTTTTACTTTCACATGATTTTTATCATACTTGTTATATATTAATAAGATTTTGAAGCAAGTCTTGTGTGTGCTCGTGGATGAAATAGACCAATCTCTCTGTTCTATATCGATATTCCTTCTGCTATTTGAATTTTAGTTACGCTCACTGGGGAATTACAGTACGTTCCGTGATTCAAGTTGTTTGACAATAATTTCCAACTGTAAATGAACCGTGCGAATTGCTAAGTTCGTAAATTCAGAACGGATTAGATGGCATACGCGTAATGATAGTGCGAATGACATGTGTGTACAAAAGTACAAGTATAAATATTTTTTGAAAAGCGATTAAACTAATTTTTTGTTTGCGCGTATATCAACTTTTTCAATCGCGTATGAAAATTTAATTAATTAATAATTTGCACAATAATTTGATATGATCTGTTGATTTTTGACTCACAAATAATTTGATAAATTTTAATTAAACACAAAAATTAGATTTACGGCCCAATCAAATAACTATACTTCCTATTAGAAATAAATTCTGCTTAAACGAAATCGTTTCTCCGTATTGATCAGAAAAATCAAGTCTTCCAACGTATATTTTTGCGTGAAATATCGAGGAGCTACATTTAATATAGAACAGTGCATGCAATCATTCATTTTCCACTTTTTTACTCGAGTTTCAGGCGAGTATTTTGCGGAAATCGTTCTTCGAGATTACGTGCGGCGTGAATGAAAGGTAGAGAGAAGAGAGAGAAGGGGGAAAGAGAGAAAGAGAAGTTACAAGAAAACACCTCGACCGATAATCAATGTTTCACAATTTGCCAGCCACCGGGTAATAAATTAAGTGAATTTTATTCGCATCTGTATATAACCATGTTAAATATTTACATCCGTCGCTGATTACGAATAGCTGTCTATTTCATCATTCATGGAAACGCGTGTTAAATGCCTGATCATACTCGGATTTCCACGTTACGTGTTCGCGGCGTGCTAATGCGTGAAAATCACGTGCCGAATAAGGAAGTTCTGCTTTTGTTGTTGTAATTCGAGGATCCCGTTATACCAAAATACGTGCCAAACGAAGCATTGTTTTTTTAAATCTCTATTCATCGTCTGCTGCAACTATTTCGTACATTATATAATTGCAAGTGATATACAAAATTTTATGATAATTATTATACGGATGTCCTAAAATTTTATAGAGGGTGTTACAATTTTAAGTTTCAGTTCTAATTTGCATATATTTGTTATATTTGCTGTCATTTGCATATATTTTATATAACACGTAGAAGAAAAGATATTCACTGTAATTGATAAAATAAGGATATAAAAAAAGTTATAAAATTATATAAACGATTGACGCGTAGACGTATTTTATTTGTACAATGTTATAATTTGTTGAAGTTGGATACAATGTCTTGAAACCAGAGCGGCCGATGACATATGATATGCCATTTCCTCTAGATCAAAGCTATTGGGAGTAATATTGGTCGTTCCAATTTCAAGGTATTACTATGTTACACAGGGGGGTAAATGTATGCGCATGAACCATTTCAAATAATTTACCCAAAATGTTTGTTGCATCAATATTTCCATGATAGCTAATTCATCTAAAATGACCATCAATACTTAAACGCAAAGATATGTGTGTATGTTTGAGTTTGTTTCTAAGTGAGTGTGTGCCCTTGTGTATCTTACCTGCTTCGACAAAATCTTATTACTCAATATATTATTTATCTTTATTAATATTATGAAGTATCGAGGACGCCGAGCTTGGCGGCGAAAAATCTCTTGTTAAATACAATTTGACGGAGATGATTTTGTATTTATTGATTAGGTGTCAAATTGTACATGTATAAGGTACTCATAGATATGCGTACATGTTTGTGAAAATCGATTGCGATACGGCATAGACGTAGACAGACCGTGAGGGATGAGCCCGTTGGAACGAAATGTCCAGGGATGAGTTTGGGCGGGGGGAGGGAGAAGGGTGAAGTGATACCGGTCGACCTGACAGGGGGTTCATTCCGTATTTTATGGCTGACTCCCCTTGCGCGCCGAGTGTTACTAGCGCGGTATAGCCATTGGCGATAAGGTGATAAGCTCAAATGTATTGGTTCCTATCAAATCGTACGCTTTACTGTTATAGGCAATCCCCATAAACGCCAAACGCATCTCCACCAATTTCTCTATCTCCTGCGTATTTAAGGAAAGCATTTTTTTATCTCTTAATCATCTCCTGCGTATTTAAGGAAAGCATTTTTTTATCTCTTAATCTTCAGAACGCGATTTTATTAGCATTCATGCTTTTGTATTCCATTTTATCTATTCTCTTATATTCTTCTTAAATAATTCTCCATATTTTCCCGTATTTAGACAGAAGTGATTAAATGTATGTGATATTCAAATTTTATTTATCCTTTTACAATAAGTAAGTAATTTTTTATGAATTAGAATTATGCACACGCATACCTCTTTTTATATAAGAAGAATTGCTTAATATTTAATAGCAATTTTGCATTTTTATGTTTTAATAGACTAAAAATGGATATTTATACTGTTAGAGACATTTTTATTTGTTAGCTATATTATTTCATATAACATTGCTATTTTTATTTCATTACTTTGTACCGATCGTGTACTGATCAATTTTCATTTTGTACATATTTTTTTGTACATATTTTTATAATAGTTTCTGTATATCGTAGGACAACTTACTGAGTTTTGCACAAAGATTTATCGTACGAACAGATAGCGTTCAGAAAATTAAATTTCTGCGCGCAGAACGAGGGGATGGGAGAATAGCAAATAAATTACGTTCAATCTCTATCATCGAGAGAGCAAAAGTGGAAGATAGAGCTCGATAGAGATATGATAAGGGGAATGAAAAGGATAGAAAGAAAGAGTGATAAAGATGAAAAAAGAATAGGTTTCTTGTTTGTGAATCCCTAGTGTGTTTTGGAGAGCCAATAATAATAACTACGCCGAGCTTTAGTTAAAAGTTGGTTAAAAATACAAACAAAACAATCTTCTTTTTATTTCTAGGTTTTCCATAGCTGAGATCACTAATCGCAGCGCTCATTATTGAACATAATCAATTACTTGCTTTTACCTCTTTGCTTTTACTTTCTGCTTTTTACATTTGAGCTCAAGTGGTTTTAGCTTGAAAATATTTTTCACGTGCTCTTTAGACCGGGTTATTTCCCTGCGATTTGAAACCTACTTGGACATAGCGTAGAGCGTAGAAGCGAGCTCGCAGAAAACTTCTCATCGTAAATAGAGCACTTAATCGAATACATGTCAGGGAATAGCGAGTGTGCGATCGGACAAAGAAACGCGATATCGCATATTACATGGAACATAGTACCGAACCGATGTAAAGAAAATTCGATATAAAGGATCCTATTATAGAGATGCATTATAAAATTTTATCTTTGAATTTTTCTTCAGTGTTAGATGTGACGGAAAAAATTAGAATGTATATTTACAGGGATGCGTTTACTGTAAAATTTAAAGAGATTTCAGTTTTTTTATTCAATGTGTGTGTGTGTAGCAACAATATTTAAATCTTAAATTTAAAAAAAGATAAGTATGTTTGTGTTCCGTTTCGGAATACGATTATTCGGGAGATTTATTGTTTCTAGAATTCTTTAGATCTTTTTTTTCTTTAGAATTCTTAGAATTTTTTTATTCTGCTTTTCTCTATTTCGTTTAGTTTAGATAGACTTGATCGATGTTTTGCTCCGCATGATATTTCATGTTCCACGCTCGTTGTATAGTGATTTTTTTTTGTTTAAGGTCACCAAGTTTGTTAAAAAATTGTCAGGACACTAATCGAAAAATGAACGTTTGTTAATCCCGATATTTAAAGCATCGCTGATATTCGATAAAGTTTCACGCGTCATTGAAAAGTTTCCTCGATAAACGATTTTTATGCGCGAGATACTTCTTGCAGCATAATTCTTGGCGGGCGTTGTATTTAATGAGACGTTGTATACAAAATAATGAAAAAAGTCTCGTCGAAGGTACAAATGAACAGAACACGCAATGAACAGAACGCGCGGCAATAGAATTTGCTCCTGGTTTGATCATTATTAATCGTCGAGTCGTCGAGAAGTAGACACTTATTACGAATCGTAAAGCGTTAACTTAAGCAAGGGAGTAACGTAAGTACTTCTCTCCGTAAGAGCTTTCCGGGTGACAATATCCTTGTAATCACTTCCATCCGAAATTGGAGTTTTCGAGGCAGGCTTTCGAGGCCAACGAGAAATATCGCGCTGAGCCACGGATTTATAAGGAAACCCCGTCCACAATATTCGCTAACTTTCTCCGAAACGACTTTACTTCTTAATAAGATTCAACGTTCTAAAATGAAATTCGAAGCTGTGCGCAGGACGGAGGTTGTTTGGTGGCAGCAGTGTGCTTTTGCAAACTTTCTCGACCAAACTTTCAAAGCTTCCTGTGTCTTTTTTCCTTCTTCTAAGGAACGTCTCAGGGAATCTTACAGGGGGGTTACGCATCTTGCGTTTCGATAGCGTTACACTTAAAACACTTTTATTTGTTGTTCCTTTGCCTGCCGTTTTGCTTTGTATCAAGCTTAGTGCAGGTTTTATATATAAAACGTATCTTATTATTCTTACTGATTCTATAAGTGAAAAGTAGAATCGTATTATTTGCTATATATTTTACGCATAAATCGTGAACACTTCCATAAGCTCACAGTGAGATGCGAAGGAATATTTAAGAGAGAGTATATTTTCTCGAATCGATACTACTTTATTAGCGAATCGCAAAGAAAGGCAACTTTGTCGCAATTCTGTCTGGCATTGATGGGTATTTATTGCTATCAGACGACCCGCGATCTCACTACGTCTTTCTTCGTCTTCTCACTTCGCTTTCAGCCAGACCTCTCCTTTCTTGTTTCACTCGTCATTGTGTTCTCTCTTTTCCCCTCTCTCCCTCGCTCTAGAGTTGTCTCTCTCTCTATCTATTTAACTCTATCTTATATATCAACTTCTGTGTTCCCTGGTCGGAGCTTACTAACTTCGCTCCCTCTATAACTCTCGCGAACTGTTATCGCCTCGTTGTGTACAGGGTGTCCCCATTTCCGCGATCGTTCGAGCATTTGCCACAACTTGGAACAGAAGCTCGCGGACGCTTCGAAACGTGAAATTGATTTCACTTGGTACCGCCAGATTATTATCGGCAGACGGCGTTATAATCTCACGAAAGTTTATTCGCACTTATAAATCGAGTCTGTACTCGAGACTAGCTTCTGGACCATGCCGGGAAATTACTCGGAAAATTCCGTATGAATTTTATTCGTGATTTAAATCAACTTCGGGGGTGTTCTCGAATTAAAATGTAAGATTTATTCTCCGCGCGCGTAACCAAGCGGGTTCCGCGGATTCAGACCAGGTTGCATAAAGAATGAGTTTATTTTTTTTTTTAAGTCCGAGGGAAACCATGTAGAAACCGCGATATTTTCCGGCATCTCTCTCTCTCGTTAAGCAGCCGGTTGTTCGAAAAGTGGAAGCATCGTAATTTTTCTTACATGCTACATGAATTTTCTCGAGAGCATTGCCATCGGCAATCGGCCGTGGACCACGGCCATTGGTCGGGATCGTGAAAATAAAACACTACCGAAGCAGAGGTGGGCGATCCGGGAGTATCAGAGTTATCGACGTCGTACGACGCGGAAGGAAAATGAATGGTACGAAAGAAACAAAGGGTGGAGGAGCGAGAGTTTCGACAAGCGCGAACGAACGTGTAAGAGAAAGGAAGAAGAGCGAAGGAGGAGAACGGCGGGAGGATTGGACAACATTAGGGGAAAGAGAAGTAGGAAGTAGAATCGAATGATTCTGGCTGGCTGATCAATTTCATACGCTTGGACCTCCTACGGCGAACTATCCATCACGTGGCATTTGACCCTTCGTTTCTTCGATTTTTCCTACCTCCAGCTGGTCGTCCGGCGCGCCCCCTAATTCCCATCCTGGCCCCTTTTCACCCTTCTCACGCTGTTTTACCCCATCGGGAGATCGTGATATCTCGGTGACGGGGGCGGGGGAGAGGAGGGTGATGCAGATCACTTCCGTCGTCGTCACGACGACAAAACGCCTGCAAATTGCTAGCAAGTTACGAAATGCTGATCTCTCCCATGAAAATGAAACGAATCACCCTTTGTGCCGATGTCTTGTTCCTTTTTTTTCATTTCTGTCATCGATCTTTCTTCATTAGCAGCGTTGCGGATTACAGCGTGACTTGTACAGCGTTGTTCGCATATTTATATCGAAAAAAAGTTGCCGACGCTGCCATCGTCGCCGCCGTTGCCGTCGTAGTCGCCATCGTGGTTAATCCTCTTTTGTTAGTTCCAGTTGTCAAAGCGTTTTTGACTTTTTAATTTACCGCTGCGAGCATTAAAAACAAACTGTTGGCGGAGAATTAAATTAAGCAAAAAAAACATTGTCCGTGTAAAAAAAATGATTGGAACTATGGTTGGCGAAAAATTTACAGCGGACAATTGGTACATATTTCTAATTGAATCTGTCGTTGTAAATGCAATTCTTTTTCGAATAAGACATTTTAATTGCGCTTAGATTAACTAGACTTGCCTTCTCGGACTTCTGTTGCAACTCGGGATATTTCACGAATCTCGACTCGTCTTAGTGGCTCGTTCTGAAATCAGAGAAAATCGGAATTTAATGACATTTTTATGATAGCAGAAACCCGAAGCTATAAAAACGCGATGTTGTTCCAGGATTACGAGGAATATGGTGCCTACGATTACTAATTACGATTACGCCGAATGATACCACGCGTCATGTGCGGTCAATACTCGACGACGCGTACATTTCCGCTTACGCGCAAGTCGGAAAACAACAGCGATTTTGCGGAGAACAGTGGAAGGGCGGGAATAAACACATTCCCGTAGTGGCACAGTACGGTAGTACGTGGGTTAGAACACGAGCTACACGGGATTTATCCCTGGGGACATATCCGCGAAGTTACGCCGCTTGTGTGGGGAGCAACGGGATGCCGAGCGTACGTGAACGTCGCGTCCGGAAGGAACGTGTGTATCTTTAATTACAGCGGTATCGCTCTCTGAGGTAGAACACGTGCAAAAATATTGATCAGACTGACGCGCTGTGATTTGGCGATCAATTTCAATTTACGATAGCAGATAGGATTGTAGGATTTTCTGGATAATCTTCCTAGGAATTTCGCTGCATCGGAAGTGATCAATCAACCTTTCTCAAGTAACTTAATTTAATCGGGTTTTAGTTAAATTTCTATCAATTGAATATATGAAATAAAGGAAAATCCGTATTTTGTACATCGTAAAAAGGATCACTCTAGCGTTATATTCATCATTAAACGTTGAATATTGTTACGTGCTAAATATTGTTCGACTATGTGTTTTTTTTCGATACGGTTTATGTGTTGTTTTTCGATACGATTATCGTTGTTTATTTTTGCGCAAACTAAATTGCAGCTCAGGAGCTTTAAACGTTGAAGTAATAGCTTTTGTTCTGCTAAAATTTAATATTGTCGAAACTTTAGAGTAGTGCGGCTTTCGGGATTATGCGTTTGCAATTCCGGCGATAGGAAAATCCTCGGAGACAAGTGAGATACTAGTCGTAAACAGTTCTCAGTGTTGTTGATATATTATTCAGTTTTAAAGAGATCGTCCTGTTTCAACTGTCCGCGTGATATTCTATTACGGTAGGTTTCTCCCCTGGGATTTTATCCTGAGAAACTAGAACTCGCCATGCCTCGCATGCGAACCGAGTCGTTACTGTTTGCGCTGCGTCACGTAATTTCTATTTTGTATTCACACCAGGGATCTGTATAACATTTACGTAAATGAGCTTTTCAGAAATATATTTGTTTTGTTCTTGCAAGCCGTCGATGCAAAAATTTGTTAACTCGTTCTGCTCGACCAAGCATTCTTTTCTAGCGGAAAAATCGGAATGCCGTTTATCTATTTCAAAATAAAAAAGATATACATATACCGTGCATGTACACGATCGAAATGTGTTATTCCCAACAAAAATGTCATGTACACTAAATTTTTTCGAATTTAATTTGAATGCGTAATAGCTTACGTAATTTCTTTTTGTGTGCGTTACGATCGATACAATCTAACCGCCGATATCCATCATGCGATGGACGTGTGTTATTCCATCCTGTCACGATGTTCCGCTATGAAAGCTCTTTTCATTGAACTTCCGTTCTAAGCACAAATACACGTGCGTACATGTGGCGCTCGATACATTAAATTGACGATATTATATTAAATTACACTCGTCTACCTATATCCACACGTTTGATCTAATCGTGCCATACTAATAAGATGCTATCATCTCAAATCTCACAAGCAGAAGGATCTCAGTTTAACTACTTCTAATTTGCATTTCACCGAGCTATTCCGCCCTGTCGTTTCTACGAGCTTGACTAACCGAGCACAAGTTCCAAGCATGAATTGTCATTCTTGCAACAATTAGGCTACAAGACTGTATTGTAGAAACGCTGTGTGATGAGTAGCGTAAAGATATTTATGTAAATGCAACGATAAGCCAGTTGATCCACAAAGGCATCACGTATATCGAATTGAGGTAAATATTAAATTTCTTAGACGCGTCCTGGACCTTTAATACAAATTGGAATTGGTGAACATAAAATTGGTAAAGGTAAAGATAAAACGCGCAATTGAAATAAATCAAAATCAAATTTGAAACAAAGAATTTTATATTATTTTATCTGTAATGGAAATAATTATAACAATAATAATTATTGCGTTAGGATTTTGATAATATTGACCAACCATTGTGGATACGTCAGTATTACGTAGAGATAATACAGTATTATTTTGAGGCATAATTGTTGTTTGAGGAATAAAGCATGTTGATGCAAACAGAAGAAGGATATATGCAGGAAGATGAATGGATAGTTGTTTGGAGATTGTGTTGTCAGGGAAGTTCTCGCGCAGTATGGAAAAAAAGGTAAACCTCTGAAAACGATTGTTTGCAAGGGACGGGAAAGTTCTTATTATGGTAGAGCGTAATCGCATTGCGTAATTGGAAAGTATACTCGAGGCAGGAAATTCGGTGTAACATTTTATGATAACTTAATTCGCGTGTACAGAGGGGAAGAAGCAATCGCATTATTGCAATGTAATTATATAAATTCCAATTACGCAAATTGCCGCCGAGCAAACGATTGTTCTCCCGAAGGTGGAAATTGCTGGCCGCCTATGAAACAGCAGACAAGATTATCGGCTCGATATAAAACCGATAACATCATCGCGCTGATCGCGAATCCATTAACGATCGTGCGCGCCGAGTATCATAAATTCCGTTGTCTCGAAATCGTCGAGACGACAGGGTCGTGCGTCGGATTGCGTCGAGAGACGTCGGAAAAGCTTCGCGCGACATTCGGTCGTAGGCGGCAGGTAACCGATCGGGGTAGAAGAGGAGAATTTAGAGGGAAGAAGAGAAAAATGTGCGAGAGAAGAAAGAAACGGGATGGGAGAGGTAGCGTGGTGAGATCTCTTGGCAATTTGTCTCATCCCTTTTTTCTTTCCCTCTTTTTCTCTCACGAGCGACTCGTTCTCCATCTCTCTCCTCCCTCCCCTCCTCCCCTTCTCACTCTTTCTCTTTCTTTTCTAGCAGGGTTGTGACTATCGATCTAACGGGTCCGTAGGGTGTGGTTGTGTTGCCCGTCGTCGCGACGCCTCCGTTCCCATCCTAATTCTCTTCCCTTTTTGCCAGTCAGATCGAAATACGTTCGGCACGTGGCCCCGCACTTCAGTACACGCGCTTCACTTTGCAAAGTCGACTGATGCTGGCTGTTGCTCGTTCACTGATCCACCCTTATCCGACCAGCGGCCTTGGGCGATTCACGTGACTAGAACTCCGGCGAAGTCAGCAGAACATTTTGTTACTCGCAGGATTGTGCAAATTGCGACCTCAAATAAAAGTCGAATAAAAGGAAAGAAAATAAAAATAAAAAAATATATAAAAGTTTCGACCAACTATCGAATATTCTGTTCTGAGTAAAATGGCGTTTTTCGAGTATTCGAATAGTGAGACTGCTCGATATTCTTAACGTTACTTTTCAACTGTAGAATGTAAACATGGTCTTTGGGGTCTTACAAAGTTTCTTGTTTTCATTGCTGCTACTTATACTTCCCAGACATTTTCTTCTTCTAAATTATGTGTTAAATCTTTCTTCACTTTTATTTCAAGGTTTCTTGTATTACAGTTCAAAATGTACTTGACTTTGACAAATTTGCGGCGGACTGTGTGTAATAATATCGAATTTCACTCTCATGCGGTATTACCTGTATCGTTTATACTTTACATAACAATACCACAATCCGGATAATGCAGAACATTGTTTAATCGAGTTAGAAATGTTTCAATTATCGTGTTGGAAATTCTAGAAACACGTGCAGCAGCTTCATGGATTAACGGTGACTGTGATAAATGAAGAAGAACGAGAAAAGATTAAAGCAAGGACGCTCTCAGAAAGAAAGAAGAGGGCAAGAGAGGAGAGGAGAAAAGAAGAGGGAGAGGAGAGGGAAGTACAAACGACAAACGATTTAAATCATTATGATCGTGTTTACAGTCGCAGAATGTCTTGCCAAGATATTGCTTACCGAGTAACAGCCTATCCTTAACTTAACTCAATCTCAAGAACCCAGCGAACTATTCCCTTTTGAAACACATTCTCTGTTGCTAGTATTAAAGCACATGCGACAGAGCGTATCAACGCAAATATCCCGGATGCATCTGCATGGACGATAGCGCCTTAACGGATCGGGGTGCGCGTTTGCAGACACGAACGCATGTAGCCCTGAGCTGTGTGTACAGGTGTCCAATGGAGATTACAGTGTGACATGTTTGACAGATTTTAAACGAGTAGAGAAAGCTATCGGTATAAAAAGAATACTAAGCTACTAAATAAATACTAAGTAGCATTGTAGAAAGGGATTATAATACTCTTCGCACGCGTGCGTGTGTGTAAAAGTAAGATATACTATGTAAAATTATTTCATATTATCCGATGGTTACAGTTTATACTAAAAAATATAAAAAATTCATCAATATAATTTAAAGATTCGAGAAAACGTGAAGAATATTGATTTTAAATATTAATCCTTTTTAATTCTAAAGCATATTTAATCTTTAGTTGATATATATATATATAGCACTTGTGCAGTACACTCGATTAATCTTCATTGTTTTGCTCGCCATTTCGAGATTAGATTCATGTTTACAAATTACGATCAATAGTGCGGTTTGAAAATTGCAGCGACTCGTCAGTCACTGGATAAATAGATTGCTGTCAACACGAATTATGAGAAAGTTGGGTTGCAGGATGCCGTGTCGACCTCAGGAGAGATTGTAGTTAGTTGCAGGTTTGCCTTGTAATATGTTGTTTAACACGACAGTTGACAGGTTACAACTAGACTCGGATGCGCTCGATATCGATTTAGCATATTTGTTACACTTATTTTCTGAAAGAAACTTGAAGAGTGCAGTTAACTTGACAGAATAAAATTAAAGAGAATAAAATTAATAATGTTGCATTCCTCGATTCATGAGAAATGCATATCAAAACAAATTTTGCTCTATATTTTTAAATTAATTATTTAATTTAACTTAATTTTAATAAATTCAAACTCTACTTCGCCAGTGAATATTAAATAATAATTTTAATTTTATATTAATTAATAATTAATATGGTTTTAAAAATTTAAGTTTTTTGGTCCAAGAATCCAATTCTGAAATGAATATTGCATGTTAAAGTACTCTTTATACTGCTCGAGAGCGTATGTGACACTTTGTGGGGAATTACTGTGATATGCGTATTCAGTTTATAGTAGAAAAATAACACGACAAACCATCCCGTGACAAATATAGCAGACAGGATGAATATTAATTTAATATGACTCACATATTTGAATGTAGCCGTGTCAAAAATTATTACGAGATTATTTCAGGAAGAGTGTACGAAGTCTACAGTGATTTCGGACAATAATGGTAGAAAGCGATAAATTATGTCGCTATGTCTCGAAACTATTTGAAATTTATAATAATAAAATTGCAACAATTGTTTCTTGAAGAAACAAAATTATAACTAAAAAATCTTTAACCACCTCATAATAGAAGTTTCAACGCTTTTATTTCTGCTGAGATATAAATTTTATTTGAAAGACATGAGGAATTGGAACAATATAATCGAAAAAATATAAGATTCTATCACTTATTTTATGTAATGTTTAAATAATATTAACTATATTTTACCTTTAATTTAAGTTTTTGAAATCTGGGAAAATTTGCTGAATTGTGATGTTCTTTACAAGAACTATGCATTAGCATTACATTACGAATTAATGTTACATTAATCATAGACATAGTGATCGTACGCTTTTACAAAATCTACTAGAGAAACGGTGAAGGTTTATCCTACCACCCGTTAGGCTTCTCATTTCTATTTCAAGCTATCCATAAACCACGATCCGAAATTCCACAGCATCACGGCTTATACGCGCAAGCTGATATCGTGGCGTCCGCAAAACCGTAAACAGCCCTTAAACGCACCCTTAATCCTCATCCACCGGGGCTTATATCCTCTTCCCCATGCTGCGTCCACAGGGATTGCCTTTATAAATATCTCAATCTTCTACCCGCATCGCGCCAACAGGCCGATCGATCGAAATGACGCATCCGCTTCTTATAGGTGCAACGACTTTGTCTTAATAGCGCAATTATTCATCTATTGACAGAACTAGACGCCATGATTACGATTTCCACTTAGCTACATTGATGAAAATTTTCTACATTAATTTAGAGTATAAATCTTTACGGAAATTTTGGTGGGTGGAGTTAAAGGATATAAGTAATAACCAAATATTATATATATTTTTTACAAAAATCGAAATAGCTCTATTTTGCTGAATTTGATCGATCGTAGTGTTTTAGTCCGCTTACTATTGTAAACTTGATCTTTTGGATTTTGCTATGTTTCAATAAAATTCTAAATCTATTTTAAATTTTTCGAATTGTTGTATCTTTGATTTTTTGCTTTCGTTCTGAATCGTTGAGATCTTAACTTTTTGAATTCACGTCTGTCTGTCACATCTGCCTTTGAATTATTAAATTTTTGAATGTTATTAGATACTTATATCTCTATATTTCTTTCTATTCTAATCTCTTGAAAATTATGTATTCTCTACGAATTTGTAAAATTTTATATTCATACAGAGTGTGATGATAATTTTTTCTTCTACATAGAAGAATAGTTTAATACTTTAAAAGGGGAATAAAATAGAAAAATATGCATTGGATACATGAAATATTGTAGTTAGTTCGTCGATGTAAAAAATCGATTGATTCTCGCTTAAGGAAGGCAAGCAAAGATTAACAGCGATGTATACAATATCGAATCAGACTCTTTTTTACCGGACAGATTTTTGACCGTCGGCATAACGTCGAGTACGACACGCACTATTAAACGCACCCAGACGCAAATCCCTTAAGCCAATTTACGTGGCTAACTCGACTCACGATCTTATCCTCCCGGCGACGGGTAATGACGAAAAAACGCGGTAAGTACTGAAGGGCACTATCCTCCGGCACGACGAGGTCCGTCCTTTTCTTTTGTCGTTGAGACCAATTGTGTCGTGGGTGCTACCCAGGGCATTTTCGTTCCCCGAAGTGACGTAACCTATTAAAGAGGGAAGGAATAAAAAAAAGTTTACCGAGCGAATCTTCGGGCCCGTCGGCTGCGGGCTCGATCATCAATCTTCATGGCAGACCGGAAGGTTTTTTAACGCGTTCGCGCTGCGTAAAACGCTTTTCCTGGGGCGTTCCGAGATCCGTCACAAGGGTAGTATCATAATTATCGTTCGAAGGGATCGGTGTGAACACGGACGGATTCAGCGTGGATATTAAAGATGGATAACGAGTGAAAAATATAGGAAACATGCTGTTGTTTACTGCAATAACGGATTGCAGACGGACGTCATGAAAAAAAAGCAGAGAAAAAGAAAGTACAACTTTAATGAAGAACGAAAGGGATTAACACTACGTGCATCAGAATTAATAGGGACAAAGTTACTTTGAGACGCGGAACGTAATCTTTTAATTAAAGCGTCTCATTGTAAACGGGGACTTTACGCCGCAACGCAATTGCGGAGGTAGACGAGAAGAGATGTGGCTTCCCCGAGTTCTCCTTTGCTCCATTATTATGCGATACTAAATTACCTGCCACATGTCGGCGAGTTTGAAATTCCGTAACAATCGAAGGTCTCATGTCAAGACACGCATCATAGAAAGAATATGAATTTTATAAGGAAAACACAGCATATTCAATAAAATAGCAGAGACAAATCTTTTCGTGACTTATGAAAGTAAGCTGTGATTTGAAATTTAGTTATTTTTAATCCACTTTTTATAAAAAGAAAGTTTCTTAAATTTATATCTTTTTTGTCTGGTAAATATCATTCAACTATTCTTTATATCTAGCGCAAATATATAAGGACTAGGATCGTAGTGTTAAGTATCGCGAGAGATAAAGAGAGAGCCGACAAGCCGCAAGTGGGGACGGCAGGCTAATCTTGAAGGACCTAAGTAAACCGCTTCTAATGGATCCTGTCACTGGGCTTCAGGTTGCTTGCATTTTGTGTACTTCTCTCTGGACCACGCAGTGACGTTAATAATGGGGGAATCTAATGTGAAGGGGTGACAGAGTGTTGTGATAGCCGAAGAAACAACGGAAGCTTCTGCAAGATCCTTGTAGGGTTCGTAAAATTAATGAGACTGTCAGAATGTTTCGAAGATAAGCAGCGTTATTGGTATCTTGCTCCCCTTTTTTTTAATTATATTTTTTGACTTGTGTAATAAATGTCGCTAATAACATCAAGAAGTTAAAAATCTATGCTGTATTGTATCGTTAATTTACATGCACGTAAAACTATCTTAATAGAGCGTTGCGAAAATATGTTGATTAATTTTTCAATTTATTACTGAAACTTTAAAGTCGTTGGCGCGTAGAAATTCATATAGGAAAAGCGACAAGCATGCTCTACATCAGGAAAAGCGCACGTAGCAATCAGAGTTTGCGCAAAGTTACGGAAATGTAGTACGTTACGCCTATCCAAACTCGAGTTTTTGAAGCTCTCAACGGTAACGTCCTTCAAGGATTTAAATTTTTGTTCCAAATCGGCAAGGATTCTCAACTGATACGCACGCAATTGATTGTAAATTAGAAAAATAACAAATATATCAACTGTTTCTTAATAGTACTTATTAGATTTGTTAAAATGTAACAATTTGTTAAAATGCGGGAAAATAGTGGCAAATAAAAATATGATTTACAAAATTAAATATATATTTTTTAGAAATAAATAGTATAAAATAAAAAATATCTTTTTTATTCAGGATTTTGATTACTGCTCCTAGTATAATTTGTCTGTAGATTTATCCATAAGCTCTTGTTTTCCTCCTTAGATCTTTTTACCAGATATTTATGATGTCAAAATATTTCTTGTGTAAGGATGTTATCATCCCCTTTCATAGTTCCGACGTCGACTGGGACTTCGAACGACTGCCTGTAGCTAGAATCCTCATCAACAAACTTCCCCGTCGTCGAATTACCATCGATTCTAATAAGGCCCTCGTCCCCATTGACACGAGGTAGGCAAAGGCATCCGGGGCGTGGTCTGGAAGGAGCACTGCCTCGAGGTGCCTTGCTTCGGTAAAGGCGTCGTGCCTCTTCGACGATTCATCCTGCCGTCGCGTCCCTTTGTGAAACGGCCGGGTTATTGACGCTCCCCCTCCCCACCCTCCGTTACGACGTGAGGCAGCATATATATCGCGCACATATCTTGAACTTGGAATCCCCGGAAGATGACGGGTGCAGATATATTCGATCGTGAATAAGGAATTCTATCGTTCTCTAATCCCACTCGGTCGAGTGTTAACCCCCTTCGGGTAAGCAGACCTAACACCGTTCCTTTCGCGAAGTAACGTTACTCTGATCTCCTGTGAATTTTAATAATTCTAAAAAGTGGCCTCGTAAAAATTATTGCGAATAAATATACTACTTTCGTAACTACGATTTACATTTTGGAATAGTCGAAATTTTGAGATATTTGAAACAATTTTAGGCACAATATTCTATGTTGAGTTTTGCATCTCACAAAAGATTCGAAACATTTCAGACTTGAAGAATATCGAGATAATTAGAACCATGTCAAGAAACGTGATGCCATTCGTAGTATATTTTTTCGCGCTAACAACCTGTCATATTTGGATGGATCATAAATAATTCAATATCATAACAATTCATCGTTTGCCATTATACTCCTCCTCCTCTTCCCCTTTCTCTCTCTCTCTTCCTTCTTTTTCTTCTTTTTTCTGTTTCTCATCCAAAAGTGAGAATTCTTTGTCGACACGTAGCGAAATTGCGGCAAAAGATACCTAATAGTACCGCAACAGTTGAATGATGCAAGTGCAACATTCGTTGAATTGGTACATAGAACTGGACAGATCGAGACTAGTGAAAAGAGGGGAGGGAGAGGAGGAGAAGAAGAAAGTGGAGATGGAGAACAAAGTCTCCTCACAGTCTCTGATCGAGCTATCAAATTGTCGCACTGCGGTAGTGATGTAGGCAGAGGTGTAGTCAGCCAGTCGCGCTGTCAGGGTGACTAGTAACGGGACGCGACTACTGTCAGCAGAGCGGAAAGAGCGAAAGAGAAGAACATCGAAAGGGGGTGGTTGACGGAGACGCGAGGGGAGGTGGCGTGAGTGGCTACCAGAGAATCGTCGCTTACGATCGCAGCTTGTTTCCGTCCAATCCTTCTCTCTTCAACAGCATTCCACGATACTCTCTAACAATTCTATCCTTGTCCCTCTCTCGTGCTCTTTCTCATTCTCTTGAGCGTTCACCGCTTCCGTTGCACTCCCTAGGCATACCCCACTTCTACTCCATCTCTTTCCACATCCAGGTACTTCCTACATAAGCCTGCCTCCTTCTTGTCCCCTATTCCCTGTCGCTCTTTCCCCCAATCTCAACTCCATTTCTCCTCTCCTTTCGAGCCTCCACTCGACTCCCAAATACTGCAATTTCAGCCTTGTCGCCACTACGGCACTTCAACTACGAAATGATAAATTCCTGGCCCGTCTGCCCTGCCTCGTCCCGTTGTTCCCTTCCTCCGCTCCCTTCCGCATTGCACTGTATCCTCGTTCCGCCGGGCAGTACTTCGTGGTTCCAGCGCGGTTAAGCTCGTCCGCTCAATTGACTCGATTGACTAGATTGCTGCCTTCGTAACTGCGTTTCTTCGCCTCTATTGCATCTCTGTAAAGACACTATTGTGACAGAATAGTGGAATTATGTTTAAAATTTTTGTTATCCTTCAGAATAACATGATTAAGGATTTTTAATGAGAGATTGGTTGATCTATATAAATCATTTATTCGCGTGACACAATTATTTGCAGTTTTCTATCATAAAACAGAATTTCTAATCCGATGTTTGAATAGTACGTCTGATAATAGTGAGTGTGTTTCTTCATGACCAGAACCATGCTCACAGCTACTTCCGACGGATTCACGAACGTTCGCTTAGCTAAGAAAGAAGCTTCGCTTTAGTACTCCTACGGAAGATATACGCAAACTACTGAAACTTCGATCTTCTCCGGCCGGCTTGTTCGACGAGTTTAATCGGCGGGATGCTTTAGTCCGATAGGCGAATCGAGGTTAAACGAAGCACGGTTCTCGTACGAGTTGGAACTTCCGGGAATAAACAGAGAATGGGCCAGAGGTTTCCCTTTTGGCTTAGTTAACGAATTTAGTTATATATGCACACGTGATGGGAAAGGGGAGGGGAAGACTGAGAAAAAATAGATAATTGGAAAGATATAAGGTAAAAAAAGAGAAAAGGGGGGGAAGAAAAGATGGATAGATGGATGATGGTAGAAGCCGTGCTTTCACGAAAATGGAGGAGGGTACGGTGAACGTCTAATTATTGGCAGAAATGTGGAATTCCCTGTAGCTGGCCGTTTTCAGAGAGCTCATTAACCTATTTGCTCCCTGTTTGCTCACAGCACTTTACGTCATCGATATGTACTTGAATTTACACTCGTTGAATACCACGCTTAGCTATATGCTATCGCTATGAAACTATGAAGTCGGACATTCGGCCGTGCTCGTATTTCGTGGCTCAGTTTCATTAGACTCGCGTGAAGCGTAAATATTTGTCGAATACTCAAGAAGCAATAAAATCTCCCTCGTGCTTAAATAAATACTCGTGAACGCTTTAAATAAACACTGCTCATAAGCTACTTTTGATTATGAATTGCAACAAGTAATTCGTTATTTAGTAACGTTAGTAATATTGGAAAAAAATGAGATTTTATGTACTGTGAGTTTAACTTTAATATTTATAAACTTTAATATATATAAATATTAATCTCGCATATTTTTGAAGCTTTTATTTTTTAAATGAATTCTTGGATTCTTGATATCTTTTGAAAGCATTTCAAAATTTTATCTTTAGTAGAAAGATTGTTACTAGTATAATAAGTAATTGTGAGTCAGTACGTGGCACAATTGATGTACGCTCTAACGAAGAAAAATGAAAGCATCAGTTCAATCTTTATTTTGATACTGCGTATCCGTACTAATACCATATTCTGAACGTAACTAGGTCTGTATAATGCTCACCGTCCAATCGATATTCCTCACGAGAGATAGTTACCTCTTTATACTCTCCCCATCGATACGTATTCGGCGTGTGAAAGCGTGCAAAGTTCTTTATGCATCTGTATATTCCACGGGATGGTAAGTTTCTAGAAAATTTAGTGAGCCCCTGTGAGACGACAAATCCACTTTTCACGCGTCAGAAAGACGGAAATGTATCGCGGCGTTAGAAATCTGACTTTTGAAATTCCGCAAACGGTCTTGCCATAAATTCGGCGAATGTACCTGATATATTTATAGATACTATAGCTAACGTGTATAGGATTGCACGAATCCGTATCATGCACAACACAAAGTTATTCTCATAACAAGTTCGCGTTCAATAAGTCAGACGTATATTTTGATTCACGGTATGTTGTACCGCGCGGTGCAATACTGCCCGGTTTCACCATACCAGCCTACTACTATTATTTTAATAAAATATAGTAACAAAAATATTGTACGATACGAATACGCATAGAATGAGATCTGGTGAAATTTTGCGTGACGTTGGACATGTTCGTTCGTGATGTAAGCGTTTCTTTTAAAGACTGGAATTTGGTTTTGAGCCAGCCAGATGGATAATGACATTGTGTCGCCCGTGAAAGAATGATAACATCAGCGTGCTGTGAAGTTTAATACTTGAGATCCTTCCTCTATTCCTTCGCTCGATGCGACATGTCTTTTATTTTTTCGGCACGATACATTACGTTCGATGTTTTATATTTGACGATCTCTCCTTTGCAATTTCCTTCCGCTATATCAAACGCTTCGCCAGCTGTACCTTAACTTTCATCTAATATCTTTTAGTATCTTCGGTCTATCCCGATCAATTCCGTAATAAATATCGACATGGACTACAACCATTTATAGGAAAAGACGTTGGCCACGAGGTGGAGGAGGGTGATTTTTTTTCATGCAAGAGGAATGGCGCGACAGGGCGGCGGAGAACGAGCAAACAGAGAAGACTGGAGGGTGGTTCTGTCAGGCCGCCTCCATCAATCTTCGGCGAAGGGATGACGCTAATACCCACGAGGAAACGTCTTCGTGGTACCTTTATCCATAGAGCGCCCTGTATTCTGCGTTATAGGGAATATACCATTTGGAAAAAACAAGAGCCGATTTTCGGATTCGATACGCAAACATGTGAATTTATACTCAAGAAGCGAAGAGAAAAATGATTGATTTTTACAAATTTATATTTATTTTATCTAATATGAAAAACAAGCTATACAAACTGCAGCATAAAATCAAAATTTCAAATACAATTATTTTAACTCGTATTTTTTTAACAAAAATTGTCTTTAAAGAAAAGTTTTATATTATTTTATACTCAAAGTCTCAATTTAAATATATTTATTCTTTTTCGAATGTAAAGCATCAGAATGTATGCACCAAAATTTTGCATTGTGTTCTTGAAAGAAGGTTCTTATATTTACATTCCGATACTTAAAAATACACGCATGCGTTATTGATTATAAATTTTATTTGGTACATGATGTTGCAATCGCGCAATTGAGATTGCGAAGCAATGCGCAGGGAAGAGGAAAACTTTTGGAAAATCATTTAAGCTTCGTTCCATGAAATTAGAGGAATTGCAGATGCTGTACGGGGGTGAGGGGGGTGGGGTAGTCACATCGCGAAAGACGGGAACCGTAGAAAAATGAACTTTTCAACTTATTACTCCTAGAGGCAGATTATCCCTGATTACGCCCGCTCGAAGACCCGTCGTGAAGGGGTGAAGGAAAGGGAGAAGGAAAGGTACGAGGAGGCAAGAGTCGCCTCGCGCGATTTATCAATTTCATGGGGACGAAGGAACTTTTTAAATTACAACGCGCTGATCAGCCTCGTCTTTCTCTCATTTCCCTTATCTCCCGTCTTCCTCTGCCAGACGCGCCAACTTCCTTCCTGGTCTTCCTGTCCGGGTAATTTGCTCGACGACGCGTTGCGGAGGCAATAATTATTATGCACCAAATGCCGTTAATCCAATTTATTCGTTTAGTGTTAGAAACGGGCGATATCGTCGCAACGTATACGTGCGCACAATATTCGTGGCACATCTGTGTACTTAATTATGCTTTCTAGTCATACAAACGAGTAAAATAATTCAGGAGACACGCTGCATACGTTTTCGGAAGACGCTCGGAAAAATAGAGAATATATTAATGCAACGACACGCACTCATATTTCGGTATCCCTCTGTAGGAGGGATTTCCTGCTGTCGAGGGAAAATCATAAATCGTGCGAGACGGTACCATAAGCTCGCAGATTCGTATGCCATGTTGTTGTACACGTGAGATTCGTACTTAAATTTTATCTAAACGATTTTCCCAGGGATTGCGTTTTGCGTCAGACAATATTTTATTCCTTGTTTTCTTTGATTTTTTTCTCATTTCTCATATTCGCGTAGATTTATAAGCTTCTTTATTACCTGCATAATTAGGTAACAAGCAATTCTTCTTTGGCAATCTATTATAATTGTCAATGTTACTTGTCTTCTTGCCTAAGCTTCAAGATTAAAGCTCTGTTAATATGTAAATTTATTTGAAACTAAATAGAAGAACTAAATTTTTATTATTGTTTTTTATCTCTGAAGCTTAATCATCAGAAATCTTTTATGTTCACATATAACTTGAAAGTTATTGTGAAAGTGGCTTTAAGATATATTAAAAATGAACGATGTGCCGACCTGATATCCTATCTACCTGAATTCGTTGAACGTCACGAAGCTGTAAAACTTATGTGAACAGAGCGTTTTCACGTTCATCGAAAGAATCTCGTGCGAGTACACTCTTTTCCAGTGCTACTTCACCAATTTCGTGACTAGGAAGTCGTCGTTTCGAAGAAAGTTCCGGGCGTCGTCGTCAAGAAGTCTCCTCCGTCCGTCGTAAAGAAGTCTCTGAACGGCGCGTAATCGGGAGGATAGCCGAAGGAAAGGTTTTTCAAGCAGGTATAGATGCGCGGTACCATTTACTGTGAAAGCCTTTGTTCGATTTCAAGTACCCGTTTCCTACGTCTTTTACGTAGCCGACTAGTCCGATACTTTTATCCTACGATAGCGGAAAAGGTGGAATCAGATAAGTGAACCGCCATCGATAGGGAAGCTGCGTCAGACATCACTTCTGAGTTTAAAACCTCTAGCTCCAATGCGATCGTAAGGTCACGAAGCTTAAGTGAATATGTGAATATATTACTTACAGATTCTAGAATCTAGATGGTTTTGTAATGATTAGTTTATCATTTTTAGAGTTGTTGCAACAATCAACAACGTAAAATAAGTAAATTTAATTATATTACAAAATACTTCATCAATTAAAGTCCCGTTATCTTCGGAGCAAAACTGGATATCTTTCTGTACGAATCTAGGAACCAGTCTTGCAATAAATTGCTTGCCCAAACACTAATTGCCATTAATTGACTTAGAACGCTTAATTAAAACGGATTTTCTCTTAGGTTCGCTGAAATAATTTTCACGTC
Organism: Crematogaster levior; assembly: GCA_901521435.1. NCBI lineage: Eukaryota > Metazoa > Arthropoda > Insecta > Hymenoptera > Formicidae > Crematogaster > Crematogaster levior. The sequence goes on from CABEGB010000725.1 coordinate 132,665, forward strand.
GTCTGTCAACATTCGGTGTTGAGAAAATTGTATCTTTACATACGATGACGAAATGTTCCGGTTACTTTGTGACGTTTTTCACGGCGTGCTCACACAGTATTTCCACGTTAGATTGCCTATTTCAACGGTATTGCAGTTTTTAATTATTCATGTTTTCTCTGATGTGTTTGCGCGCACATAATAGCGCTCGTTAAGCGTCCCGTTTTACTCGAAGGAAATAAAACCAGACGCAGGGTGAATACGCGTGACGCTAAATGTTTATTTCAATATCACCCAGTGTGATCCGTTGTTATTTGCTTTGGATGGGTGGCTTATATTTCCTGGTGTGAAACGTGCCTCGTAGTAGGTTTCAAGGATCACGGAAACCACGAAGCTTGATTACATTCCGCTATATTTATGGCGGGATCCTCATTTTATTGAGAGAAATCTCTTACTGTACCTCGCTGAAGGGAATAGAGTATATTTATAAAATCTAGAAGATTATTTTTCATTATTCCCAATTCTGCAGTATTTTACTTGAATTCGCAATTTGGTAGCAGTTTATTAGTGTTAATAAAATAAATAAAATTTGTAATAATGTTTGAAAGGCCGCAGTGAATTTAAGTGAGATTAAATTATACTAAACGAATGTAATTTTTGTCATATATACTACTAGTTTACAGACACTTCGATGTTTTATCATTTAATTTAAAATCAATCGCCATCGTACTGTCCATTTATTTCTATCCATTCATTAGAAAAATCATAGTTTCCGAAGATGAAAGTTTTGATAGCTCCCTCTTATGCAAGCGATTACTCGGAAATATATTTCAACTTCGTTAGTATGTATTACATGCGTCGTATTACACAGCAAAATAAAAATGTTCCACGTTTTTCCGCGTATCGAAGCGAACGAATAAAGATATACGCGCTATAAGGCACGGAAAAGGATAACAGTGACGTAACGCATTATGCAGGCGTGCGGATAAGAAAGGCTGAAGGAGTATCTCGCATAGAGAGCAGCTCGTGTGTAAGACGACATAGGGAACGCGAGAACGGAGGAGAGAGTGAGAGGGGAGGGAGAGAAGGGTGAGACAAGGGGATGGCGCGTCTGAAGAGGATCAGGAAACGAAAAAAGGAAGGGACGGAGAAAAATTGGCTGCAGGTAACGGGATTAAGAGTGCTACTGCACGCCCGTTACCGGGATCATCCCGCAAGAAACTTTGCACTTGCCAACTTTTAATGCTGCGCCACAGAATCCTATCCTGCGCCGGCCGCTTCTTCCTGTCTCTCCCTTTGGCATTTTCTTCTTCCCTTTACCTCCTCTTCCCTCCCCTCACCTACCCGCTCACCCCGCGCGCTCCTTTTGCGCATACTTCTCGGCTACTGGGGAATTTAGCTTAGAACGATTCTTGCTGCAAACTTCAACCGTCGCGAGAGAGAGAGAAGGAGAGAGAGCGACTCGACCTTTACAACGAGCGGTGCGGCGTAAGTTTCTGGGCGAATATCGATGCATCCTGTTTTTGCTCGGTGCCTGCGATCGTCGCGGATATTTCTAGATATTTCCTCCAAGTACTTTCTCGGAAGTGCTTTCGACGGATACGGGGACGGAGAAAGGGTAAGGGTACTTTTGATAAGTGGCCGATTCGGAACTCTCGCGAGCAGACGCCCCGTCGCCAACGATAAGGAGGGAAAGAAGAATATTTCGCGCATCAGGCCGATTTGAATGCCGCGATTTGGATAAGGGGACGAGGCTGTCAAAGAACTTTCTGCCGATTCTTCGCTTTAGGTAACGTGCTTCTATGCCTGATTTCGATTCAGGCACGGGCAAATTCGATTCTAATCTCAATCTCTCGGCCGGCGCTTTCTAAGTCACTCCAGAAAGCCAATCGACACTGGTCGTGTTCTCGCATTCTCCTCTTTGTTTGTTTTTCCGACTTTGCCTTTTACTACAGCGACAGCAACGACGGTTGAGATAAGACGAGAGAAAGGCAAACGGAAAGGAAGGAAGGAAGAGAACGCGGCCGTATCGATGCGAACTGCCAGCGATCTTAGAAGTGAGGTCGATACTATTCGATATCCACTTCCGTGTGTCCCGGTATCTTCGATTCTGATGACGATTTAGCTTCGTAACGGCTCCATCGAGCCCGAGGAAAACGAAAAGATATAACATATAACCGTGCGAAGGAAAGGAGTGAAATTGGGGAATCCTGTGGAATATCCAGCGACTCTATCAGAACGAGATACATGCCAGAGTTATTATTTATTCAGTTCGTATATATGTGGCACCAGACGCAACGACCAAAGTAAGTCGTAGAAAGATGTCTTCTGATTTTATTGCAACACGTGAGAAGTATGTATAGGTATAAAATAATTAGAATAATCTGATAACTTTCTTGAGGAATAAACATAACGAAAATATACCTGTAAGATTGTAATTATTGTATAACAAAAATGCAAATAACCCAGACGACACACATGTCTCAAAAGAAAACGTTATTAAAGACGTCTTTAGGACGTCTCGTAATGTTTCTAGGAAAACTGTATGTAAAAAGTTTGTTATAGAAAGAAAATCTTAACATGAAATAAATCGTGGAGAAATAGAAAAGAATTTTTTAATTTGCATAATTTTTCTTTTTTTTTTATGAAACATTAAACTTAAGCTTCATTTATTTCATTTGCGTGCTATTGCTGTATTAAAAGATACAAGATATTTTACGAATAATTTTCTTACCAATTATTCGTGAGACCATTTCAATAAAAAGAGATCTACGATTGCCTTATAAAGATATTCGTGTACTTACGGTTTCAACGAGACAGCGAGGCACCGTTTTGACACGCGTGCGCACGCGGGAGATAAGAGCCGTGTCGTACAATCTTTAAACAGATCATCCGAAAAAGTACGATCTCTGTAAGTACGACAAAATGCCAGCGGGAGAACTTTGTACGGTTCCATGCAAGTTTACAATAAGCGTCGCTTACGAGCCACGAAAACGGACGACGTGAACCGTTTCGCGGCCATAATCCAAGGGGCGGGCCAGTATACGATCCTAGATAGGCTCCCTGGCCTTCTTACGAGCCCCGGGTCTATGGGCGAGGGATCTAAACAATCTCGCATCCTGCGCACGAGATCCTAGCCTCGTAGGCAATAAAGCCCCGGCTTTTGGTAGCTTTGCCTTTTACCCTGTCCGCGTCCTGCGGGTAAAAAGCCACCGACTATTTCATCCGGCTGCGTTTTCCTTTACGTGCCTCGGCGGGTCATCGTCGAAATCTCGACTCGTTACAGCCCTATCTCTATTCTTTATGTTCCTCCAACCCGTCCCTCCCGAAGTATGTACAAAGACCGCGATGTTACGCGAAACGATAATGATTTCGGTGCCAGGCTTATCGGTTTCCTCCTTATTACCGCAAGACGGAGATTTTATACCGAGGGACTATTGTGACCGAGGGAAGTAATACGTTTCGTAATAAACGAGAGGCGAACGAACTGTCTTTGAGAAGAGAAATGGTTCTGTCGTAGTTTAACATTGAACATGAGTTTTTGTGCAAAACTTTCAACTATATAAACCAGATAAAAGGCGAGATACAGGCTTATTATAGCGTGTATATACAAATAGTACAGTTATATTTTCTATCGCACATTCCATTCGTAATTCAATAATTACAAGTTAATATTCGAAACGTATAAAGAGACAATCAAATATAATTGCGATATTAAATTGTAAATTGAGATGAAGTAGGAAAAGATAAAAATCTCAATAATGACAAAATATGCTATGTTAATGTTAGTGAAAGAGTACCCTTAGCAAGTGCTCAATTATTTTGTAATTAGTATATAGCGTTTGGTGTCACATCCGTTGTTTCATTAATCTTCATTATTTTATTATCTCATCTGGAAATTGAGTTTTTCCATTAAACATCAAAACATCACATTTCATCTGAAATTAATCGAGAGATGAGACTCGTACAGTTGCATATTTGTGTCGAGGGTATTCAACTTCTAGCACAAGAGACACTTAACTATGTCGCAAATTAAGCTTCCATTAATTGTGATAAAAGATTAAATGTTACATGAGCATGTAAGAGTAAATCTCCGCTATCTATACTCATTTAACAAGCCCTACATATAGCTCCCTAAAGAATCGTCCTGTTCCATTTGGCACAGTTTTTGTTCGATGAATATTCAATGGAAAACCGGTCGCGCACACAGCGTCCCTTTTATAGCGGCTGATTTTCTCTCTCGGGTGTGCTGCGTTAGCTATCGGAATGAGATTTATTATTCTCGAAAATGCCGACACGAACGGGTTCGGGGTGGACGGTTGCGGACGTCCGTTTATCTCGGCGTGGTTTATCCGCAAATATTTATTCCATCCTAGCAATTTCTTCGTCTATTGTGGTATGCAGGCATGGCGTTATTAACACGTGTAGCGTAAATCTCTCGCACGGCCAGGCCGCGGCATTGAACTTACGGCTCATGCGCTACGCGCAACAAGGACACAAAGGTATTAATCCATCAAACTGTCTCGAGAATTCGCTCGGTGTGTTTCACGCACGCATGCCTGCTTCCGCTCGTGATGCCCGCACGCACGTCCGTTCCGGGTTCTCCGTCGTGACATTCGCGCATCGCGCGTCCCGTGACATCGTCCGTTTCCTCCTGGAGGAGGGAACGCCACTGTGGATGCAGGCAAGATCGATCGATCGAACGGGGGAAGTGGCACTGACGCTTGCTACTTGACCGTTCCGTCCGCGTTTGTCATCCCTGCCAAGTGGAGTAGCCCTGATATTAACTCGACACGCGCGTAGCTTCCAACGCGAAGCACGAAGGAAGGTCTTCGGATTTTATTGATTGATGCAATTACGGCTACATCTACGTGCTTCAATCCCACATGTAGTAATGTAGCAGCATACGTACGTAGGAGCACGATTTTACTCGAATTTAGTAATAAGACAAATAAGATTCTTTCGTGGAGTCTTAAATCAATTTAAATGATGAAACAGAGCCATGCGCTAATTTCATTTTTGCTAATTTTAATTATTTTTACATTTTTTCTACCATATATAAATGTGTACACTTATACAGCAACGATGAACGATCAATGGGATTGAAGAATGGATTGGATTTTTAATTAAAATTTCTCCAACTATTATTCTTATTGATTTGCTCTCCAATTCTCTTACTTACCGAAAAATAGTTTTCTTTACATCTAATTGTATTTTCCTTGTTATACATTTTTTAAAGAAATAGATTTAACCAATTTAATTTACTTGACATTTTGCAATTTTTAATTCATCTTTGCAATTTAATTTCATTTGATCCTCTGCAATTTTTTGCCACTACCATATGAACTTTATAATTTTTATACAACTTTTTTCCTTTCCTTCTACAACGTTTCAGATTTTTTTTTTAATTATCTTCAATTAGTGTCTAAAAATATATTTATAAAAAGTAAATTATATTGTTCTCTAAAGAGATTATGACTGTATATCAAAAGGAATTATTTTTCAATTAGTTTCGCTTCAGCAACTTTATGCAAATTTGCTTCTTAGTTCAGAATGCCATAGAACGCAAAGCATGGCGTTATGACCTCCGTATCTTTTATAAATATTACCTTTATTGCGATATAAACCTTCAATTTTACCTGGTTTCCACACTGGTGTCCAGAACGACGTCATATCGTTAGCGCATCGTTTGCTCGTGGTCGCCCTGGGATCATGTATAGATCAGGATACGGGTTCGATCATTTGATCGCAAATAGGAAACGGAAGATTGCTCGTCCGCGCTCCCTCGTTCTTTCGAAAGACATCGAAAACGACGGCGTTTCCGATGGTTTATGGATATCGCACCATGCGAAACGACCGATACCCTTGATCTCGCACACTCATACGAGCGCACGTACATTCTACGCCTATGTACCGCGAAAGAATGGAACGGAGTCGAGACCTGTTTTCGCGAAATCGACGAAACGTAATCCGGTTCGTTTTCCCACTTCGTTTACTTTTACGCGAAACCGCGAAGGATTTCCCTCTTTGTTCGCCGGAACGAGGATGCCGTTCGTCCATCATTTCGAAGCGTCGTTTCCTTCGTTTCTTTTTATTCTCTCTTTTTCTTTGTGCATCGGCAACACGCTACCGAGCACGTGTATGTATTCGGTAATGTCGCTCGACGACGCTATGTGTGCACGCGATGCCTTCTTCGTTCTCCCGGTGGCTCGTAAGATCTCCCCGAGATTTACGAGCAACGAAAGGTGAGCCTCCATTTTCACGGTGGCGAGAATAGGCTTCGTACCTTAAAGTTGCAGTGATATCGATTTCTCTAAGGACGCGTAGAAAATACTCTATCGTTCTCCTGTTGACGCAGTTGCGTAACTGAATAGTCCATAGAAATTTCAACCATTTTTATATTTTTCTCTCGCGGTTTGTATACATACACATCTACATAGTAATGATGAATGAAAGGGAAAAATAAATGGGATTTTTAATTAAAATATTTCCAAGTATTTTTAAACTCACTTGCTTACCGAGAAATAACTATATGTCCAATTATATTTTTCCTTTAGCATAATATTTAATTTATCTGACTTCGTAATTTGTCGTATAAAATTGAAAATTGATTTGTATATTACGCCTTGACAATGCTACATCTATTTTGGCATATAAAATATACTATATGTCCTGAATATATATATATATATATATATATATATATATAAAATAGGACACCACTTTGCTGTATAAAAGTGTATAAAGTCTTTCAACGTAATTAACTTGTTATAGAGATTTTTTAAATTGAAATTTTAAAAACTTAACAACATTAATAAAACACGATAAAAAAACATGTTATTGTTTTGTACAAATTTGTATTTGATAAATACAATGAAAATTAAATACGCATATCTATAAAACGATATCGCAAAAAAACTATTTCTTGCTCACATTCGGATAGATAACTGAACATTTAAATTGCAAAAATTGCAGCGTTTTATATTCAAATGATAAAAATTGAAGTGTTTTATATTTAAATTTACATTTAAAATATTTAGCATCGCTGCTGTTTGACGTTCCTGTCGGATGCGAAGTTTTTATCGCGGCTGAACTGATTTCTGGTTCTAACTACCGCCCGACACTTGATTAGATATTGATCTTGCGTTGACGAGGGAGACTATAGACGATAAAAGCAGCGCGCGGTCCGCGATATTCGCCGTAACGAGCTGTGAACAAAACGGCGCGGCGCATGACAGGCAAATCGAAAGCTTTGGCGCGAAATAATTTGTGTTCGCACGATGAATCACTGCGCACCGAAGCTGAAATTACGCGTTAAACAATAGCGCGTCGATAACTATAACTGTACACTGAACGAAGTGGCCCGCATCTAATTAGCGTAATTAACTGGCTATGTCGTTCCAGTGATTTCCTACCGTCTAGCCTGCGCGCAATAAAATTATCGTGTTTTAACTCACAAAGGAGATATATAATGTACAATATTAGTTTCGAAACGTCTTCTTTGTTTACTATATTTAGCTGTTTGGTAATTTAGTTAGTCTGAGACATTTTTATTTTCAATGGCGATTTTAACTATGTTGTGATTTAAAAAGTTACTTCGAAGAGACAGAATGTATAGGATATTAATAAGGATATTAATATGATAATAATATATAATAATAATAATAAGCATATATTAATTAATTAAATAAGTAGGAAATTCTTTGCAAACGAGGTACGAATGTCTTTTTTATCATTTCTTTATTCATCGAGTCTATTTATTTTTAAAATTTCTATTTGTTTCGTTAGGGGCTATACGCTCACTCATTTATGTACGCTATAAATATATATACACAACTTTGAGTATTGATAAGGCACATTCGTTTGTATACAACATATCGTAATAACTATCGCGTTAATTTGAAATGAAATAAAATGTATAGACGTGGAATCGGTAATTTTGTAACTCACAAAGCAATAAAGAGCTGCGGAATAATCGTAAAAACAGAACGTCGATATCGAGGCGCCAACACGAGCGCGTACACGAAGCCATCACAGGTCTCGATGACATTTCGCCCGGTGCTGGACGCATCATTTCGCGATTAATTCCAGCGCAGTACGATACCGAAGCAATGCAGACGAGCGGTGATGCGATCGTTTTCCGTTTCCAGATGAATAGATGCGTACACAAACAGCCGTGGATCAGTTTGCTCTTTCGCTCTCTCTTCTCTGCGGTCTTGCCTATACCTCCGTCCTCACCGCGTGTATCATAAGTCATATAATGCGAGGTACTCCTAAAGCTCGTATCCGCCTGACGCGACGTAGGTACAATATAACAGAGGTAATGGCAGTGTAGAATTCACAAATCCCACGGCATCTCTCCACCCACGCGAGCATTTCTCTTTCTAACTCGATATCCCCTCACTCGGCGTTCTACGATATCGCGACGAGTCTCGTTTCGAGTGGATGATGGATGTACGTACGGGCGCGGATCATGCTTTATAATCAGGTTTCGAGGCATCGCTCATCGATCGAACTCGAGCCTCCAATTGGCCCATTACCCGCATCCCAAAACCAATTGCGTGGATCATGGCGTGTTAGAGCACTGCCTATGTTCGACCGTCTGCTTATCTGACCTATCGCGCATCAGTCGCGTTTTGCCGTCTCGTTTGGCGTTACGCTATACTACAAATTGTAAGTTATAGCGAAAAGTATTCAGAACGTTAAGAACATTTCACTCGTATTCTTATTCCTCTGCCACGCTATTGATAGCATCAGGAGTGAATCTGGAAACAACCGTGTGTATCTAACGGGTCAGAGCACCGGAATAAACGCTTCACCTCGGGTGGATCATGTATCACAAGCGGAAAATCTCGCCTAGACCCAGCGGCGTCCGGGTATTTTAGTTTTATCGAATCTCTTTCTCCCGCGAGACTTTATACGCGGTTCTGACACTGGCGCGAGCCCGCAGGGTCCACTCGATTTACACCACGACTTTATGGCTTCAGAGCTTCGCCTCGCGCGCGGTGTATCGTCAGCAAGAAAGATACGGACGGTTGCGGATCCAGGTTTCCAATTTTAGAAATGTCGTGTTTCTGGATGAAAAGTAGATATGCAGATTAGTTTGCGAGGTATACAGAGCGCAACGTAATTCTGTAAAGTTAATTGTGAGAATTAATGTAGCTTCTTTAAAAAATAAACATCACATGTAGCGTAATAGCATTGATAATATATGAAAATAATATATGAAAAATAACATGTAAATAACATAACATGTAAAAAAATAAGTGTAAAATATCTCAATCTCTATTTTGGCGTTCGATCTGTATATCCGCTGTTACCTAAAAAGTTAAAAGTAAAAATCAAAGAGAATTGGTATATTGATCGATTATTGTCGATGGTATATATTTTGATTTTATCGAATCTCTTCCCTTTCCCGAGGGACTCGATGTTCTCGGTTCAGAGATTTATCGCGAAGCTTTATGGCTTCGTGGCTTTAGCATTGCATGCGTACGCACAAATGTACGACCATGGTACGCGCGTAATATATGCGACACTATGTCTCGTGACATCAATAATTGATTATAATGTTCATACAGAATCCTTCTGTTCATTAATTAATGAAAAAAATATTGTATCTTACACAAACATGTTTATGAAACTTTGATATTATCCCACTTTGCCAGGTTATTATATTGTAGGATGTATTCTGCTCACATATATTTGTGTAAATCCCTGAAAGTTCTAATTTCTCAGGTACTAAATTTACATTAAATTGATTAAGAACAGAATTACGTTAGCTCACGTATAGTACTCACGTATTATACTATTTGCGCATTACATTATATACATTTTAACATCATTTAAAGAACAAATATAAAATTTAAATATTAATTACAATATTAAATATTAATATGTAATATGAAAAGCACTTATGTTTTTACAGAAATACGAATCAAATTTAGATTCTGATCTATTATATTTCAAAATTAAAGAGCTTATGTATTTATAGGCGACTTTCATTTAGCATTCGATTTTGAAGTTATCTCATGCATCGCATAATTCATGTCGCGGTGAATGTGACATGGTTAATTTAGCGCTAAATATGAAGTACGAATACACACCGATTTATATCAGAATTATCTCGATTGTATCAGCTTCATCAGAATTTAGCAACTAATGATAGAGTTGTAGTGGTTAACATATAATAACAAATCAACACTAAGCAATACCAAATGGTCGAATAGTACAATAAGTAATATTATAGTTAAACTTATTCATTATTTGTATGTCAATCGATAAGATCGTAAACTCTATTAACTCCTTGTTCCTCCTCACTTCAGCCGTTAATAATGTGGTGGCAGTGTGGTTGATTGAAAGTCTAATCTGGCCGCACTTGGCGGAGCGAGGAGGCGTTTTGCAATCCGCGTCCGTCCGGGAACTTTACGGTTTCGCGGCTTCATGAACTACGTAAAGGCGGTGCCGTAAGCGTGAGAGTGGAGCGACGTCGATATTAAATGCGACCGGGTAAGTTCTACGAATTAAACGACCTCCGGGTCCGACGCCATCGTGCACCTGGAGAATCATGTGTCGGGATATAACCACATAGGGGATATATATGTACACGATTGGTACAAATGTGTGTCCAGTGGTCGGCCGGTTAGTCGACTGCGCGTCGAACCATGAAATTACCCTCCGATACCGGAATCCTGTTACCCTCACCGGCTTCCGCCACCCCTCACGCGCTCTCGCCGATGTCACTTTGTCGCCCTTTCGCAATTTTATCTCATGCTGGAATAGTTACCGCGACCTGACCATTATACATTTTCACAAAGAGGTCTCGAAAAATTTTGGTCTTGTTTCATCGATCCTGCACTTGTTAATGAAAATTGCGAGAATACACTTATCTCGTTTTTCCTTCCATTCTTGAAGGAAATTTCAAAATCGTATTGGTATTTCTTCATTACATTGTTTTATCTTGAACCGATAAACCGCGAATGCAAATTGTTCAAACTAACTCCGAAATTATTCCTCGATTTTGGAATGCCATTATTGACCCCGGCACTGCATTGCTTTTGCAAATTTCTGTCCTGGCGGAACTGTTATTGTGAACGTTTATGGTACACAGAGGTATTACTATTTTCTACGAGGCAATACTTTGCTTGATAACGATCGTTTTGAAGTACGCCAGTTGAAGTTTATCGATAACGTAAAATATTGCTCTTTAACATAGTTTAACATTGTTTGAATATTTTCAATGTTATATGCAAATTGATGAAAGATACGAGATAACGTTGTATAAAAGACGTACGACATGTTACCGATCTGTTAGGTTCCCAATTACCAGATGCTTCATTTTACTTTTATCATTGATGCAAATATTATTATGACTAATAATAGAAATTATTCGCGCGGTCTCTGAAATCTCGTCATTATTGTCGCGCTGAAGCTGAATCCTACAACGAGCATATACAATATTTTTTCGTGATCAGCGACGAACTATACCTATCGCAAACGTGTTTTGTTTGTTCAAGAGATAAACGATGACGATCGCAATTTGATTTTTTGATTGGATCGTACGCGCTATTCGGACTGGTCAAATTTGTAAATTCAGGCGCGTTCGTCATTTCGACGAAACCCAGAATGCGCCGATAAACTGCGTCGCGTCACCCAGCAAAAAAAATGAGGCTTTTTTGAGCTGGAATTAGTGCCCGATATCGACTATACCATCGCTATTGATCAGCAGCGAGTTATTTGTTGTGTGATTTTATCTTTAGCTAGCGGTTGACAAAGTTGCAACACGTTCGGGATAAATGCCCGCGCGAGAGAAATTATCCTGACTGATTGCATTATTCGCTGCAATGATATTTCAAGTGCGAGAAATTAAATGTGCATATTTCAAACATAACAATTTTTGATAACAACATTTCTTCGAATTTAATTAAGTAATTTGAATACGATGTAACGTTTATTGTATCTCACGACTTTTGGCTGATGTTGGTAAGGCTGGAATTTGTAAAAGCTGAGGAAATGCAGAAAACCATCTTTGGCCTTTTCTTCAAGTTCTCTACAGAGAGAATTTCTATTCACAAAGTAAGCTTCTCACTTTCCCGAATTAGCGTGCTGCGGTTCGAAGGTTTAATCCCATAGGTGTTACGAAACGTGGAGGCACTTCTCGAGAAGTGTTTTGTAAGTGGATTCGCCCTAAATGCGCGTTTAATCAGCCACGTACTATTCTCGAAAATGAAATCCATAATGTAATTTCGAAGGAAAAGCTCATTTTAGATCCAACAAAACCGCGTTACCATCGTACTGCCAAGGAAGAACAGAGATCAACGATCTTTTCATATCGGAAAATCAGACGATCTTTTCATATCGACATGCGCGTAAATAAATCACATTTATGACATTCATAGTTTATGACTTAATTATGGAAAAATTTAACACATTTAAAGCGTGCAAGCTATTTAGTAAATGATTGCATTATTTAGTATCTGGATCACGTGTGCAACGCAACATATATCGATTATTTGAAAATCTCTATTCTCGATCCGGTAAAAGAAAATTTCAGCGCTGGTAAATATTTAAATTGAATATCGACGGAGGTCAGTGCCTTCCAAGAGTATCTGCTTCTCTATGCTAACCATATCCCTTATGATATTCAAGAGAAAATCCCAAAAATGTCGTCATTCGAAATTTAATTTAGACCTTATCGCGGAAACTTGCAGCAAGCTAAATAACATTGGTCATGCTATGACACAAAATATTCTGCTTTTTTTAACAATGTTATTTAAATACGAAATTTTTTATTACTCATTATTTGATAATGACAAACGACAACAGCGTTGGACGCGTACAAATCATAAAGCGATGAGCATTCCCCGATGCCGCGCGCGTTGAGTTATTAACTTACGTTGTTTCGTTTGATTTTATTCCGTTGTAAAATATTTTTTGCAAATATTGATGCGATTCAAACTAAAACCAAATAAGTCCGCCACAGAGGAAAGCGTGGAATTAAAAATAAATCGTATTTCCGTACAAATGTTGGAATTTCGACGTTGCGCACCATCATCGGTGGTCGCTATAATCTGCCGATGTGTCGCCCTGTAATTTTTCGCGTACCACCTTGCTGGCTATCGGGATCGATTGGTTAAATGCTGGCCGGCCCGAACGCTAATACCCGGTCAAGCGCAGCGTGAAAGTATTCGCTTTAACTGTACAAAAAACGAGCAGGCTTCGACGCCTGGCAAATGTGTTCAGATGAAAATTCTATAATTGGATCGTCTGCTCGTTAGTCCCGAATCGACCTCCGTTAACATCTGAAACGAGTGCGCATATGTGTTTTGCGAGACCAAGAATGAGAGAGAAAGGGAGGAAGTGCAAAAATGTGAATGGTGTTTGATAGTGTAAACCGCAGAAGTGGGCGTGGATGGTCGAAAAGCGTAGAGAAGCAGAGAGAAAAAGAGAAAGACGGCAGACAGGGAGAAGCGCGACGGAGGAGATAGTGAAGAAAACCGCTTATTCAAATTGTACGATCAGTAGGGCCAACCAGCGAAGCAAGTACTGCTTCTGGAGAGCGAATATTAGAAATTCAATGGCCACCCGGTATTTGCATGGACGATCGATACGCCAATCACGGGAATTTATTAAAAAAGTATGGAGAGATTTCGTCCAATTAAGAAGCGCGATAGACGTGAATCGAGCCTGGGCCCTGAGGCGATTACAAGTTAATTATCTCGTTTAACTGCGTGGTTAAATGGAAGAGCGAATGAAATTTTAGCAAGCCGTCGATTATCATAAATGGACTTGCGATTATCAGGACGGGCAGGTGCGCCGTTAAGCTTTAATAGACGAGTAACGCTCGTTAAAGACACTCGACAAGATCATTTTTATATTTTTTTAAATAAAATAATATTACACATGCGTCTGGACGTCTCAATTTTTCGAATTCTTGCCATATTACACGCTTGAAAACGAAATAAAGCAATTAGTAAATTTTTATGTGCAGTTGAGCTCGTAAAGCTACACTTCGCATTGGTTTTCGCTTTGCGAAATCGCGCTAAAAGGTTTCTTTAATTATTGCTGTAACGAAACGCGAGTAATGAAATGACGATTATGCATTTAGGTATTGCTAATAATTTAGAGAACATGTCTCATTGTAATTATATTTTTATAATTTTGTGCGCGCGCATAAGGGAGAAGAAATTATTTTTATAAGTCTCTTTTTCTAATATATATATATATATATATTTATTTATCAAATTATAATAGCATTGTTCTTTAAATTGACATAAAATTACTATTCACATCTAAATATGATTTTTAGACAATAATTATTTTTTTAAATTACTTATTACTGTATATCAAGGATAACACAAATAAAAAGTTAAAATACACAATTTAAAGATGATAGATGGTACTGTCGAATTGTTGAGATTGTAATATTATACAACTACTACTTTCGGGATGACTGATCCGCATAATCGTTTAGGGATCGGTTAGCGACCTTAGTACATGTACATAGATCCGAGCAATATACCGCAAACAATCACATATTTCCGTGTCACGTATACTCCTGTACGAGTATATATGTACGTTCTGTAAGTAATAGTACGGTAAACGTTTGTGTGAGGCAAAATAGAAACAAGATATAATCTAATTTAAGAATAATAAAAAATAGGATCCATATACCCTTGCTTGTAAACGGAGATAGCGAGAACTGAAGTTTATCACTCCTTAATTTAAACAAAACAGTACTGTATTATCAATACCCTACATTTACATAATCTATGCTATTCTAAACTGACTATGACCGCAAATCTGATTTTGACTCTAAATTGATATCCTATTTTCAATGTGCCACATATATCTTTAATTATTTCTGAATTAATAGCCAAGCTTTCAATTCACAATGTTTATGTATTTGTGACTGATTTAACAATTTTTTTAGTTGAAAGAATTATATTTGATATTCTCACGTTAACAAAGAGAAACAAAATGTTTTTAAAATGTCAACAAATTACTAATTTATTAATAATAGAATTAATAATGTGCTCTTTACTAAATAAATACAAACTCGTTTACTCGGTGAATGTTGTGTGAACAAAGTTGAACTTGTAATTCAAGTTGCTTAAAGCCGAGTTTATAGTTGAAAATCGTTAAATTCTCCTTTCTCTATTTTCTGCTGTCTGCGAGCGAAAAAGCTGAAGTTTATTCATTAGTTTCCGACCTTAGGTACATAATAAACGTACATGGATAAATTGATGATAATTTGGTACGTTACCCCCGCATGCTCCAAATTTCATATTCATCAGTTCATAACACTATACAACTTAGTTCACGCAGTATCATGCTGACGCGGCATCATGAATAACGTAATACAGCCGGATACTTGACTTTCCACCGAAGTTGAAGCACAGTCTTGCCTTTTTGATATTTGTGCGACAGTCAAGTATCATCGAGTGGTCGCGGCGCTACTCCCGCGTATAATGGATTTTCGACAGACAGTCGCATAGAGGAAGCGGAAACGGGCCGTGTGCCGCGAGCGTGTGGGCGAACGAGTTATTCCGTTTCGTTATTTCGCGATAAATCGTATCGATTTCTCGTCGATTATGATTCGCTTGTAAATCACGCTCGTTGCCGACCAGCGGGGTCAGCCAGTCCACCGAGCGCCCAGCCCATAAATCGCGAAACGAAATGAAAAGAGCGCGGCTCCACCACGATGGACGGGGAGGATGAAAGCGCGGGACTCTGCCTACATTTCGCCGTTCGGTGAGGCAGCGAATTAAAAAATAAAAAGGAAAGTTTGATGCGCCAATTTCCCCTAACGAATTGCGGTGCACTGTGTGTGCACCATAGCGAGCCAGAATGCGCTCGCTCGGGTATTTGCAATGCGACGCAGTCCGAAGCCGCGGTCTCTCGTCGAGCTTTTCGGCGACGACGGCATTTAAGCACTGCGCAACGGGAGTAAAACGAATCGTTTGTCGCTTTAAATATTCACACCCGCTTTTTCCACGTACGCGAGCCTCTTTTCCTACCAGTCTCGTCGGCAGGTAGCCAAATTTCGTTTTGGCCGTTCGATTCTACGAAAGACTTTTATCAGGCAGATCGCTACGTTGAGATTGAAATCGTTTTTGAAAAATGATAAAATTTTATTTTATAATGACGGAATTTGAAAAAAGGAAGAGGATCGTTAAAATTTATTTTATCGAGAAGATAAAAAGATTTCTGTTTGACTCATTTTTTAAATGAATGCCGTGATTTTAGCAACGTTTTTGAAGCTCCGTTTATTATGTATAATAACGTACGTTTATTCTTATAATTTATCTTTATTCATCTTAAAATAAGAATGTGAACTTAATTATGTTTTGTTAAAAGTAAAATTTAAAAAGATTGCTATCTGATTCAAATATCTTCAATTTGTGTTATCATGTTGCACATACCTATTACACATGTTATTATTGCGTTAATACTGCAATATATATGCATCAAAAAGACTCGTT
This sequence comes from Crematogaster levior, assembly GCA_901521435.1. Lineage (NCBI taxonomy): Eukaryota > Metazoa > Arthropoda > Insecta > Hymenoptera > Formicidae > Crematogaster > Crematogaster levior. The sequence goes on from CABEGB010000725.1 coordinate 149,125, forward strand.
AAAACAGATTAAATTGTTGAAGCATTTGTAGCAGTCAGTTTTATAATTTAACAACAGCTTGAGAACAATGAATAATAAAATTTATTATTTATCAATATATCGCATATTGGATTATAGAAATTGTTACTGTAATTTTATCATTGTAATTTATAATGATCTTTTTTGACATATAAGTATTACAGCAATATAAATAATAGATATTTGGAACTTGATATTTCCAACATTTTTATGATTCTTTCAGATTTATGACATTTTCTGATAATTCTAAAAGTAGGTTATATAATATATTAATTTTATTTTTAAATTTTTGTCTTCAGTTTCTAACAATTTTTATTTTCGTCTCTTTTTACATTATTTACTTGTTTGTGTTAAATATTGAAATGTGCGATGTAACATCTCTCTTTCGCAAGAATTCAGTCAGATTTTTAGCGTAAAAATTGCAAGTAATATTTTAAAATAGGAGTGCATTAATCCACGCAAGCCGCTTTGAGAGATATTTTTCATTAACTGGAATTGCACGATCCCTCCGCAGGAAGTGCAGCCAGAAAATATCGAACTCGATCGATCGTCATGACGGAATAAGGGACGAACGAAAAAAGGATCGGCCGGCGTATATAACGTTAAATCCAATGCAGACGCGACGTGCGTAATGAAGGCTATAGCTTATCTTGATTACTTTTAATCTGAAACTTGTCTTCCTTACTATGGAGGTTTTTACGGGTTACTTCTTTTCTCAAGCACCCTTCGGTTACTCATGTAAGCTATTCCTTTATCGAGAATACTCTTTTTACTACAATACATTTTTCACAATATATAATATTTATCTTACGATATTTTCGACAATAAGTCGCGCATCGATGCATTCGGATATAGGATTTCGAGATAGAAAGGCAAGATTGCAAATACCGAAACGGTCGAGTAATCAAAAGACTGCTTTTTTTCTGTAAATACTCGGTACATCGTCTTTTTCCATTATAGCACAATGTTGTATCGCTTATTTTCTCGTCTCTAACCAAACGTTACATTTGTTCCAAATAAAAATAAATGTTACTGCAAGAACAAGATACGCGATTCCGTATTTCCGTAGTTCTCACAATCAACAAGAAATTATTTTGATAAATTACATTTATATTTTCTTTTGACAATAAATAAATAATGTTGTAAATATGACGTGAAAAATGAGAAATGATCTATTGTTGGCACAGTGAGTAAGAACAATGATTTTCATCGACGTGATAAGATTACATGCCGAGTATTCTGAACAAACTACTTTCCAATGTGCGCTATTTACGATACTGACACTCGATTGATACTTCCTTCTCTTTGCGATAACTATAAATTGAGTTGCCAAGGGAATATCGATGCTTTTCGAGTTCGCGAAGCGTTTTCTAAGCTGTTTTATATTTGTGGGACGGGACACGGGCATGGGGTTGACGGTTGAAAAGGGTTGAAGATGGTGGCTAAGGGTAGTGACAGGTGACTGATGAAAGCTCTTCGACCCGCAACTACATTCGGGAGTACGCATCAGGATCGTCCTCTTCCATCAAATACGTCTCTTTCGCGTGTTTGTGAAACTTCAACCCGGACTGGAGTTTCCTTCGATTTGCAACCATCTTCGTTGCCCTTTCGATTTCTTTTCTTTTCCATTACTTCCCCAGTCTGTTGATACCTTAAAATCAAGTTCTCCTCGCTATGCGTTTTACGAGAACGCTCGTGTATTGAAATTTCATTTGCTCTTTCGTATCGACGATATTTGTATCCTGAATTTATTTCTGTTTCTGCATTTTCGATATTGATTAGAGAACAAATTTTTTCTTTAGGAAAATTTATATTCGGTTAGTATCAACATGTGCAGTATATTACACGAGTGAGATGTCGCAAGTAGGATCGAGATGATGGACATTTGATGTTTACACGATGCTTCTCTATGGTTGATCGATTATTGCTTAACATTGTTTCACGCAACGATAGGTTCGACCGTCTCGTTACGTTGTTGGAGCAAGGCGATACTCTAGGATGTTCTCACGGGGAAGAGAATTAAAAATTCGATAACTACATTTTCTACATTATTAAAGTGTCAGGCAACTGTAAACACTTACCAATGATTAGATTACAAGTTGCATGCACAAATTGTTGTGTTAATTATAATAATACGGATATTAGAGTGTTGTACTTTGCTCGTTGTAATGAAGCACATGAAAAATTTGATTTTGCTAGTAGTTTCGCATCGTGCAACTTACTTCAAAAGAAAGCTTTTAATCTTCACTGCATGTAACTCGCGACCTTTTCATCCCCGAGCGTTGTAATGATGATGAAATGAGCTCGCGATAAAATCATTTTTTTACACGGTGTTAGCAAACTCGCAATATAACGATTTTTGCGAGGGATGATAATGAAAAGCGCACCCGTCATGAAGATCGAATTGATACGCGCGCGTAATCACACGATACGATCTCGCCCGTGAGATAAGTTCGGTCCGCGGCTGCGAAGATGAGCTCATCATGCAGGCGAACATTTTGCATCGTGCTACGAACGTCAAGCCGATTATATTCCGCGTCACCGCCACAAGCGAGGCTGTAATTGGGGACCGTGTTATCCGGTCAATCGTGAACGCCGGCGGCGACGCATTTTTAGCGCAAATCAGCGGTATGTGGAATCGAACCTCCTGACGAGCGTGGCGAGGGATGGATCTGACGATCCGCTTTACGCAGGGGATGACGTTTGACGTGCACGCGATAGCTACACGGCCTATCGGTTATTGCTTAATGCTGTTTCACGTGCAGCGAGCCCGATATATATATGGTTTCATTATGCTTTTACCGGCGGATAAGGGTCTTTCACGTATCGTTCCCGATATGCAGAGCACGATCCTGGATCCCAGTTTAAATATTTTTTTTGCCCCTGCCTGTAAATTTATTCTTCGCATATGTAAGTCAAAAGCGAACAAAAGTTATTGGAATCGTAATATTTGACACTGATATTTATCATCGAGGAAACATATTGTTATTAATTATCAATAATGATTCAACATTATGTAAATACTATTATGTTAAATAAATACTATTATATTAATTAACTATTATTAATCGACATTTATTTATCGAAATTGTAAATTTTTTAAAATTAGTTCTAGAAATTAATTGGTGAAACAGAGATTCTCGTGAGATACGAAGTAACTTAATAATGATTTTTACGAGTATAATTAATTATTTTCTTGCGCAATCAGAAATTAAAAATAATTACATCGTTTCTCGCAGCTGTAAATATCGGCTTAATTTTTATTTGAATATCACATTAATACGTCAGTACTAATAACGCTCATTTAACGTTTTTCTTATGCATGCCAATTATCTTCGAGTTTATCTTTCGATTTATCTTTGTTAATATCTCATAAACTGTTTAAATATTATTTGAGCGACTGTTTTAGCATAATTACTCGCGTGGGGATTATTTTACAGTATTATATCTCAATTTTCATTGTTTTGTTTGATAATTTACATAAAAATTAATAATATTATCTTTCAGATATATTTATAGATAAAGATAATAAAAATTTTTCTATAATTGCAAAATAATTTGTGCGAAACATTCGATGGATTAAAAGGTTTTACATAAATTTAGTAGATTTCTAAGACCGACGTGCATTTTACACCCTACGCAAGCCTAGCGTTAAGTTGTCGCGCAAGAGTTCATCTATGTGGCGCAAACGCCTCAAGTTAGGTTCGTTATGTAAATTACACGTACTCACCGTTCAGTTCACATCGCGACGTCGTTAAGCGGCAAGTCGCGATCATTACACGTTTTTTTTTAATCCGCTCTGAGCAAGTATCACGGAAGAACGAGTCGGTAATGCGAAATCTAGCGACGGGCGACCGGTACATTAATTAATCCGTTCAGACAAACCATTCGTAATTGATGTCGTCGTCACCGACGTAAAAAAATTTCTTCCCCTTGTATACAGGATTTACGAATACATCTCGCATATTTATTCGTTGTTATTTATTCGAGTTTGCCGCCCGACATCGAGAAGCGTCAAAGTCCGAGAAAATATTTTTTACACGTATGAATGTATATGAAAATATATCCATACGTATTTTCTTTTTCTCTTGCGGGATTAATCGGGACGAAGCGCGAACCCCTAGCGGCGTTGGGTCGTCCGCCATGTTTACTGTTGACGCACGCCGTACCGATTTTCGGAATTCGGTCGGAATAAACGCCCGAGCTGAGTTGCGATCGAGTAACTTACGGACGTTCATTCCACGGTCGTCTGTCCGAAGAGCTCGTTCATCACACGCGCATTTCGCATCGCGCGATTGAGCGTCGGGATTGAACGCCGAACGAATCGTTTTAATCTATCAATCCAGCTCTTTTTTCCACACTGGCCGCGTTTCCAGGATGACGTGTTGACACGCGTATCACATTATCCTGCGTGTTTTCGCGATTTTCGCGACTGTGATCGAGCAGCGAAAGCTTATCCTAGTGAGTACATCGAGGAGCGTCTAAGAATTTTCAGAATCACTGATCGATCTGAGAGAACGTTGCTGATCTCTCCAAAGTTTGGTGAATATTTATCATTTTTGTTATTTATCACTCTTCTTTTCTTTATTCTTTATTCTTCATTTCTTGATAAAAATAACGTACTCATATTTAAATAGAATGGGAGCTTTGAGGTTTGCGTTTAAAAGAATTGAAGATATAAAGTAAAGTTTGATTATTCACGTGTATGCATATTTTGTACAATATATTTCATCAGTTTTCATTTGTCTCATTTTTATCATTGGTGCATCTATCATCATTTCCTATTTATCTTTTCTTTTCTCTATTTATCTTTACTTTTCTTTTCTCTATTTATTCTTCTTTTATTTTTTGATAAAAATAATGTACTCATAAATTTAAATAGAATGAGAGCTTTGAGGTTTGCGTTCGGAAGAATTTAAAATATAAAGTAAAGTTTGATTATTCGCGTGTATGCATATTTTGTATATTTCATCAGGTTTTATTCATCTCACTTTTATCATTGGTGCATCTATCATCATTTGCTATTTATCACTCTTTTTTTCTCTATTTATTCTTCTTTTATTTTTTAATAAAAATAATGTACTCATAAATTTAAATAGAATGAGAGCTTTGAGGTTTGCGTTCGGAAGAATTTAAAATATAAAGTAAAGTTTGATTATTCGCATGTATGCATATTTTGTATTTCATCAGGTTTCATTCATCTCATTTTTATCATTGGTGCATCTAATTGTAAGTACGTCTCGTCTGGTCTTACAGAAAACAGATTTTATGGAAATTAATCACTGGGTTTTTTCCGTAAAGTTTTTTGCTTTTAGAGTTCCTATTAAGAGAGATCTTTATTAAAACTATCGAAAGTTTTTAAGAGCTATGAAGTTCACAGCAGAACGTGCCATAAAATTAATAATAATATATCGTATACGTGTGTGTGTGTGTGTGTGTGTGTGTGTGTGTGTGTATATATATATACATAATAGATATTTATTATACTTATTATAGTGTTTATACATCATATAGTTTATACATCATATCTTATTATTATTATAGTGTTTATACATCATATAGTTTTTGAGACATTTGAGACAGTTTAAGAAAGAAAGATTGTAAGAAGGATATTTATCTATTTTATGCAAGCTACAACTTTTAGTCTAAAAAAATAAAAAATTTTTAAATCAAAAATTTAAGTTGGCTTTGATTTTTTAAAAATAACACCGTACCGATGCGTTTTTAAAATATTGAATTGTTAAATGCATAATTTTTTCGTAGCATTCTGAATATTGTTTAAATAAATAATTCTACTTAAGGGGAATTCTAAAAAAATATTTAAAAAATTTTTTACTATTTTTAACCCCTCCTTCCCCGTCCCGCTCTTCTTCAGAAAGAAGGGTCTTTCCAGATCCAGAAGGGAAAGGAGTACTTTCAGAGAAAGTCCTTTACATGTATCCTTTACATGTACAAAGTCGTTTTTTAGTTCAAACTTCATAAGAGAACATGTACAGAGCATCGAAAAGTTATTTTGCATATATGCAAAGCTGCACACTTAAGGATCAAGACGACTTCAATGCATTACCGAAAACGCTATTTAAATATCAATAAAAATAATATTTCTGATAATACGTTTAATCGTCTTAATATTTCCTACAACACTGTATAATGCTATTTAAAAAAATTCAAGTGACATATTTTTTATGAAAGAAAAATTTCTCCGATTTTTTAACTGTAAGTTATGGCTTGCATGAAACAAATGTTTTCCTTGCAGCTTCTTTTTTTAAACTGTCGTAGATGTTTAAAAAATCGTGCAATGTTACAATAAATATCCTGTACACATACATATGCATATTTGTGTAAAAACAACTCTGAAATTATTCTATCTTTATTTTTACAACACATGTGGACGACTCGTGTGTTTCGTATCACGCGCGTTTGCACGTTGCTATCATGTTTTCTCTCTTGGATGCTGTAGCAAAAGAAGAAAAAAAAGGAGAATGTAAAAGGATAATCATAAAATATTATGGTCGGGTCGTATAAAAAGTTTCGTTAGATTGATAGTTTTGCCATTTGGCGCTTCCGTGCTTTTATAGTACACCAAATAACAAACGCGAGTGTATATATACATATATATATATATATATATATATATATATATATATATATATATATATACACACACATATATAATACATACTCGCTTTTGTTTATATACAATATATACAAGTTGCACGAGCAATAACTTTTGCGGCCGAATTGAGGTAAACTTTATCGTCATTGAATAGCGTATTTATAGTTGAAATTAATATCTGTTTCATCGATGTATTGTCATGCTAAAGCACAACTCTCTTATCGAGTTGAGAATACATCAAAAAGCTAAGGAAATCTCGAGAAATCTTTGGGAAGAATCAAATAAAAAGAGATTGCGCTCCGTTGCGTTATAGATATTGGTTCCGGGGATAGATTCTCACGTTATTTTCATGATATTACAACATAAATTCCTGAGGCTAATATTAAAATATTAGTTACGGGACAGATAATAATACTGGAATGTATTGTCAGCTTATTCACGTGTATTATCGACAACACGATATTTCGCGTCAATTCATTTAGAATACGTGCGTGTAGGTGGATGTTCAAATAAAATATGTCAGAGCGCATACAGATCCGTATATTGCGAGAATGCAGTTTTTCGGGGTAATGAAAATTACGTCAATCTATTTGCTCGTGGCAGATTTACGACCAACTGATATTTGACTTGCATATGTAGGCATTATATTTTTCACAATTTCCTCTAACGAATACGGTATAAATCGAAGAGGATCAATCCATTGAATCTGGATATTTCTCTAACCACCTCAAGCCATAGATTATGTTTAATTAATAAATTAACGCTTAAGCATATTTCTACAAAAACGTATTTGTGTAACTCACAATCAGTGTAATAAAATTTGAGTGAAAGAGTAGGAATAACACACGCTTTATTGTTCATAATGATTTTCTTACATTTCTGAAAACGTGTTTGCAACGTATTGTTTTAATGTGATTGCTCGCAACAATACACACTAAAATAAATTTTCATTTAATGAAGTAGACGAAAGCGAACAAAGTTATTTCATGAAACTGAAATTACAACATGTACATATTATATATATTGCTACACATGGAAAATTAAGTGGTACATACTTACTGTTTAAATTTAAAGAGAGAGATGTAATATAAAAAATACATAAATGCGTTGCTACAGAATAAAAATTTAGAATTTCTTTATATTTACACCTATAATTTATACGTACGATGTCAAATTAAATTAACGTAAATATTAAATCGATATTTAATTGTATTAATTGTCGTGGAACTGTATCATGAAATTAGTCAGTTTCTCGCGAGAGAGAAAAATTTAGGTGAACCTTTTTCAAAGATCTCGACGTATATTTCCTCTTGTGAAGTCTCTTCCGTGTAATAATTTTTCGTAACGCGCGCACTTTATTTTCTTTCGGGAGTTTTCGCAGTTTTTGATGGACTTGCCATGAAATTGGGTCATAGAGTAGACGAGCAAAATAATCTCGTCACTTATTTTAACTAGAAAATCATCGCAATGCACTTCGTACGAAAAAACTTTTCTATTTTTTTCTTGTTACTTTTACATTATTTGCGATTATTATCGACAGATTGGCAACGGGTGAAAAATATTTGAGGACACCAAATATTTTTTTTGGTTGTTTTTGTTCTGTATATCTCAACTTTCTGCACTGCTGGCTTACGTTGATCGAATTTCGATTATTCCGCTTCCACCTGCGTGATTCTTCGTTATCTTAGGCATAGAGATTTTGTATTATCAGGAGAACAATGCGATAGAGAGTTGAGAGTTCTTACAATAACTTTTCTAATTATCGATAAAACTTAAAACTTCACAGAGATTGCGTGCACATTCCCTCTCTCTCTTTTTTCTTTTTTTTTTCTCTGTTATGTCAGTATCTGTGCTAAATATTTACTTAAAAAATAAAAACATTCAAATATCAGAACTTATCACAGCAGATTTTATGGAATATTATAAAAAACAGCCTTTTTTCATTTTATGACAATACTGAGATTAATTTTACAATGTTCACAAAATAACATTCTATCTGTTTGTTGCTCGTTTGAGTAATTTATTCAACTTTACTCTTGATTTTCCCGGATTAACTACAATACATGACCGGACTTTTTCTTTTTTTTTTGTCTCTGTGACGAGAAATAGTTGCACTTCGTGTTGGCAGCAGTTTTAACGGCTTGTATTGTATCGCGCTAGCATGTGTCGTTCCTATTGTCGTTTCTATATCGTTTCACGAATTACTTTGCACCATGTAGGTAATTCCCGACTCGTACATCGAATTGGGTCACGCGTTTGTTCCAGAGAGCTGGAGCAACGGGTTTCCATCCACACAGAATTTCCATGCCGTAAAGTCACGAGGGAATGACTGCAATAGGGAAAGCAAGCGCGTTATCCATGGCAGAAGGTGTGCGCGAAAGAATGGCGCGCCGGCATTACGACTTATTAAATTCAGCCACCTCCGTCCCTTCACCCTCCGGTCACTCCGTGCGAGCCCTTCCGCTCCGTACGTTTTGGCATCCTTTGGCATTTTCCCGCTCTTGCGTAATTTTATGGCGATTATCCGCATATATATCCCGCCGTCCGTGACCGCGCGACGTGACGTTAATTACAACCCGGACTTTAATTTCAAACGGGTGCGATTATTAGAATAAGCCGTGCCGCAGACCTCGTACCGCGTGCGTTATTGCGCCACGCAATTATACATACATAACCCGCGGCTCCTCTTGGGAGACGTTCTAGGATGATTCTAAGTGAGCAGGTGGCATGACGATTCATTAGATGTGCAGAGTAAATTCTGCAAAAATCGAAGAATTATAGAGATCGGATTTGTAATTGTTATATATTATGAGTTTTAACTTTGCTTGTTTTTGTCACTTTGTTATGTAACGTTATTATTTTTCTTTCGCTTAAAATAACGAAATTGGCTCATTTAACTGAATGATATGATAAATTATGTGTAACTTTGTGTTCGATTACATATAGTATTTTTCATTGGAAACTTTTGTGACAACGAGATAAGAGTATCAGAGAATGTTTTTTTTTAAATAACGATGAGATTTTTTTCCAACTCAAAAAAAAAATTAAGTAAGTCAGTCTTGAAACAGTCTCAAGCCAAAGTAACAAACATATAAATCAAGTGATAATTTAATAATAATGATGTTAAATATGCATCTTTTAGGGACGAACTGTAAAAAATTTATTGAAAAATATCACCTTAGCTAGAGTTTGGACCGGTCTCTTTTGTTTTATATAAATAACGAATTCTAACGACATTTGACATAGATTTTTAATCGACATGCGGTGAAATGTTTGCGACACTCACACACACTGACACAATAGATCGACGAAATATATTTCGTCGTTTTCTTTATGTTAACATAATTTTCACATCTAACCAGCAGTTGCGCGTTCACATGCTTTAATTGGGGAAACAGTTCTCCGCGTGCTAACGAAGCCATAAGTAACGGTAACAAGTAGCGGTTAAGTAGTAACAACAATATGAAAGTCTCTTCGAGGCAGCTTTGGCAGCTAAATGTTTGCAGTGCAGTCGGCCTGTCAGACTGTAGATACGGGTTTTACTTTACGTATTTCCACTTGCTTGCAACATTTCCATTGCCTGTGTAGTTTTCTCTCTCATCAAGTTATACATGTCGCCGACTCTCTCTCTCTCCCCTCCTCCCTCCTTCCTTTTCCCTCTCCTTCTTCCTCCTCCCTCCCTTTCTCCTCCTCCTCCCGTTTCAGCTTTCCTCGCTTGTTTCCTCTCGCGTACGGCAGCGGCTCCTCTTTGCACGGCGGAGTCTCGCCCATGCAAAGCTAAGTACATACGCGACCGTACTGTCTCTAAGCCAGTCCTGCGTTAACTCAGTCGAGTCAATATTTAAGTCAAACTAGTTCCCTCCTCTTAAATTAACGATTCACATCGGACTGCATCTCAATGGCCCGCTGTGGGCTCGCTTCACAAACTCGTTTGGCTATCGGCTTGCTACTAGTAGCTTTCTATTTTCTATCGAGTACCTCTCTCCGAGATCTAGTCTCTTATTTAGGAGACAAGTCAGGCCGCTGTCCCGGTACTTTTGTCGAGCTTTGATTTGCTATCCTCGATTCTGTACATTGTTGTTTTTCATCAGAACGCTTCCGATATAATCCGCATCAATTATCTAATACCATATATTTGCTGAATTTCTTCCTCTTTAAAAAAAAATAGAAAATTACAACACGTTTGACAAACTCATAATTCTGTCTTCTCGAATCGCCTCTTGGGTAGTAAAATCGTGTTTATGTCTCTTTCGAAACATTGGCGCGCGCGATCTATAATTCGGTGGATTGCTTGTCGCCAACATTTCAACACGATCGTTGTCGCCGACGAAATGTTTTGCTAACGCCAGAGATAACCGCTATAAAAGTCATCGAGAAAGTGAGTAAATAATAATAACGAGACGTCCCGGATCGCGATGAAACTCGGCCGACCGTATCAATGCAACGCGCGCGCGCCGACGTCGGAGCGTACTCACAACATTACCACTGAATTATACACGCGCCCAACTCTCGCCGCAGCGTCAGCCTCTCAAACGTCTCTGAAGATCCCTCTCTTCTTGGTGGTTTCCGGGACGCGAAGTAGGGGACCAAGCAGGGCGGTAGATTGGGGTGGGTTCTTTCGTGGAATATTCAACCGCGCGGTGGAATGCAAACGGAGGAGCCGAAACGTAAACCTTACGATGTTCCTAAGATGGGGGAAGCATTTGCTTACGTGCACTTAACGCGCTTCTAGAAACGGTCGAGCCGAATTGAGCTGAGCTGCGCGCGAATACATATGTACAAGACCGTACTGTGGTTGCCGCAAGAATTCGCTGAGTAAAGTTGGCGCGCATTTAACCAATTCTTCGGGGCATGTACCTAGTATGGGAGATAATTCGCCTCTTCTCCTTCTTTCGCCAATTTGAACGGGTTGAATAAATACGTTGTTTTATGTTGAGATTTTAAGAAAGGTACGCGCGATATATTACAATATTTTTAAAGACTTTGCATCGAAATAGAAATTTATAGTTTGCTGCATAAGCAAAGATTGTGCGAATTAATTTATCCACAAAGTATTCCGTCACGTAACAATGAGCAAAACATACCGCGAACGTTTTCCCCAAGTGGGGCTTTATCGTAACGTAAGTTGTAAAAAGAAAAGACATGCGTATAGCGATTCAGCTGACGACCAAATTAAGCTGCCGGGTCAACGGCCGTAATGGTCTTAAATACAGAAGGCTGGAAGAGCTTCACGGTTCACTAAGTTCAGATTCAAAGAGCCGGTCGAGAAAATGGGATTTTCGCGAGCGTACGATCGGTTTCTTGATCTTCTCGAACAGGCATTGCCTCGAGCCAACGATACGGCCGATAAGCACCGGACCAAACGAAAGGAACAAACACAGGCATTTGCCGTAGAAGGGACAACCTGTGGAATTTCTCGGTCCCCTTTGCCCACAAGGGAGGAACTCGAAAACTCGTTTGCAGCGAGGCCGTCCGCGCGGAAGTCGTACGTACGTAAAAGCGAACGGTCAAAGGAGATCGGAATCGAGACGTGGAAGGATATCGAGTTTTCTTCGAGGACGAGCGTCGTGGCTCGTAGTCGTATAAACAAGAACTCCTTTTCTTCCTTCTGTTCATTCACGACTGGCATCGTCGTTACCACTATCCGAAATGTAGTGTATTTCACGGTATTCTAGTTGGAACGAGGAAAGAAAATGAAACTGAAGGAAATACCGAATAATTCATTGAAAGGATAAAATTAATTTTATAAAAACAGATAATATTAAATGAAATATTTATTGAAAACATAATAAGGAGAAATTATATTATGAAATCGCATATTGTACAATATATCTTATAATTTGATTTATACGATTTTATATATACGTAGATATAAATGACCCAAATAACTGTCTCTTCTATAATAATAGTGTAAGTGTCAGAGACATAAGAAGCTCATCATTGATATAGAATGCCACTTCAGGAAAAACACTATTAGTGTGATAGACTATTTTATTTACACGAATACTGTACAATTTTTATATTCTTACATTAAATTTTAATTTTTTTAAATGTCGCATTCCTCATAGTATTTGCATTTTCTCTCATTACAGATATAATATCTGATATAGAGACAAGATGTCAGTTTTACAAGGCTAAACATATAATTAAATTACAACATTTTAAACTTTACGAAGGGTGACTATTTTTAACACTAACTTTCACAATCTATGTGAAAGCTGAAGTATCAGCTTGCAAAAATTCCGAAACTATCATGGTTATTGGTTTATTTATATTTCTTTTACATTTTCCCCGACTTTACTTAAATATATACAAATATATAAATATTAATATTAGAATAAATAAATATAACATTGAAATTATAAAATACATTTTATATTTAATGCTACTTTCTTAAATAATAAATAATAATCTCTATTGTACATATTTTTATTAAATATTATATTCAATGTTATCTATTTTTATGAAATTATATATATATATATATATATATATATATAAAAATATATACATATATACACGTATATACTTACATATTTATTCTACATTAAATATCCGTGTATCATACTCTGTGTATGTCGCACGCAAACATATATCTTCTCGTTACACTTATATAACGCGAGAGATTCTATTTTTTATATAGATAAAAAGTAAGCCCAAAAGACATATATTTATAAAGAAATTTTCTCGTCTCGGAGCTTCCCTTTCATCCCCGTAAAAAACGAATTCGCTGTATAGAAACGGTAGGAGCAAGACATAGTAGACGAGGGGAAGGCGATTTTCCTCGAGTTTCGTTTGTTTCTCTCGTCATGAAACGAAAGGTGGATTCCTTGAGTCTCTCGACGATCCTTTCGGGAAACGGCCGTGGAATAGAAAGACGCGAAATAAGACGACCAAAGACCGCAAGAAAGTGGAGTGAGGAACGTAGAAAGGACCACAAGATAAGAAAGATTCTAGTAGTACGCAGATTAAGGAGCACAAAATATATTTTAGGAGGACACTTTTCCCATGGGCCGAACAAAGGGTTTTTCCATTCGCCGTAGAACATAACGACATATAAATCACCGTCTTCAATGGTCGATTACATCGAAGGGTTAAATGCCAAGTGCAGTAGAAACTAACGGGCACTTGGAAACTTGGTATTTTCTTTTTTTCGTTTCTATGCTTTTGAGGACTTCTTTGTGTGTCTGCAAGCATTGCAGACTACTAATGATATTATCCCTAGTTATAATACTGGAGGTTTGTGGGGGGGGGGGGTTGAGTTTTTTTTATGATGTGCTTGCTGGTGGTGTTTTGTTGTGGTTTTGTCGTGGTCCTCGCCAGACTACTAATGATATTATCCCTAGTTATAATACTTAAACGAGTTCGATAAGACACGTTATGATTATAGTTATGCGACGATTGTTTGCCAAACGTGAACAGACCATCAAAAGACTATCATTATGATTTATATATTTATTTATTTATAACTAATTACTTATTTTTAATTGTAAGCAAGTAAAATATGATAGATTAAAGAAAGACGTAAAAATAATAATTACATGATCGGTTATCCTTCGTTATACAAAATGTTTTACTATTTACAATGCTATTGCAAGTAGCAAACTGTGAAACGTGTAGCAGTTAATTATTATGAAGATTATAATTGTACATATGTATTTAATTTATTCATTTATTCTCTTTCTCTTTCTCATAAATGAAGAATTTATAGAAATTCCTTTAAAATTGGATTTAGATAAAAGAATTTTTAATGCAATGTAGATTTTTATTCTGTAGACTTTCATGGAATTTTTCATACATATATATAATAAATCTCTCACTACTAAATGATCAAATTTTATCTCATTACGATAGTATAAATACATAGCGCTATAGTTGTAGAGTGGACAAGATAAGAATATTTTCAATTTCTACGGTTAAGTGGATTCTCACGAATTTTTAACTGAAGATGGAGAGAATGGAAACTCGGGTAAAAGTGGACTATCTTTTCTCTGGTGGTTATCCTAGTGCCTTTAGAATAATAGAGGGTAGATAATCTCACGCTTTTCCCCTTAATTACTATAATACTGTATGTTAGTCGAAATATATATGCATTTAAGGTTTGAAAATCGCTAAAAATAAAAATATAATAATTAGCTTTACCAATTACAACCCTTTATATGCAGCTGTTTTAAATAGTTATATTATCATAAACATTTGTATAACGTGCTTTAACCTATTTTTTAAACAGGTTTATTTTATACAGGTTTATTTTATACAGGTTTATTTTATACATATTTTATACAGGTTTATTTTATACATGTATGTTAAACGTAATTGTATTATGTGATAAGAATCAGTGCAGGATGCATTACTAAGCATCTCGCCATATAATATCCGTATTGTGTATGCAACTGGATATCCGTAACATAGAGATACAACTGACTTTGACAAAAGCGAGTTTGTAATGTAAAAACTTGTTTCAATTATTTGCGAGATGCAAAATAATTTGTATAATATTACATATTTTAAGATTTATTTTATTTTGAAGAGATTATGTGGCAAAAATTATTTAGATTTTTTATTCTTTGTCTATTATATTTCATTCCTTTCATGTATCGAAAAGGAAGAAAATATTCAATGCCATTCAATGTCACTCAATATTAATTTAATATTTAAAAGTATTCTAGTTTCTTTTTATTAAACTTTAAACTTTTAAAAAGCTTTTCTTTCTTGGTCCTTGAAAAAACTTTGTCTTGCTTATGCAACAAATGAAACATGTAAAAAAAAATAACCGAAGGATTTTTCGATTTGGGTGATTCAAGTTTTCTCAGGGAAGAGTCTGCGAGTATTTCATATTCGAACGTGACCATTGCGTGTTACTTTTGCTTTTTTTTATTGTGAAAGGGAAGGTCGAGTGTCATGAAAGGGAATGATCGAAGATTTATTTCGTTCAAGTGTGTCTTTTTCTTTATTACATTTTCGCCCGCATGGTATGACCGTCGTTTCTCAGAGGCTTATCGTCCATTTTTCATAGAGATAATAAACTGGAAGAAGATCAATTCAATGCTGTTTAGTGAGCTCTTTGTTTTATGTAAAAATGTAAATTTTCTTAATCGCTTTATTTCGAACACGATATACACGAATAAATTTTGCGCGTATGTAACAAACACAAGATTACATTTCTTCAGATTACAAATCATACGAAAACAAAATTAAGACTGATTGATATTTTCTGGTGCAATACACAAATGACAAAAATTGTGTCTGTTCGAAATTCGTTTTGGTGTGTATCTTTATACACAGTTGAAGCTCAGCACTTTCGACTCGGTTTTCACTCTTTTCTTTCGTTTTCTCGGCGAAGAACGAGAGGCCAGCCAGAAGCCCGTAGCTAGGTCTCGCGCCGGACCAGGACGATTTGTTAAATCGGCCAAAAGCTGGGTGGAGGGATCATTTTATCGCGATCGAACGGACCATCCTTCACCGAAGGTGACCTGCACGGTCGAAGGTTCCCTTCTCTGTCGGGAAGTGATGGGTGGTCTCGGAGCTCGTTTCGCGTGAAATCGCGCTCGAGCGATTCATTGGCACGAGTATCGTCCGACAGATCGATTACTCTGGTGGCTCGAAACGTGTATATCGAGAGCGGGATGGTACACGGATACGAGGTCTGTAGCTATTACTTCGTCAATGCTCTCTCTCTCTTTCTCTCTTCTTTTTTCTCTTTTTGTATTTTGCTTGCCTATTTCTCCCCTCATTTTCTTTATGTTTTTTGCGAAAGAAATATAAGAAGGCTTTAAGGAAAAGCTCGGCGGTAAAATTCACGTTCTGCTTTGCCTCGTATATTCCGAGATAGTATTACCGTTACGGAGCGGAGAGTTCGCGTCTATACTTTCCACCGCGGCATTTTGAAATTTATTCGATGGCATGGTAGTACCTTTGCGACGAAAGAAACGCAAGGTGCTCCTTAAGACAAACGTTAAGGCGGAAAATTTGCGTTAACTTCCCCCTCCTCTCCCGTCGGCCGTAGAATTTTACGGCTGCCTGCTCGTAAGTGGAAAGGTGCTTACGCCATGTTAATAAGCGTCTGGGAAAACCACATTGTAATTGGTACGTTTTGGATACTTATAATAACACTGCGATACTTGGTGTCACATACCTTACTTTAATTTAATAGATGCAATTTGCTAATGCACTTATGATTCATTTTGTTGTTCATTATTGTTCATTATTAAGACACACTTCTGCATAAGTATATAAGTGAATATGTGGCTTGATGAGAATGCAGAATAACGGTTGATTGCAATTAAAAGTTAAAACTAAATACTTGTCAGCCAAGTGTTTAACATAGCGATCGGAAATTGATTTAAAAATTTTATTTCGTGAATAACGAACAGTGAAGAGAAGATGAGAATTTCTCTGCGCGAAACGTGACAGGTAGTTTCGAAGGTCGATTCGCATGAAATCACATTTGCACGATTCGTTGCCCTTCAGCAGATCGATTGCCTAGACTTCGTGTACCGTAAGCTTGGTAACGATTTAGTATGCAGCAAGAGTTCCCATTGGGTCCTTAGTTGTTTATATAATGACATAAAGCTATATATGATAAGCATTGCGATAATACTTGTAGCATCCACAGAATATTATTACTGAGAAAATACATCAACATGTATCTAATCGATTTCAGAAACATAAATCTGTAACTTTCAAAATTGAATAAGTCTTTCGAAGATTTTTTGGAAATAAAAAATTTTTGCAAACAAATAATAAAATTATCTTTTTATTTTAGAGATTTTTCTTGGTAAGATTTATAATTTAAAAATTAGTCCTAATTGTTTTGAAATGTATAATCTGAAATAATTTGCATTTGCATATTATATATAGTATATACATATAAATGAGTTACTTATAATCATGATTGAGTTTAGAATTATATTACATTGTATTTTTACTAGAATAGAATAGTGTAATTTGTTTATTTTTCGTTGCTTAAGAAGTGCCTCGTGGTACAATAAGAAACTTGTGCGAGATAGAATAGAGAATGAACGCGACAAAGAGGGGAGAACTAAGGAAGGAGACATGGAATAACATTCGACGACAGGCGACAACGTTCTTCCTCACATGCAATTTCCCTCCTCCACACAGAGAAAACTACCACATGCTGCCTCTGGCGATCTTTCTGTAACTTATCTTATATCTCTCGGTGATATATTCTGTAAGAAGCTGTATCAATTCACGCGTAAATACAATTGTTTATATATGGTAAGAAATTTTTCCTTTATTAGATACTTCGAAGAAATGTGATAGTATAAATTGATGAATAAAAATAAAACTAAAATAAAAATTAATAATTGAATATAATATAGTATTGTTAAAATATATTTATTATATACACACACACACACACACATACACACAGAGGAAGCAAAGAATAAACAAAAGATGAAACAAAATACATAAAAAATACATAAAAAAATAAAAATAAATAAAAAAAATAACCACGATATAATATCAAAGTCAGAACGAAAAAGGATGGAAAAGTGGAGGGTGAGCTCGAGAGAATAAGACAAGTCGAGAACGAAGAACAGAAAGAGGTGGGGCATCGAAGGAATATGCTAGAAGACAAGAAGACTGGAGTGGAGCGAGGGAAATTAAGCAATTAGTAACTTTGCACCGCGGCAGCTCTCAGCGAGATTTGATTATGTTTTCGGTTTAAGCTCTCCGAAGTGAAGCTCAACCCTCGACCGGAGCGGAGGGAGCTCGGAGCGAACTCGACGGTGCTTTCAAGAGGCTTGGCGTATACCTGCAAACTCCAAAGGTGAAACGTGCCTCGTGAATCCCGTCAGGTCTCGCTCGGTCTTCCACGTCGCACGTCTGTCATTCTCTATTGTCTTTCCATTCGCCACACGTTCGTGTTACTTCTTGAGCTTCCCTAGACTCCTGCCTGCGTGTGATACGCATGTGTACACGACGATGCTAGTACGTTTGAATTCCGTGCTATGCATGCCTAGCCAGCATGTTGTTTTATATGTATGTGATAAAATAACATGATAAATTACAAAATAATTTACAATGTATAGGAAATTAAAGGCTATATACATATATAGCTTCTAAGCTATATAATTCACACACACACACAAACACACACGCGCGCGCGCGCGCACGCACGCACATACGCACACTTAAATTATTGAATGTGGATAAAAAATTATATATCCGTTGTGTAATATGTATATACCTATATCATTTATTATACTATAGTTTTTGAATTAATTTAATTAGAAAGTAGCATGTAATAAAAATAAAATTCTAAAAGAAAAAACTATTACAATTACGAATACGACTTTAATAACTTTAATTTATATAAAACATAATTTAGGTGTTTTTATAGCATAACTAGTATGTGGACAGTGGACAGTACACTCTTTACTAGTGTACTTAAAGTATATTTAAGTAAAATAGATATATATTTGAAATTTGGCGAAAGCAAGAAAGAAAGTTCTAATGAAGTCTAGAGAGTGTAGCAATAAAAGACAAATTTATAAAAATGTAATGTCGTTGTAAGTCCTAGTGATGACAAGATTTGGCAACGATATCCAATGCAGTCAAAAATTTACATAACAAAAGCGCAATGCAGATAAGAATTCAGATAAGAAGGATCGTGCACGTGTGTCAGACGAGTGAAAATTCAGATAAAATATGTTAAACAAACATATAACATATAGTGTTTTTCCGCAAATCTGTTGCTGAAAAAAAACTAGCAAGTTGCCAAGAGTACTGTAGGTTTATTTATGGGACTTACAAAATCCAAAATGACGATTTATAGGTATAATATAATACGCTGCGTGACCTCATAATTCACGCCTCCTTGACCGTTCCATTCTCTGGTGAAATGACGCTCAGGTTTATCGCTCGTATACCCATGATGAAAAAATATATCCAAGTGTGAAAAAATATATCTAAGTCTCTCTCTTTGAGCAATAAAAATTTGCGTAACAAAACTGAGTTTTCCGAAATAATTTATTACTTTAATACAGAAAGATGTAGGAAAAGGAAAAGAAGAAACAGAAAAATAGAAAAGTTGCAAAATGGCATTTGTTAGATATTTTGCATGTGTTATTCTTAATAACATTTGTCTTTGCACAAACATTTGTAGAATATAAAAACGTATTGACGGTTGTTTCAGCAGAATAACAAAATTATTAATAAAAAACAAGGTAAAAAGGGTATGAAGCGCTGATCTAAAAGCATGCAGGGATTGTTCTCTATTTCGGAATACTGCGCACACAATTTAAACAGCACATCACGAGAAACGTTTAGTACGGACATGTTTTACTGCAAGGGCTCGTTACGGCGAGTATGTGCGGTACTGCGTACAGATAATTGAAGGACGTTCGTCTTTCAGACAGTAGCGATGCCATCCTGTTCCACACGCCCGTCGGTTTGCCCATTTATCCGTTCGACTGTCCTGCACGAATGTTTCGCTGTTTATTTTGCACCCATCTGCTATTACTTCCCCTTTCTGTCTCTTTCCCTTTCTCTCTCTTTCTCTCGCGATCACTAGAATGGGGTAACAATTCTGCGTCGTTCTCGACCACGTGGAACGTCACATAGATGCTTCACTGACGTTTCGTTTAATTCGACCTGTGGGGAATTAAATCTCGATTGAGGAGGGGCGCGAAAGTAAATGCGAAGTAGTCGGAATGAATGCACGTCGTAGAGAAAGGACAAAAAATAATTGTTCCGTTCATCATGATATATATTCATCGATTCTTAATCTTTTCAAGACAAACGTGAGGTTGTTTCAGATGTGTAACATTTAAAATAATGAGTTTTATCAGACATAAAATATATAAATTCCATAAAAATTTTGACATTAATCTTAGCACCGACTTCTTTAATTAATATTATTATTATTCGTAATTAGTTTAATATTCCAATAACATTGTAGACCGAACATTTCAACAATTCTTCGGAAAATAATGCATATTTTAATATATTTTATATTCACAGTTTGTAATAGTTAAATCATCATAATTGAAGAACTTTTCGTGCATGAAACTTAACACAAAGCGATTCTCAAATTTAAGAGTTAACCATTTCATACATGTGATAATTTTAGTTAAAATTTTTTATGTTTTCAGTTTTTCCGAGCACAAACGGTGGACAGTAAAAGGTCACAAATGTCAATTAAAATATTTAGGATTCGATACGATTTCGATTTCGGTTATACAAAAATGAAATTCCGAGCGCAGGAAGGAGAAAAATAGAACACGGTGCCTTCTACTTAAGACGGCACCTACGGTATCCGCTTATCTATTTCACTTAACTATATCCCGATCGTCGCCGGAACTATCATATCGTGCACGTTATATCGCGTGTCTAAGCGCTCATCAGAAAGTCTCGGGCATGACCCTCGGACTTTTGTCTAACACAAATTATCCGCATTCCATATCTGGATAACATAGTACGGAGTAGATCACATCGCTAAGTAGATCACACAGTTTCGAAAATAATCGGAAATAAATGAGAATTTTTTTAAATTACAAGCGACTGGATAGGTCTTTTTTCCCCCTGTGTCTCTCTCGCTGCGCAACCGAAACTTTATCTGCTGTTGTCGTTGTATATTCCTATATGCGTTTAAGGATGAATAAAATGAATAAGAGTGTGCAATTATTTACGTACAACTCTAAAAGTAAATTTGTAGCGAGTAGAAATAGAGAGTAACGGGGAAAAGGGATGACACCGAATAGAAGAGATGGCGAGAGGATAGGGCGCAAGAGGATGGTGAAAGAGCAAGAGGAGGTGGTGGAAGAGAATGAGGAGGAGGCGACGGCTATGGCAGCCTGGACAGAGTACGGGCCTGTCCCATGTGGGTTTCGTTAATTAACCGAGTCTACAGAGTTCTATTCCTCGCGTTATATTACCATGCACCCTCCTCCTCGCTACCTCCCTTGGTTCCTCTGACTCCTCCGCCTCATCTGCTTCCACCGGCATTGCCACAGGACCGTTGATGCACTTGGGGGTTGTGGAAAACACAAGCTTCATACCTCCCGCCTTCTCTATTTTCTCCTACCATGGTAAGATCTATATTTGTGTCGTTGTACATTTACTCTCGATGCATTTACAGTATTTTGCTCGCAAGTGTGCCGCTGCGGTTACTTGTATCTCTGTGGTTGCGGATATTCGAGAACGTACGTGAATAAATTCCTACATCTGGTTCTAGATATAATATATGTAACATATAATGCAATAACTAAATTCTTGAATATATTTTATAGAGTTATATTTTTATGAGAAATTTATCTTATTATCAACGATTATATATACTAATGATGTAAATAAATGCGTGTGTTCAAAAATAAAATAAGATTTCATTTAAAAAGCCATTTAATTACCGATTTAATTGGCTATTACATCACACGTTAATCACACTTTATCGCATAGTTGGCGAATGAGAGATGCAATATGCGTTGAATTAATTGCGAAATACTAATTAAGCGCTTGTCTCGGGGATCAATTTACAATAAGAGCGGAGGATTTACAATTTACGCTTGTCAATTTACAGTAGGAGCGTGTAGATTCCGCGCGAAACAATTTCGCGTTTCGCGTAGAAAGTGATTTATAAAGCGAGGCGTGGTGATCGGCTACGGTCCTCGGAAAAATACCATTTCCCTGTACCGAGAGGAAACAGGGAAAACGAATCCATTCTAGTAGCGTAAACGACCGATGAACGCACGTAAACGGTACACAGTACATTCTCTCATGGAAACACCCACGATAAATCACAACGATCGACAAAAACTTGACGATATATCAATTAGGTGCAAGTGTGTTCCACGCGTCGATTCTCAATTATTATATTCTCGTCGTCGCTGATTTACCGTGGCATCGACGGTGGGTCGCGGCGGCGGCGTGTGTTGTTAATTAATCGTACGTTTATTTATTGTGTTGTGCGTCGCCACCGCTCTTATCAGCATTCTCCTATCGCGCTCCGTATGGCACAGCATACGATTCTGCCGCAATCGATGAGTAGTTAATCAAAAGTTGTATTTGTGATTTTGATTTAATCGCGTTGCACGTTCTCTTGTCTACCGTTCTCGCGTGTCTATAAATAAATCCGCGATGTATTGTATTATTAAAAAAGTGTTGATGTTCACAATTCTATTAATGTACGATAATTCTCAATTAGTTACCAACTTTAACGTAAGTTGATTTTTTTTAATCAGCATGATTTAATAATAGCTTTTTTTCTCTTGATCTCACAAAAGCAGATATTCGAATTGCATAAGGTTAAGAAGGAGAGCAGAGCGAAACACGTAAGACAATACCTGGCTGTATCCGTAGCGTGAGATTTATATTAATTTTTCCAGCCGTCGCGGCTGCGTTCATAGCTGTCGACTCCTTGGCTGTAATAATCTTTTTTTTCTTCTACCATCCCTGATAACTATTCGATTTGTTTCTGTCATTTCCATTCGATGACCTTCGTCGAATGGAAATTTCAACTCGACACGTATCTCTGAATTTCGGTAGATATATTAATTCGTTCATTGTTTAGAAAGTTATATTGACGAGCAGAAATTTTTCGTTCTTATATTTTTTCTCTTTTCCATATTTTATGCGGTAACTGACGATAAATTAGAAACAATATTTAAAAAATATTGAAAGCTTATGTGTATGTGTACTATGATCGTGTTACGAAAGATAAATATTTCCGTAAGTTGAAATTCTGTATAGATATGTATTGCAAGATTCTTGAAAGTTTGAAGTGATCTTCTCGCGATCATTTGTATGATAAGAAATGATGCAAATCTCTTCATGTGGTGAAATTAATTCTATCTTTGGGAACAGTCCTTTTATAAGGTATTGTCAAATGTTCTTTGAATCCCATAATATTCGACATTTTGTGGTTTATTATTTAGAGTTAATTATTTTCTTCGATGAGACGCGGAAAATATTGGTAATCGATGGCGTGTCGGAGAATCTTCTGCCAAAAGCGATTATCTTTCGTGTTGATAGAACGACGCCTGCATTCGCGTAGGTAAGTTTGACTCGTAGCCTAGATACCGATCGTTAACTGTTTGACCCAATTCCGAAGGCTATAACACTGCGCAATATGTACAATAACGCGGCAACAATTCAATTCTCGTTCGCATAAGAGACTAAGAAATCTACTGGTACAACAAAGTGATGCTGATAAAGACGATACTATATCCTTCGTCGTCGCTGGAAGGAAATTGATTAAAATGTTTAATTCGTTATGGCATTCACGCGAATCTCACAGGATAAAAGGATATAACACGTACATCATAAATATCCGTTTTAGAATGCTGTTTTATGGATAAGAGAGAAGTAATTTAAGATAAAAAATACATATCAGACCCATTAATTTTAGATACATTGAATCACATTAAAATTTAATTAAAACGCGCAGATTTATTAATTTTATTGATTGTTAATAATTTTATTATTTATTATGTTAATGACGCGAAAATTTCCCTCTTTAATAGAAGAATCTCTTCATCGCAGCATTATTTCACAAAAACATTAACATTCTGAGATAATTGAATTGCTGGCAAAAATATTATGATGAATACGATGTTTTTATCGATCGTGTTGCTTACAAAATTTCACTAGCAACGACGTTGTTATTATTGCCGTTATTATTATGTATGCGATAGCGCGCATTACAAAGATTACAGCATTGTTTTGATGCCGAAACAGCAGGTCGTTCTCAATATTTGTCGACCGATATTTTGCGTTTGCTCTCGTCGCAGGTTATTCGGCCGTGCATCGCGCCACATACATTCTTGAGGTTTATCACTATCCGTATTGCAGGCGAAGGAGAATGCCGTTTTCGTTTGTGGTCAGTGGATCGCGAGTCGTTCGTTCGTTGCTTCATGAAAAGCAGTGAAGCGCGACGATTCGCGAATAGAGAAGCTCGTAAAGCGGCGCTTCCAACCGCGCGCTGGTCCTTTATGGTCCAGTTAAGTTTTCATGCTTCATCGTCGTCGTTTCCTACGAGAATAATAACCTTCGGCATTACGTACGAACGTACGTTCGTACCTATAACGCGATATTACTGGCGGAAGCGTGATAAGCGTAGCCGCCGTGCGCACAGAAGATTAAAAATAATTATGCGATCTTGGCCAATCGATTCGCTTATGCGACTTACTCGCACCATCAAATGCAGCGTTTGAAGTATAATAATTTTCTTGAAAAATCGAAGACAAAAATTTTGAAAGGAGAAAATTCTGTATATACCTGCTTCCAGGTTGAATTCCAAATACTTTTCCAAGCGTTTTTTTCCACTGTATCCCTCCACCTATAACAATATTTGAAATGATTATGAATTTATTTTTTAATTTTGTATATATTTAATTACTAAGTCAATTAATACTAATAATTTCGTTTCTTTCATTCGTATTGTATTATAAATACTAATTATATCAATTAATACTATAATAATTTCGTTCTCTTTAAAAACTTTTGCGATTGAAGACTCCAGCTGTATTCATCAAAATAATATGAAAGTTTCGATATTTAATTATTAAGTCAATTAATACTAATAATTTCGTTTCTTTCATTCGTCTTGTATTATAAATACTAATTATATCAATTAATACTATAATAATTTTGTTTTCTTTAAAAACTTTTGCGATTGAAGACTCCAGCTGTATTCATCAAAATAATATGAAAATTTTGAATGACATCTACGATATGTTTCTGTCGTTTTAGAAACAAACTCTATGATTTGACATTGAAAGAAATTTTTGAGAAAGAAATTCTCGATAAAGAAAATGCGCGAGATATATTTTGCATTATTTTATGAAGTTCATTAAATCTTAATATTTTTAAGATTATTAAACAGACAGAATGCTTCAGGGATCGGTTGCATCGTATTGTCGCGAACGACGCGAATCGCTCTTCGATTCGAATAAATTGCCTTATCGCGAAATTCCAGCGATACCCGACAGCAACGGGCAGCCGCATAACAACACCGTCATCATTGAACCCAGACTATAACACACGACGTTGTCATTGCGCATTACAATAGGCGCTGCGTTATGCAAGCCGGTCACGTGTGTCACACGCTACAGCTAGGACCTTCGGGCTCACGCACGCATACATGTGCTGGCTTCAAGGCGGCACGAGAACACAAACCTGCGATTCTCCGGGGCAGAATTATTGTCACGTGTTCGAGTAAAAGACACGTTTACCATCGATTGTTGCGGAATTTCGTTGCGGCGCGCATTTTCATACCCTTTGACAGAGAAACGCTAATATAGCTCAACAAAACGTATTAAAAGTAGCATTGTATAAAATGTTAAATAACGGAGGGAGGATTCGCTCTTTCTTTCTCTTTCTCTCTTAATAAAATTAAAAATTTACCAGAATAGTAAAATTAAATTTGCTAGAATTTAATTTTTTATTGAGCGAAGAGGAAAGTGAAGAAACATATTTTAAAATTGTTTTAAAGAAGATAATTTGTGCACGTGCATACTAAATGTAAAATGATTTATATTCGAATGTATATTATCATCAAAACTTTTAGCAGATATATTACATATTTTCTTTTTTCCTAATATAAAAAAATTATATTTTTCTCTCATTGATGATAAACAGAGTATTAATAATTTTAAAATATTTTAAAATTTTCTTTTCTATTCAAGAGTGTCTTTAATTATACTCAAAGACATAAATTCATAAATAATATTTCATATTTGGACATTACTATTGATTTTTTAGTAATAAATGTAATAACATAATTTAAGCGATGTGACAAATTATCTTTTGTGACTGATACGAATAATAATAATTATTCACATCATATTTAGGATTTTTATATTATATTAAACACAATATATTTCTATAATATATTGTGTTTAATATGATATAGTTTCTATAATATATTTTGATTTATGATTTTACTTGAACGCTTGCGGAATAGAGATTGCATATTGCCGTAATACGTAGTCGCGCTATTAGTATGCAGCAAAAATGAACCGCATCCCCACCGAGGCGAAGGGAGAAATTAGTTTTATCCACGTCAGGGGCATCTGATATACACGGCACGCAGCGTTACCTACCGGAAGCAGAGATGGAAACGTGGAGGACGGTGTCGGGACGTAGTGTAAAGCCCCCCGGGGGCAACAATTGTGCATTCATCGGGGCGAGGGGCTCTAATTAAAACACATTGTTTATATTCTTTGCAGGAAGCTCCTCGCTGCTCCTTCGCTCACCCTCCTCCCGGTCGTTTCCGAGTCACCTCCTCTTCCTTCCCCTCTCACCACACTTGAGTTCCCAGGGGTTTTCTTACAGAAACTTTCCGGTAACTCGTTAAAGATAATGCGGGACGAAAGTCTGGTTAGGCGTCTACCTGATCCTCTTTCAAACTGTTAGCGTAAACAATCGATCGATTCTACTTGCATTCTCACAGACGGTTCTTAGCCGGTCGATCTTACTTTCTCTTCTATTAGATATTCTCGTATTGAAGAGGCAAGAGAACTCTCGAATGCGGGAAAGGAGATGTTATTTCCCGTCGTTTTATTGACTTTGATCAAGTTAACATCTCCATTCTCAGAATTTCGATAATTGATAGAATATTGGACCTTGTTCCCTCGCGCTAAAGAGTTATAGTTTCCGATACGCTTCAAAGAGAGTTCTGCAAGTTCCATTTGTGTAAGAACGATACAGGGACAATGTGTTCTGAAGCGTAGAACCTTTAACTGTCGATGTATTAGTTTTCCTTTTCGTGCAAATCGCTTTTAACGCGTCTGTACCGCCAAATCGATACTTCGATAGCCGCACAATTCCTAACAGGATGCAAGCTCTGCCGAGTGGAAGCGCCATCGATTTGTGTCGTTCTTCCGATTTGGCGTATCGGCATTCTCGAAGACAAAGGTAGCCGCCAATTACAGCAAAATAGGATGCAGGGTGACACGGCTGCAAATTACGTGCGCGAATAGGAAAAGATGGTAGACGTGTGTGGGAAATGTCAAGGACCGCGCGAGATCGAAAAATGTACGAAAGGCGCGAAAGGACAAAAGGACGAGGGGAGAGAGAAAGCAAGAGAGCGAGAACGGGAGAGCGCTTTTACGGGTAGGAATCGAATTTGCCGAGGACCTTCATTTCGTCCTGTGTAACTCCTGCGGGCATGTCGTGCGCAGACTGCTGAGGTAGACGGAGAGAGGGAGAGAGAGAGAAAGAGAGAGCCATCGTGCTGATCTTTCGTTTGCCCCGGAGGAAAATTACGCCCCGATACAAATCGTAATTGCATGTAAAACGAGCCTGCCGTACGAGAGATACGACCGGTCATATTTCACATCGTGCGCGGCAGTTAGCACTACCGACGAACATTACCGGCGCATTTTCGTCGGCAAGCGTTCGCATACTTGTACATGTGCGGTAACAACGTGTGTTGCACACAAAGATTGTTGCACACGAAAGTGTTGGTGAGAAATTTGGTACCACAGTCATGTACCCAAGGAATGTTCAGAAGTCAACCGTGACGTTTGTTAAAATTTTTAGCAATACAATATTCGACAAATAGTACAAAAAGAGTACATGTATGATTTTACGGTAATTTTTTAAAATCGACGGTGCGAAAACTATCGGCTTTTGATGAGATAATTGTCGAGGTAAATTAGTTCAAATAAAATTTAATTACAGAATGATTTAATATTTATACATTAATAATGACTTATAGCGCGAGAATTAATTAATATTTAAATAACGGTATGCTTTATGCATGACCAAACATCCTGTAATCACAAATATTCATGAGTTAATAGAATTGTGTAGCAACTAAAGATTAAATTAACTCCTTTTGTACGATTTTCGCGACAGAAAGGTTGAATAATTTTTATTCGTCGAAGAATACATAATTCGAAGTAATTACGATGGAAACAAAGAAACATTAATTTATCCGAGTAAAACTTGATGTTTCTAGACTGCAATAATACCGAGTAGTATTCCAAGAAATTAATTAGCCTTTAAGATATATTCAGTCGTGAAACTTTCTGCATCCAATTACAAGAAGATACGACCACGCTTGACACCACCGAAACGCACATTTGTATTATACATACACATACACACACTTTAACAAACGGTAGTCAGACATATACTAGGATCCTTGAATTTCGTGACAAATTTAATCTATTGCGAGTTGAAATAATTTTTAAATGCGTGACAAATGTTTGGCGCGATGAAGAGGTCGAAATGGCGGAGGAGGGGAGGGACCGCTATCTACATAAAGATACATGTGTAGACATAAAAGAATGAGAAAAAACACGGGCTCCTCTAATAAAAGTGGTAGTCTCTCTGCATACTTTTCATCCTGCCTTTTCACCAACGGCCGTCGCCCTTTTCGCAGGTCCGCCCACCCTTTGTTCCCCTCTTCTCCTGCTACAAACTACCTCTCGTTCCTCTTTTCTTCACACGCTCGCGCGCGCATTCCACGCCGCCTCTCTATCTCGCGCCGTCCTGTTTTTAAGTCCCCGTAGGGGAGCTATCGTGTTAACAAGCATATTTTACATTTCATTGCAGCCACTTAACGTGCTAACCGCCGGCATCGCTTCCAACAACCGGGCATCGCGTGGCATTTCGCACGCTCGCGCGCGACACGTGCGGGTCTCAATTAGAGAATACGATACGACGTAATTGGGGCCTAATTATTTCAAACGACCGTCCGTCACAGTCCGGGAGGGCGTCAGCTCGGTTTGCAATTATAATATAAAATTAGGTGATTTCAGTCTGCGGGCTGCGCCGATTAAATGGCTCCATTCCGAGCACGCGTAATTTAACGGATTACGATCGACAAAAAATGGGATAATCGTATATGCGCGATAGAGAAACATACGATTATATTCTCTGTGCACGTTTATCTAATACATTTGTTTCCATTATATAGGAATATACTGTATAATCACATCAGTAATTGACACTGTATGTTTTAGTTTGCCTATTAAGCTTTATTTAATTATATTACATAATTATATGGATATTGTATTACTTTTTGACATTTGCTCAGTAATGAAATAATCTGGCTCGACGTTTAACATGTAATTTACATGAGTTAATCAATAAAAATATTTTAACAAGGAGACAAAACGGAGTGCAATATATTTATGAAATTTTCGATTTCCGTTTTACACTCTAGAATTTAATTAATTACGCGCTTCGAAAGAACGAAAAGAGCAGCTTTCTAATAATTATATTATATTTTTGGTGTAAATGCTAATAATCATATTTATGTTTTACACACACGTGTATATGTTACATATACACGTTATTCATGATGTGGATTTACTCGAAGAGCACTTTAGTGACTATTTTCCAATCCACTATAAATAATGCATGTGCAAGCGGTGCGTGCGATTCGTGTTCGTTGTATATCCACGACGAAAACGTGTTCGTATTATATAAAAGCACTGTCACAATTAGCTTTAATCTGTTACAGCATTCGGTATCCGTCAATAGTTCGTATAGCTTGCTACAATTATGCGCCAACTGGAAATGCAAAGCGAGAACCGTTGCGGAGTAAACGCCTCATTAAAATGTTATTTCGGTCGAAAATCACGGCATTTCACTTAATTATGTTGGCGAGATCTGTGCCTAGCGCAGCGTATGTTATGCACATACGAACATTGAGAAAATTATGTGCGATTTACATTTGTGAGGTGTAGATATTTAGCGATGGAAAAGCATAATCTCAGAAGAGATTCGTTTAGAGTTCACTAATGAAAGTTTCCAGAGCCGACAAATGTTGCGTTAACAAATAGCTGCGTATTTGTCTTTGCGACACACGCAAATATGGTTTTCTGGATACTCGATAACATCTTTTTCACGAGCAAGGATGTAAAATTGACGCATGTTACAGCGGTAATTAACTTTGGATGCAGAAGCTGTCAGTTAGAAACGTCCTTCAGTTCCTCCGGAATCTAAAATACCGGCCAAACTGCACATCGGGGCCCATATTATGCGCATGAATATTTATGCATAAAGCCGGTCGCACTGTGCGGAAGAAGAGGTACAAACACATAAATATTTATATCAAGTCGCTCGACGCGCGATTTCCTCGCAAAAATTGCTATACGCGGCGTACTCTCTTGCCTTAATTGCTTAATCCGCTTTCTGTATTAAATCCCGTGCTGTAATTTATGCGCGCATTATATTACAGTAACAGCAGGACGCCGCTTAAATGTTTAACGTTAATATTTACGTTAACGCCGAGAATTGCTCGCTTGTGACGCGTCATACAAACGCAGTTTTATGCCCTCACACGATGTAATTTCATTTTAAAAAAATTATACGTACATCTTTAAAACAAAACGTGCGTTTAAAAAACTTTCTATTAATCCGAAAAACTGTTTATCCAATTTATATCAATTTCTTTTGCATTTTCCTAAAATTGGATAGTAATAACGATTCGTTACTTGATATGGATCCAGACCGAATACTGACATTTGCATGCCCAAAACATCATTGTACAATTGATCCGCACTCGATACCGATGGAAACGAGCGATGTGGAATAACGCGGAGACACAGGATAGCGTAAAACGCCGATGGGTCAATGACCAGGCAAGGGGATGTAGGTATGTTCGGTTGAGCCGTAATATCAAACTCCCGACACATCGAGTACCCCCGAAGAGGGGCATAGGTTACACACAAGAACCACTGAGAATGAGCTTAAAGCGGAAACTTACGCTTTACGTGAAATCTATGAGCGGCAGGTTGGAAACATTACCAAGAGCATGCGAAACAATTTCAATTCGCACAAGATAAAATGTGTAACCACATAGTAAACATATTTTACGCAACAAAATTATATTTTACATCTAATTTTATGGCGCGTTTGTTGATGAAAAAAAGACAAATATTTTTTTATTTACAATGTAGTATAACTATTTCGGCGGACCAGGCATAAGTTAACGGAAACATGCATGAATCAAATGCTTTTAACAGTAGAAGCAAAAGCATGTAGTTTAAAATAAGGGCGAAAGCGTGTCTCACGTTTCGTATGAGTAATTTTGCTTTTTCTACAAACATGTTCTTCACATTTTGCAACGTTTATTGTTGTTCTTTGTAATCACTTACAAATTTTGCTTTAACGTTTGATCTACGGATATCGAGAACCCCAATTGCGTACGTACATAGAAACGATGTACAATTTATACCTACAATTTTGCGAGTTATATCGCAGAAATAAAAATCTATCCTTTGTTTCATTCGAAATATGAGAAATAAATTTTTCAATATCTAACAGATTGTGACACGAAAGCTAGTTAAAGTTGCTAGAATGGTTACGTCCTAATTTTAATGATTAAATAGTTGCGTAATTACGTGCAAGGTGAATTAAGTAAATTTTATAAAATAAATAAATTAAATAAGTGAAATATATTGAACATTGCTACACGATAGCTTTTGAGAAGGAATATTGTTACTGCATTACAGACAAGTACGGTTTAGTAATGATTTGTGGCTGGTTGCCCATATTAAAAAAGGGGCGGCTGAGGAAAACGGTAGTCGGCGAGCTCGGAATACGACAGCATCGCTTGATTCTCGCGGTGGAAAACCAAAGCCCTTCACGTATTTGCCAAACGTGCCGCCGGCATACGAATGCGGCCGCCGCGGCTTCTGCCTACTCACCGATGATGCTCTTCGCCCGTCCGCCGTTCGTACTCCGCGCTTGCGTGCGTGTTTCACACACGTAAATGCGCGGCCATCGAGACACGCACGGCTATCCGGACGGCAGTCGCTCTCGCGCGGTTTATCCACAGTCAATAAAGGCGACCTGTCAGCATGAATACCAAAAGCGGGGTAGGTAGGTAGGTCCAATGTGACGCCCTCGCCGCCGGAGCACCCCCGCCGACCCTTCGAGCCAGAGACCGGAGGGGGTGAGCGCTGCTGGCTGTTGCGAGATTTACCGAGGTCCGTACATCATACGCACGTGCGTGTTCCAGTGGTATCGTAAATACCGAGATAGAGACCATATATTCGTATGCGTGTGGGCGTGAGATTATGAACGTGTGTGGAAATGCGCGGCCATATTCACGGCTCGCGCGAGTAGATTCCCTGTGATTCACTGTACCGAAACTACGTTGCCAGAAACGGCGAGTGTTCGGAAACTGCAGTAGTATCTTGGGGTGCTCTCTTGCGTGTGAGTGTTTCATAATAAAATTTAATCGAGAACAGCTATCGTGAAGTATTCGGATGATTAATACAAATATACATCAGTGAAGAAGAATTTAATTATTTCGTTAGCATAAAGCATTTTTTTGTGAGATCGGATACGCGGCTGCAATTAAAATGTAGTAAAGTAGAAATTATGCGATATAACCGCGCGAGTTTCACATTCTGAGTTTTACGTTTAAAAATATAGTTATTAAAATGTACATGTAATTATGAACAATATAGAAAAATTATGACTGTCTGAGAGGAGTGTAATTTAATAGTGACATTTGATATGCTACAGTACACACGATTAGATTACAATTTCAGCGCGAATCAAGCACTTCAGTATGTAATTATATAATATTAATGCGAATTACACACCATTTAACTAATAAACTATAATAACCGACACCGTCAATATCACGCTAATATTTATCATTATTCCCCACAAAATTCTACAGAATACAGAATTACTTATCAAGTTGCTAATTTACTTACGCCACTCTTGATACGGTCGCAATATTATTTCGAAACCACTAAGCATTTGTCCATTGTGATAAAAAAAATGTGATGATGTTTTATATGTGTATATTTACGAGAAATCGGTACATGCGAGATGTCTGTCCGAAAGATAGAAAAAGACGTAAAAAAGGGACCGTTGATTGTCGTCGTTGAAGATGAGACGTGTACTTTCTCTGTCGCGAGCCCTTATCTCTAGCTAGGACTTTGAAAGATAAAGAAAACCGTTTCAATTTCCCTAATGCTCATGCAGTCTCTGCTTATACCGTCTCATCCGAAATCCTCTTCTTTCTTTCCCTCTTTCCTTCTCTTCCTTTTCCTTCTCCTCCACACCGTCAAACCCTGTCACTTCGTTTTATTCGTCTTCCGCTTGCCTGTTCTTGCCCTATCCCTTCTCCCAGTGGAAGCTTTTCCACTTCCGCGTCGTCGTTTCCGCGGCTTTTCCGTTCCCATCCCTTCGCCCTCCCACTGGTATTCCTCCGTGCTCGTCCGCGACTCATTCCGGTTCGTCTCAATCTGACGTAAACCTGCGGTCGACCCCATCCAACCTGAGAGACGAGAGAACCTTCTTCGGATAATCCGCGCGAGTCCGTAGTTTCTGGATAACACGACAAAGGGTAGAAACAGCTTACCGCGATTCTCGAGCCTCGGGATCGGTGAATAGCGTCGGGATAGGACTTCTTCACAAATCACGACGCGATTGTACACTAGATTAATGTTGGTTGTAAATAAACGGTTTGTCCAAACCCGAGTAACGTGTCAAAATAGTATAACTTCAGTATTAAAGTACGTTGAACTTTAATCTCGTTGGATTTTGGCTACGAAACGTAAATAAGTGTATGTAAGCACAAAATTCGAAATTGAAAATGATGATAAAATTTGTAACACGTTGTGTAAGACGTAAATTGAGTTTCTTATTTAAATCTAAAAAAAATTTATAGATGGATGGAGGAATTTTATAACTTATTTTAACTTTTTAATTTCGCAATGTGATTGATGATGTCTTGATTATAAATTCTTGCGCGATACCTTGCTAAAACCATCAGTCGTGTTAATTCGAGAATATACCGTGTAATTTCGAAATACGCCATAGATAAAGTCGATAGACAGATAAATGAGGGTACGCGTCTTAATACTATCCGAATAATTAATCGTCGTAAATCTTCAAGGGAGGAATGTTAAATGACTATTGTTCCTCCTTATAGTGCGAATCCACATCCACCTAACTTGTATTCAATTTCTGTTATCTTATTTTGGAAGCTAGCAAGCTAAATCTTTCACTCTATTGTCCGATAATTGTTTTAAAGATCAGCATGCAATCTTGTTACGATTTAAGGCCGTGCAAGAACCTTGCGCATTTACATACTTGCAATCACGTGCTCGCGACGTTCCTGGAGTTCGCACGAAATCCTGTAATGTAATTTCTGTAATTAAGCGTAATTGATCACGTTCTCTAATCATGACGAGGGCACCGGAACGGATGTGTATCCTAATCCTTCAATCTGTTCTCATTTGGAATGCATCTCCCTGTAAAGTCTCCTCACCGCTTTCGATACACGGACAAAACGGAAATACCTTCAAGTTTGGAAAGCGCTTTTTTCAATTAAATGAGAGATAATTCTCGAGGTTTCTTTTTTTCATGAAGTAGGCGTTAGCAAGTGCGATAAATTTTTTCAGGAATGTACTGTTTGCGGAAGATTGAGCATCGTAAATACAGGCAGATCTTCTTCGACGGAAGGATTGCGAGTGGTAGAGCATTCTGGGACACTAAGCTTGGCTAATGAAACGAATATATCATCGTGGTCGTGGCCAAATCCGTTTCTACTATTACTACACACGCCATTACGTTCCTGACGCCGTGCGTTAAGCGTCCCATTTAACCTCGTCTAAGCTCCCTGCTAAAGCGTATGTAACGCGTTTGCAATTGAATCCCACCAAGTTACATAAATTCGCAAAATTGTACTTTGAAGCTAAGTTAGTTAGCTCTCTTGTTTAAAATTGCGGTGACGCTCATTGCATTTAGACTGAGATGTTGACAATGAAAAGTAATTAAAAAGTTTATAATGAGTTTGCCACGTTGTTTATGTGGTTATAAAGCGAGAAGAAATTAATTACAGAGCCGAAAATGTCATTATTTATCTGAGATTTAACTTTTATTTTCAATGACAGTCTGTATTATACATTTAAGAACTTAAAACGCATGATGATTAAGGATGATGAAATGATGATTATTTTTTTAATATCATGTCAAGTCTTTGTCATCATAATCCGAAAAATAAAGTTATTTTATATCTCTTGTGAGTGATTAATATAATTTCCAACGTTTTTAAAAATTTATCTGCCTCTGCCATGATATCACGAAAATTCACGGTTTTTAATTAAACTATAAACGACACAAGTCGAGAACTAAGTGGCCAATGAGCGAAAGCACTCGCATCTCAAGCGACTAGTAGTAACGGATCCTTAACGACCGGCTTGGAATTGTTTGCGCTACTGAAACGAGTTAATGCAGGAAAGTCTCGAAGGTTACCTTCGAGAGTAAGCGAGGGCTATGCGAGATAATACCCGACCGTCCCTTTTGGGATAAAATCTCTTCCAAAGAGATCTCCAAAAGCTTCGTTACGTTAGGCTGCGGTGAAATCATCCAATTCCTGACAAAATATTAAGTAAATGTTTTTATTTAGCTTGCAATTAGAAATCAAAATTAAAATTTTAATTTTACTTAATTTTACATTTTTAATTAATCTTTAATTTATATAGTATGATTTTATAAATGTTATTTTTTCTCAACAAATGTTACTTTTTCTCAACACTTATAAATAATAATCGAATTCTTTCTATCTAATAATTTTTTTTTTATTATGTGTTAGTAAAATATTATAATTTATAACATTGTTTTTAATTTTTCAAATTATCTTCAATTCTTCATGAAGAATTTAATCGTCTAATTTGTTAGAGTTCAAGGAATTTCAATAAAATTATTATTTTTTTTAACAAGTATCTATCATGTCGTGATAATGTGAAAAAATCTTAAAAAGTCAATATGAATAGTTTCCACGAATTTATTATTTTAATATAAATCTTTTTAAAAGTGTCTTAGATATCGACAGGTCTCGATAAGTTCTCCAATCTTCTTAGCGCTTTAAGCCACCTCCGTCACGGTACGCTTAAATTCGATGATTACGTTTGTCGTTCACTACATTATTTATTAGCGGATTTCAAGATTTAGAAAAATTTCCCGATGATAGGAAATGGAAAATACATAGGCAAAAATTTATGCAAATTTCGCATGATTTATAACTTTGAAAAAAGGAAATTTGTTTGCATGCAGTTAAAAAACGAAGAGAGCGATACGTCTTTATTGATTTTAGAGATTTCGTAAATCTTGTAAGTTGCGAGAGCTCTCTCGGTGATAATTGGAAAGCAATTTCTGATCTACCGATTCGTACCACGTCTTCACCGATCTTTCCTAACTTCTCAATATTATCCAAATTGTTGAAACTTCTGCCTGAGTTACATTTTTGTGTCAACTTTTTCAGCTAACGCAATTTATTGTTGAGTTCAAATGTGAGAAGTCATAGCAGCAATCTATACGTTACATAAAGAGACTTATGTTACAGATATCGCTTGTTTAAACTATAATTTGAATATATAAAAACGCATAAACTTCATATATTGTATTATGTGGACACATGATGTCCTTATTTCGTTATTTTCAAATAGAGTTCAAACTAAAGAAAAAGATTAAAAAATAAACTATCCTTTATCGACTTTATTTTTTATGCAAACGGGAAAAGTAGAAACGGACGTGCTACTTCGGTAATATAGATCTAAGTTCTCCAGAATAGAGTTGTATAAATCGGGCATGACTTTTTATTTAGTAGGGAAAACTTGGGGCAGTTTGTTCCTGTTCACGAAGAAGTCTAATTAGGAAAGATATCGACAGTTCAACTATTTGGTCTTTCAGTGTTCTTTATATTATGTCCCGGGGAAAAAAGTCTCGCAGTCCCTGGATGCTTTTAATGCAGTTTCCGAGAAAAGATAGAATGAGCAAGATAGAGTTATATAGTAACTGGGAAAATGTTCATTATTCAAATTATATATCCAGAATACAATAACCATCGTGGCGTGATAATTCTCATCGATTGAGTTGTACGACTATATTGTAACGCGATGTCTTCTGTAAGACAGACTGTGCTAAGCGTATCCGTGTAGGATGAATTATATTCAACTGTATTATAACGCTATGATTTATGTGTGCTCTTTTACTTCGTGAAACTGTGTTATTAATCACGTTAAATATTCTTAATAGACAGACAATATTTGTGCATACGACACGTTGAACATCAACTAATAATGTGATTTTAATTCATTATAAAGTACTTATTATATTTATAAGAGCAAAAATCCTAATTTTGAATTATCTTAAAATTGATTTAAGCTTGAAAATTCGATTCAGACTCTTCAAAAGTCCTGTTATTGTTAGTTTCAATATTTTAGATACATAGATACACGAAAGTCATTTTAGAAGCTATTGTGAAATGAAGAAATGTAAAATATGTTTTGTTATTTAAAGCGTACTGTTTGCATCTTGTTCTATTTATATTGATGTTCTGCTTTTTATTTCACGCTTACAAAGCTGTAGACAAAAAAGTGAGCAAAGTGTTGTAATGCATGCAACGTAATCTTCTTAGACCAAGAAGATTATGTCACCACTTTCTTTCTTATGGATGATTCACGGTGTGAAACAAGTGGACATTTGTAAACCATATTTTAGACTCTTTCTTTCTTCATTCTATTGAAACTGCCCGGAGGCGGCTGAGGCGACTTTTTCCTCCCCGATTTTCGACGAGCGGACGTCGTCACTCAGAATATGGTAATCGTTGGCCGGCGCTTGATGTCCCCCATCAATCCGCGTGGAGCACGGCATTCATCCTCGTATCTGTCGTGGCTGTCGCGAGTTTATCGCCGACAAAACGCGGCGGCGCTCGTTAACGACGTGAAATACGGTCGTCCATAACGAAGGGACTCTTTTCGAGGGCCGCGCGGATGGTGGCGACGGCGATATTTTCGCTTTTGTCGTTTCGTTCTCCCGTGCCCCGCGTTTCAGCTCGACCCG
Organism: Crematogaster levior; assembly: GCA_901521435.1. NCBI lineage: Eukaryota > Metazoa > Arthropoda > Insecta > Hymenoptera > Formicidae > Crematogaster > Crematogaster levior. The sequence goes on from CABEGB010000725.1 coordinate 187,553, forward strand.
ATGCCGCGCCGCGATCCGTTATAGGACTTTAAAAGGACGTAGTAATGACCACTGGACGGCGTTGATTAAAAAAAGCTTCATACCCTGGCGGGGCGGTGTGCGAGAACACTGCGGGTTGTGTGCTTAACAGTTTGTCATGTGTTCAAATATAGACTTCCCTATTATTGAGTAATTGGTTGTATTAATTAGGTACTAAGTGAATTATTGCAAATAACTTTTATTCTCCATTTTCTCATACACTCATCATGAAACGTATTCTTTTACGGTTCGTTTGATTGACGATCAATCTGCTTTCTCGATTCGGGCAATCCGCTTTCGCTCATTCGATAATCGAATATCACTAAATCCGATCTCATTGTCAGGATTCTAAGCAGTGTATAGCGGTCTCACGAGTGTCGGGATTTCCACTCGGGATGCTTTTTAATAACATTAGCGCGAAACGCCGTCCGTTGTCCGCTGTAATCTCGCGGTAGCTCTCGCGCGCGTCGTTTTACGGTAACAAAAAAAAGAGAAGAAAGAGGAAAAAAGAACGCTCGAGTCTCCGGTGGCAGCCACGAAGAGAAACGAATGCAACGACGACTATACTGGCTATACCATCTCGCTGACGTCGGCGAAACCGGAGGAAGGGAATTTAAGCCGCGAGGATAATCCGCGCTTTAAAGCGTTAGAGCAATACTGCGCTGATACTTCACGCTCGCCTGCCTATTTCGCTCGTTCCCGCTCGCCACATTCATCGACATATTCACACCGACGTTGGACATCGGCATTTCGGTGTCCTCCTTTATATCAGAGTGTAACAAAACGAAGGTCGGCCTAGCTTTCCAAACGGGTCGACGGCAAGAGCACATAGTTTCGTGAGGGTTGATATTTTGTCGAAAGCTTGATACATCGATTTTCTTTTTACTGATAGGAAGACAGTGATTATTTATCTATATTTAAATCTTATCTTTTGTTCCGTAAAATATTAATAATGGATTAACTGAAACTGATTTCTTTCGTTTCTTTTTTTATAGGAAGTGATACTTCCGTTAAATTTTAAATGCAAACATTGATTTATTCAATTATTATGTTTTACTAACAAGTTATTTTATCTATTGATTATAGATAAAAAGAAATTACATTGTAATTGGGACTAGTTTAATTAATAATGTCCTTTACGATATTCTTATTTTATTGCATTAAGCAGATTAATTATATAATGTGAACTGATCAGATTTTGTAAAAAAAAATATCGAGAGCATCGTAAAATCAGCTCGTAATCGCCTAACGGCGAGAAGAACAAAGCTTGAGAAAAATTTGTTGACGTAGCTCCACGATGTTATCGCACAGCCTCGTAAAAAAGCACACACGGTGGAGGACTGACATGGTGGCCGAAAGAATTGCAGGAGGAAGGGCAGCGAGGGTGAACGAATCCGGTTATCGGTTACCCATAAATCGAAACTAAACGAGCCGACCGTCGTAGATGGGTCATCATAATCCCAGCGAACGATGCACGAGCATTGACGATTGAGGTTCACCATCACCGATGAGAGTCTCGTGAAAAAAAAAAAACTTCACGCTAAAATAAATAAATGGGCAAATGCACTTGTACATTACGCGCAGTTACTAGTGTTTATAATGTGGTATTTTCACTAACATATTTGTGCTATTTACAAATATGAAATTTTTACTGCACTAATTACGCAGTTGCAAAAATTAGCTTTAAATTGGATGTGAGTAATTTTTTTTTAATTTTTAAATATCATAGCATGATATATAAATATTTGACGTAACTGTTGTAGCGTATCTGTCTTCGAATGTGAATTCTCTCTTCTGTTCATTAATTTCCTTTATAAATTTTTGTGCCTTCGAATAGTTGAAACATATGTGTCCGAATTATGTATGTAATATTTAATATATATATTATATATTAAATATTACAAAGTCCCGCAAATAGCACGTAACGTAGTTAACAAGAAACTTTTCCTCAAAATACATAACGTATAGGCTTGAGCGGGTGAATACGCATACATTATTCATTTAGAAATATTCCACGGGAATAAATCGGACGATGCGTGGCGCGAAAATCATAATGAATTATGCTTACACCACCTTGATGTGAATTTGACGCGGGCGTGAGTTCGCGCAAGAAGAAAAGACGAGTCGACATTTATTCTCGAAATATTCGGATATTTTGCGCTGCACCACCAACGGGAATGGCGAGCGCGACGGCGCGGCGTCCGCGTCGGAGAACAAATGATTTAATGAGAGAAGGGCTGGAAACCCGACAGTAGCAGCCAACCGGGAAATGAGAGAGGGAAAAAGGGACACGCGGTAGCAGGAAGTGCGAGAGGGACGATGAAAATACGGCTTGCGAACACACTGGGTATGAACCCTCTGATGCAGCGAAATACCAATGAAACTCGGCCGAGAGGGGGCCTGCGTACGAAACTTTTCGGGACAATTCTCTACTCGCTTTCTCTCTCGACTATTATGCCTCGGATAACATCACACGTGGCGATTAATGCGGAGCGCTTATTCGACGGCGTTTATTCTTAGTTATATTATCAGGTTGCAAATATTTGATTTTCCTCTTTGTCTCTCACGTCGTCATTATCCGCTCCGTCGAGTAACCGATCGAGCTGGAGATATTCCAAATGCGAAGCTTTCAGAAAGATTGTAGCGATGACGTTTGTATCTTCTACTTCTTGCAAGGATGATAATTTAACCAGACTGAGTCGCGCGACTACATTCAGCGGGATTGCGCGGATCCAACTTTACAGCGCTTTAAATGAACGCGCCTCGGTACGTGATGAAAATTTGAGATTCGTTAGTGCGACGAATGCCAGGAAGTTTCGACGTGTCAAGATTAGACGCGCAACTTTTAGCTATTCCGTAGCTGCCGTTCTGCTGGATAAAAGTTTCACTGTATTTAACAAAACGGAAACGTAAGAACGATAAACAACACCGTAATTCTTTTTTATAATTGCGTTTTATGTACATACATCTTGCGCCGAAGTGCATGGCATTACCCGCCAGAAATTTCTCCGGCAACGTACTTTTTTACGGTACCAAACAAATTTCCGTCGACCGAGGCGAGATCTTGCCAGAAAAGATATCCGATGATCCGGCAAAAGTCCGCTCGAACGAATCGCGCAACTTCGCAAGAATTCCCTCTTGGAAATCGCGATGGATGGTACTGTAAAACTTTTACGACACGCATTATAATGCGGAGCGAAGTCGGTCACGTTTGCGGGAATGTAAAAAAAGGAATGCTTAGCGCGCCCGTTGCGTATCCAGCCGCGATAGTTACAACGCGAGATCTCATTGCGCGTAAAGCGAGCATTATGATTTTCGCGCCTTTCCTATGCCGTTTATTGAAAGAATTTACAACGACAAAAACTTAATAAAGGCCGCGGCATTCCTCGTGCAAAGTGCTCGAGTGAATTGCATTGCATGGCAAAAATTCTCGACGCTAGATTATAACAGATGCACGTGGTAGATATTACGTTGTTCGTTATAGTGGGCGAAAAAAGAGAGGGAGGGGAGAGAGAGAGGAAGAGAAAGAGTCAGCTAACTGTTAAAGAGGACACCAGAACGACGTGGCGGATCGCATTCACGAGCAAGTAGAAATGGTACGCGTATGCGCCGACACGGGAGCAAAAACGCGTGTGTGGCGCATGAGTGCTTTCACACACTTTCTATCCGCATATCCGGAAAATGCTTTTGGCTATTGTACGGCCACGTATACCCTGTACTTGGATCCGTATCTCGGTTTAGCGACGGTTTATGTCATGGTGCGAACGCAATGTGTACATACGTGTTTTACGTCTCCCGTTTCTGCAGAGCGATTCACCTAACATCCTCATTTTAATTTTAAACGTATGTAATTTTGCGAGAAATGTAGAAAATTATTATAATAGGCTATACGTATCTTTTCGTATTTCGAATATAGATAATGGTATTAAAATGTTATTTATATCTTACGACGAAAATATTGTCAAATATAACAAGATTCTGAACGTATTATAGTTATTATTACTTAATTATTTTATCAAATAATGATTTGAGTAATGCTATAAAATTAGAAGTATCCATTAGTATTCGCTCGGATAGAGAGAGAAATTAGTAATTGTATTTAAAGTTACTATCTATATTCTAATGGAAGGATATGAGCTAAATGAGAGTCAAGCGCGGAAGATGATGTGCTAGTAGATAGTAGATTTATATTCTAATCTGACGATGCAAATGAACGTGCAAAATTATCACGTAGCCCTCCAGTTTTTATGAAGGTAGAAGGCTGTTTCAATCGCCGATAGTTTATGTCGCACCCTGTACGGGCGGTGAAGGGGCTCGTAATAGGAGCTTGCTACCGATGAAATTAAAATGTAATTCCGCACTCCCCGCGTTGCGTATCCTCGTAATCTCTACGAGCGTCCCCGGGTGTCGTGACGGCAAATACGTACATCACGCGGGGTTTCTGCGCGAAAGGGGAAGGTGTTCGTGGGCCCAGGGGTGAGATGCGAGCGAGTGGGTGGCTTGTGGGACGGCTTGCGGATTCGTGAGTGGTCGGGAGGGCTGGCGCCGCGACGCGACACGTCGCGCCGTACCGTACGCTCGAAGGAGGGTGGCTACCGAGTTACGAGCGCGTCGGTCTCGGATTATTTGCATATTTTAATCTAACGGTAAAAAGTCGTGCGCAACGCTAGTTTTCCCATTAGTCTAGAGGGGTGGGACTTTAAACGTAAACGCGCAATATATGTAACGTGCCGTGCGAGGTGAATGTAAAAGAGTGAATGTAATATGATTTTATGATTTAAACGGAATCAACGTGCAAGTATCACGGTAAACTTGTTAATTTTTCGAGTACAACAAAATTATAATGTATACTAACTGAAAATGTTGAACATATAAGATAATATATATAATAATGATAATGTGCCTTATTGTTTATGAAACGACAAAAGAAAGAAAAAAGAGATAGTCAATGAAATTTTTTACACGTATACATGTATGTTATGGTTACATAAATATCTTACTATGATTACATAAATATCTTTACTAAAAAAAAAAAAAAAAAAAAAAAAAAAAAAAAAATTAATGAAATTTCTACATTACATTCGTGATATATCTACGGTTAACAAAATGAAATATTGTTATGAAGAAACAGCAGGAGATTTTAGTTGATTATAGGCACACACACACACTTGTTTTGCACACACATGCACGCACATGCACACACACGTACACGCGCGCACACGTGCGCACGCACGCACGCACGCACGCACACAAAATGTAAGTTATTTTCATCTGTCTGCGTATTTTGGTAATTGCTGCACACGTTTTGTTGAAGTTTTATAATTTTCGGCACAATGTGATTATACATCACCAATTTTATTTGAAGCTGAATAATAACGGCAATATTTTTCCGCGAGAGTTTTTACACGTGATTTTTATCATAACTTGATTTGTGCGAAATGGGAAATCGTGCGACTGGGTATCGAACTTTTTGGAAAATTTTTCCAGGTCGTTTCAATTTTTATCCAAATCGACCGATTAGCCACACATACGAGAGTAATTACATTTTAGAACACCATCTGGAAAGACTGATCGCGTAAGGTACGGGAACTGAGGTTTTGAGCTGGATTTTGAGAGAGATAAAATTGGGAAAATCTTTTACGTCCCTATTTATATTTTTTTATCACTTTGTTTAAACTCTAATATCTCTAAATTACAATTATTTGTTATCCTTGAAAATTGTATAATTGTGTAATTATACTTCAAATATTTTAGAATATCCAATGATATTTGAGAAATTTAAATAACTTTCTCTCATTGTGTGAAAATTCTTTTCATAATCGTTGAAGATACACGTTTTGATACTTCTAAGAAAACATTATTTTCGAGAAAACGTCGTGTATCTCGAAAATGCCGAACAATTTGTTCTGTACAATTTAATAATTATGTATTTTCTGAAAGTCATGATGCAGTCGTGCACATATAAAATCATACGCATTATATAGTAATCTATGTCGTACGAATTGACTATAACGACTCTCATGTGGATGATGAAGTGGAAGGGTGCTTGAATGAATCGGTTTATGTTGTGACAGGAATGAAAATATGGTTCGATGAGCATGCCGCCACCACAAATATGGAGGAAAAAGGGAGAGCTACATGGTGAAGGATGGACAATAGTAGTAAATATGGTGAGTGGATGATGTATTAACAAAGCTAAATTCTGTCGATTTTGATTATAGCATGGGAAAAATCAGTGAAAAGTAAGCATGATTTTATGAAAATAAATTTAGTCACTGTCAACGAACAAGTTATAATAAATACAATTAAATGTTTGTATTAGAAAATTTTTAGAATTCTAATCATTTCATAGTATTCTCTTTAATTCTTTTTTTTTACGCACTTTATTTAAATATATATTTAAATAAACATTTATACACACATACATACACTATTGTAGCTTGTTTAGTTTTAATAATGAATAATGATGCATTACATAAAAGCAAATAAATCTAACATAATATAATTCATATACAACATGTACATTATTTGTATACATATATTGTATATACAATTTATTTATTTTCCGAAACATAATTTGATTCACATTTGTTAATAACTCAGCAGTATTTAAGCATGTGTATAAATATTGAGAGCAATAAATATAAACAGTTATTATAACGTATTTATAAATATATCTAAATAATATGTTTAAAAAATTTAATACAATTAATTATCTGAATTATTATTCGAGTGTTTGTTAATAATTTTTATATATAATAATTAGTTGAGATTTTTAATATTATTTTACTAAAAAATATACAAGCAGTTTAGAGTAAGCAAGCAATATTATAGTAAAAAAGTTTTTAAACAAAGTTTATAGTTTATAACAATTTCACTCAAAAACTAGAATTTTACAATCTTTACAAAAATATTGAGTATTACTATTTTATTGAGACTTTAATTACTATATATATAACGATAAGCATATATCGAAAGTAAACTTTTAACTTAATTATTATAATATATTATAAATCACGAATATCTCAACGATGATCTTTCATATTTTGACTCATGATGCATTCTGCTAGGCAAGCCATCCAATCTAAATCCATTTTCCGGCATGGTCGACAAATTTCCGGCTATCGAGCACCCTTAATTGACGGAATATATCACTAGATTGAGACTCCACTATCATAGTGTCACGGCAAGACATAATTTACGGAAATAACGTGGGTTATCCAGCCATCCATAGGATACCACTACCGCGACAACTGTGTCTTTCGAGTTTCAGAGAGGGTTGGCAAATCTTTAGATTTATGTACCATTTTCCCGAAATCTTTTTAAAATTTTCCTGGTTCCACACGTAGTAGATATCGTTCGTAATTTCATGAAGATCAGCGAAAAAGCAGAGGATTTGATTATTTAGGAACAATAGCCGCCCGCAAAGTGTTAAAAGTCACTCAGGTTTTTTTCTTCAGTATTCAAGCCAATTGTAACTTTCTGTTTGCAAGTCTTGAATATTGTTTCGACATCAAACTTCCTTATAAATTTTATAAGATATATCATGAATTCATTATATAAACATGCAGGGGATATAAATTATTTAAAAAATTGAAGAAGATGGTATACGAACATTCGGAGACCCTGTTTTTAATCCGTATGATGTACCGCAATACGAATGTGCGGTTAATTCTATGTGCGATTAAAATTATAATTTAATCTGAAGGAATCACACATGCGCAACCTATTTGCGAGCGCGCGTAGCGTGAACGCGGTGAGATCGTAACCATAAAATTCCGACCGCTGACAGAAATTACAAAACGATGCGATGCCTTCGGTATAGTTTCTGCGCTTCTGTACCGCGCGTTTAAATAATTCATACTCTTTCGTGCTGCTAGCATAATATTTCCCGACCTTTCCGCGCCGCACACTCGTACGGAACGAGACGGAATGTGCCTGGAGCGTACATAAAAATGTACGAGAAAAATGTTGTCACAGAGAGTATCATTACTTGTGCGTTAGTACCTATATTATGTGCGTGAAATCATTCTTCTTATTAACTTTTTACTAGCCAATCACGAATCGTGAAATTTATTAACGAGTTATTGAATTGTGCAGCTGAATATTTATCAGCACACGTAAATCTTAAACAATCCGGGAGTCGTGTTCCGTTAACTTGTGCAACGCACGTAATTGCAAATTGTTCGCTCTCCGAGAGTTCGTAAGCAGAGATTCCCCAATAATGAGAAGAGCATGATACACTTGAATCTTCCGCTTACCGCTCGCGCGACTACCTAAATGCGCAAATTCTTTATGAAAATCCGACGTGCCGCGAACGCTAGTAAAAAGCAACGAATATTGCGAAGTCGCTTTACGTAAACACAGACTCGCGAGCATAGCTACGCTGCCTAAAGTGTTGGTAAGAAGGAGCGTTTCCTTCCTTCGCGTAGATAAGATTCTCGGGACACAGTACGCTTCGGCATACAAGCGCGTATTAATTAAGTTGGCTTCTAATTAATGCAGAACCCACTTCGACCACGAAGGATCACATAAGATGGAACTTCCCTTTAAGCTGTAATTACATTTACGGTACACGTGTTGGTGTATATCCGTCGGCACCTCGTGCCGCACAATATGAAGCCACCGTCCCTCTCTCGCCGCTCGCACTTATCGCTCGCACCCTCGTCGCTGTCGTCCGCCCTTCTCGACGCGATGTTTGCGCGGGTGGATATTTGTTCCGCAGCTCAGTTTCGGTTGGAAGGGCGCGCGCGTAAGAATATTCATCGTGCGCCCTGAAAATGGCATCCAGGATATTTTCCGCCGTGCCGCGAGTTGACGGCTCCGCACGGCCGTCGTCACCGACAAGATTCTCCAACGAGCGTGCGTGTGCTCACCGGCGCGTTAAATAGATCATGCAGAAAGGCATTCCGATTCGGTGACGCGATAACGTCAACCTCGTCATGCATCAACGATCACGTCACTCACCATTTCTTCCTGTTAATGTCGCCGCTGGCGGATGATCGTTGGCGGAAGTGCGCGTAACGCTGGCGCCGATATTTTCCGCCTTGTAATTTGTGTTTTGCGATTTACTTCGATCTCGAGCAACGTTAGCTTTCCACAACTGTATCGAGAAGATTGCCTTCCCCAGCGGCCGAAATACTTTCTTATTTTTTTATTATTAAGATAATATACTAACGAAACTGAGATTACCCCATTCATCCTAATAGCTAATATCGTTCGTTCGTGACCAAGTAATGTTTATAGGAAGGTTGCGACATTCCACGCGTACGAAAGAAATGAGCGAAATTGAATTATTAATTGTGTAAACGTGCGCGTTTAATTAAAGAAACGCAATTACATACGCTCTACTGACATTTACTTCAATGCCAAAGTGTAGACTAGTGATTACGAAATGGTAAAAGATAGAGGACGAAGGTGAAATTTGAAATCTCTATTTACTGAAAATACCAAGTTGTATTTCCCAATGTATTTAACTAAGAAATAATTTTACTGAAAATTTATCTTTGTATTAGTATGTGTAAATCAATTAGATTTTCATTGTATTATTTGTATATATTTAGGCAAAAGTATTAAATAGTCTTAACAGAAATAAGTTCTATAAATAAAGTTGTTTATTAGTTATTATTTGAAAAAATACAATGCTTTAAATAGGGATAAATTCAAATTTTTATTTTGATAACATTTACAAATGATCCTATCTCTCGAGTAAATATCGACTTTTTTCTCACGTCTCGAGTTCTTTTTGAATGAAAAGACATGTCTGCTATTATGCTAGTTATCACAGATGCATAATAGTTATTGGGCGCAAAGGGACTTCGCAAAGAGCGTCATAGATAAAAATTGTCAGTGATAAAAATCCTTTTCTTTGCGCTTTTTTTAACGATCCGCGTGCAATGAAACACAATCTCTAGCGATGCTGTACGTGCTAGGAAAAAACAAAGCAAGCGAGCGAGAAAGAGAGAGAAAGAGGGGGGAGAGGAAAGAGGAAGAAACCATCGTTATTTACAACTTCACTCGTACACCCACCGCGAGTAAATACCACTTCTTCCCAACCCTCGTATCTGCGACGCCATGCTCGACATAAAAACTCTATCTCTCTTTGCAGCATCGCTATCGGCTCTCGTCGCTAGTTTGAAACTGGATTTTCGCGCCTCTGTCGTACCCTTCTCTCTCTTTCCCCTGGAATTCTTCCTTCGTTTAAGCATCATCGACTTTCCGCTATAAAGCGCTTTGGAAACTCATTCCCGTTGATCTTGTTCCATCGAGTTCCTATGCAAAATTGCTATACGTGGTTCCGCATACGTACGTGACTACCATAGCAGAGTGACAATCACGGATAAACGCGGTTATCGGGGTCGTATAGTTAACGTTTTACAACATGCTGAGTCGAAACTACTATTTGATTGTGAAGTCGGCCAACTTGGGATGGTCTCTCGCACCTTGCGTCTCTAGCTGCCACTAGATACGCGAGAATCACATGTTAAATTTAAGATAAACGTAATTATGATTTCCCTGACCGCCCTTCGATCGTTTTCGATCGATCTCCCCAACTTCGGCACGTTTTCTCGAAAACTCATTCTGTTCAAGTATTATGCGCTTCTCTTGTAAAGCTCTTTCCAAGCTCGTTTCAGTTGATCTTGTTGCGTCGAATACGTGACCGTGCATACTGTAGTTGAACGATAATCCGTCGAAGAAAAAGTTATATGCATAATCGCGCACGGCGAAAACATGGCGTTAGGAAAATGCAGGAAATTTACGAGGGTTCGATAAATCGCGTGTATAAAGCGATGCATAAGAAAAGCCGGGTTTTATCTCTACGATAATCGAGAGGCCTGCGCTATTCAAGAGCAACGCTCCCGAGATGAACAATTCGACATTGATTTCACGTCTCGTATGCTTCTTTCACGACCCAGTTTCGCAGATTAGCGTACGTATGTATTTTACGTTGCGATATTACAACGATAATTGTTAAATTCCATACGTACAGTTTTTTGCAATGGTGTAACGGACGAGAGAACGAGCCAAGGAAAATTCTTTGCCACGGTTACATAATTATAGCTTTACAGCGAATTAGATCAGAATCGTGGTTCGCGGAATTAGGTGCATACGAAAGGTAGAAAGGCTTTTTTCTAAATACGTATGCTTGAAAATAGCTAGCCGTATTACGCCATACCACTAGAGGAAATTGCCATTCGCCTGTATGACTATCTGGTATTCTGAAAAAAAAACTCGTAATCATATATGTACGAGATGTCGTATCAAAACGGAAGCATTTGAGGAAACATGTAGAATACAAGATTGTCCCTATTGGTCAGAATTTCAAATTGCAACGATATAGCTTGAAAATTTGATGTGCTTGTTTAATAAACGAATAAATTGTGAATTTTTTATTGATTTTATACATATATTGCAGGATTACATTTTACAAAGGGTACAATTATACGTAGTTACATGATACAGGATCAAGTCCAAAAAAATCAGCCTTTTTTATAAACTTGACAAAAAGGAAAATTAGAAATAAAATGCTTGAAATAATAAAACTGTGACATGACTGACATATTACATGAAATATCATTCTAGAATAATTTTTCACATTTCCAATTTTCCAATTTTGATTTAATTAAAGTAAATTTTTTATTTAACTAAAGTAAATTTTGCAATATTTAAAAAAAGCGAGCGGTAAACATTATATATATAAGTATATATAAGTCCAAATTTTCATGAAATAAATATATGTTTACATTCTTATTATTTTGTATATTTCATAAAAACATTCTAATTTTAACAAAGTTTGATTAAATAATTTGAATTAATATTGTTAGCGCAAAATGTATCAATTTACGCTATTAATGCACATTCATTATTATTCATTATTAGAAAGAAAAATTATATTTTTATCTCGCCTTTTGCGATATGATCTGATTAACGGTACCGAGTAATTGTGCCGGTAATTAGCACCCTAAAATGGGCACTTTCATTTATCAAATCTTGCTGTCAGCGATAGATCGTCGATAATAGGAAATGTAATAAATCACACATAAAAATTATGCCCAAAATTATTTTTCATTTATCTGCCAATTATTTGAGATATATATCTTCTGTAACATTTGCATAATTTTCTTTCAGTTATAGCTTCTTTAATAGATCGAGAATCCTTTTTTAAAAATTTGATGGCTGTCGAATACAATTTAATGAATTTGAAAATTAGTTTATCGTTAATTCTACATTGTAATTTTTTAAACACCAATTTTTTTTAAATTTTTGATTAATTTCACAGATTTATTTTAACAAAAAAAAGTTTTTTTAATTTATAGCAGTAAAAGTAATAATACAATATTTACAGAGAAATATTATTATTGGCCTACTAAGATAGAAAATGATGTGTTTCTTTAATTAATTCACAGAATTTAATTACACAATTACGGAGAATAGTTTTCAAAATTCAAACAAATTTTGCCGTACAAAAAACGTTGTCTCCCAAAATTATAAATATTTCACTGCACAGTTTTTATTAAGTATCATTTTAAGAGATTGTAAGCAACTGTCTATATTAATGAGAATAAAATTGCGTTCGAAATACTAGGGCGCATTAAGTTCTTTGTATCCACGGTGATTTATCGTTGAAAGATGTCGATACCAAGGACGAGTTTCTTTTCGCCTCACAGGACAGGAAGGAAAAGTTTAGTATTCGTACGAGACGCTTATGTACGTCTCCGCTTCTGTGTGACGGAATTTAATTCTCCAAAGTGCTGAGGCCGTCGTGATCGATTGCACGAACTGGTGCCACTTCTAAACTTCTCCTTACGTTTGATAGTCCTCCAAAACAAAAAAACAACTATTTAATACAGTCTGATACATATGCATGATATTTATCATATATTTGACAAATTAGGATTTAGTTGACGGCTTTATAATCAAATTAAGTTAAATACACACGTGCACGCGCGCGTTTTATGAATGATATGATAATGAGTTAATGAAATAAAGAAACAAAAGATAAATTAAGAAGAAAAGAAAAGATTGAAATTTAGATCTTATAAGTTAAAAAATTTTATTAAATTAAAAGTATTAAAAATTTAAAAATATGTTGTGTGTATATGTGTGCGTATTTTTCAGTATGAACTACTATCATTATTTAATCCTTCTAAAGAGAAGTTAATATTATTATGTAACAAATGTGTAGTCACGTATAAAGGTTTCTGATTGCATTAAAATGTTAATTAATGGATAATGATGTACGTGTGATTTCTCATTTTATTTGACACACGTTAATGGAATTTTAATAATTTTACATCATATGAAGATCAGATATTTGATTATACCTGATATCAATATTGGATATTAAACTATCATAGATGAGATATTACAAGATAGTAATTATATATCAGTGAGCCTGCAAAATATATTTTTACCCTAGTTTCACGACGATCTTTCATGAATAATTCCTGTTACGTCCACTTGTAAATTTGTTACGTTGAATTCTCTATTTACGTTATTTAAATACTAGCTAATGAATACATCTGTAAAGTTTGGCAATTAATAATATTTTTAAATTATCTTGTAGAGTTAATTTTGTCAACATAATATAAAATTTATAGCAGTTGCATATTAAGACATGTAGCATAGATTTCTGGCAATCATATCGTGGAACGATACACATACGAGGATATGTGTGATAGCAAACCAAATTATTGGAATCGACAAGGGACCTCTGTCGATTGGATTTCGCTAGCCGCATCGCCATATTTACTTATTTACGCCTCCGCTAATCGTTGCAGTATGATATTTCCTGGTATTTTTGCCTGGTACTTTTTAAATGGAAATTTCTTCTGAAAACTTTACACTAGAGTGCTACAGCCGCATTAATTTTAACTTAATTCAATAACTTAATTTCAAGTTAATTTATATCACAACTTACTAATTATCATTATTCATTTAAGAAGCTTTCTCTTTCTTTCTCTCTCTCTCTCATTTTCTCAAAGTAAGTTGACTACAATAAACAAATTGAACATAAACTACGAATAAAACCGTGCTTCATTAACGCGGTAAATTCTGAAAGATATTATACGCTAATGGCATACAATCCTTTCTATTCCCATTCTGTCTTAATTGGCCTATTTTTCAACGGTAGAGTCAAGCATCCTTGAGAGCCTCGACAAGAATTTCTGTGGAAAAGAGAGAAAATGAACGGAGAGAGAAAATGTTAAGAGAACGTGCGCCACGGAGAATTTTGCATATACTTGTAATTTCGGAGTGGTTAACGATTCCCGAGAGCCACCGCGCGCCGCGGTACGAATGACGAGATGAATCTACGTAATTGCTGGATCAGAATCATGCGGTCGATCTCCATGTAAATTAATATGCTTCGTATTGCCGACGATTTAGTGACGTGTGCACTAGCACGACGGCTCGAGAGTGTTTAGTAGTTCGCATAATTGAACTCCTAGCAAATTCGTATTTAATTTCAGGTATTAACCGTGGCTGCAACGTATGTCACATATAGTTTATGCTACAATGTCTGTCAGTCTGAAAATTACAGTTTAAAGTGAGTTGCGAACTTTCGACAAGGTATGATATAATATTCATTTTAGATTAAACGATAACTTTGACTTTGAAACCATTCAAGCCATAACGCCTTTGAATTTTTATCTTTTTAATACACACACACTCACACACACACACAACATTTCTATATTTTTAAATAATATTTTAACATATACGTAGCATCTTTTGAAAATAATATTTTCTAAATTTTTATTATTTAAATTATAATGTCAAACTAATAAATAAACTTGCTGCTGCTTGCTGCTTAACAAGAAAAATATTGTGTAATGTCTTTAACAGTTTTGCATATTGGCTCTCAGTTGAAAGAACCCATAACACTATAGTTTCAACAAATGCATATTTATTTTTGTCTAGGGATAATAGGTAGGATTCACATTTAGAGATCTACCTTCCAAATGCCTTTCCTTTCGAGCCCTTACTCGCTAACTCGGCAGCTCACGCTTTTAGCTCGAATGACCTGTACACAAATCCCGAAAATCGAATTTCGTGGGTTCTTCCATGTCAGGTATCTCCGTCTGGTAGGTACTACGGGGTGAATTTGCGAAAATCAGATTTCGCGGGTCAAGTGCGATTCGACAGCGTCCATCGTTCGTCCATCTCCGTGTGTTAGCTACGATGAATTCGCCGCAATTATCTTATTGCTGACTTTGATAAATCGTTCCTTTCCTGCATCTCATCGAGATTGTTAAGTTGACGTAAGACTCAAAACGGCGAAAGTAAACGATAAGTGCTATTTCTTGTCCGTTAGACTAGTGATTCGAAATTCTATTAATCTTCTTTCGTTGTAAAGACTGCATGAAGGACTTTGACGTACTTTAGTATGAAATATGTAGATTACTTAAATTCTCGTTAAACAATAGGAATTTAAAAAAGATACAGATTAAAAAAGAAAAGAAAACTTAAAAGTTTATATTTTTCATTAATATCTATTATAGTACAATATTTGTAAACATTAGATATGTTTTTTGAACATTACTTTTACTTTTTTGGAAGGAAATATGTCGAGGATTTACATGTTTTGTCTTTAAGTTTTCGGAAACAGTACGGAAATAAGAATGTTCGTCCTTCGCTTTTTGTGAGCGCGGATTGCAATTTAACGACTCGTATGAATCCGTTGTCTGATAGGGATGTGCAATGAGCATTACATATAAAACATTCGTGGACAAAAAGTATTCGCGTCAGCCGGTCGTACATAAGCGCTCACACAATGACCTGCAAGAGTGCAGTCGTTATTTTAGCGTGTCACACGTATTTTATGAGACCGCGTCGTACACACGCGGCCCTTGTAACAAATAATATTCGCGGAGAAATATGATAACGCGGGAGAACTGCATCTTTTTAACCCCTTCGCATTGTGCAAAGGTTTAGAAAAGATGCAGCTCTTCTTTTTCCAAAGAGCGCAATTTCTCTTGAAGCTGTGATTACGAGGAATACATCCCGACGTAGCATCCCGGAAACATTCTAGTTTACATTGCTAATTTGGAACGAATTGTGCTATCAAAATATTTTCTTACAAAACGTTTGAGTTCTAATGAAATCAATATAATATCCGGAATGTGAAGTTCTTGTGGCAACCGGAGTCGAGAATCGACTTGTAACAAAGTAAAGACTGATTACGTTTCAAATTAATAACTTTTAACTTGAGATACATACTCGGTTATGGTATACTCGATTACGAGTTACAGTGTGTAATGTGTAGAGTGTACGTGAGAAGAATTTTGCGGAATCCTTCATCTTTCCTCAATTAATTACATTCCGGATTTTAGCGGATTTGCTTCGTGCTTTGCGGTAACCTTCCAAAGATGAAATTACGAACACATACGAATATACAATATGTATAAGAATATATGTATTTTGAATATATAAATATAAATTATACAAACAAAAAGTCACGAAATTTCACTCTTATCTTTGATCCGCCACTCACATCAAGTCTCGAACGAAGGTAAAAAGTGGGTCAACGATCTATATTAAACTGTTGGAATCAGCCGTATAGTCTACTGGCTGTGGATTTTAAGGAATAAATTTTCGTGACGCTTCTTAAGAAGTATTGTGTGGACGAAGTTTGTACTTGGCAGAGTTCTTACTCTTGAATAATGGCTTTGCGAAGTCAGTCGTATTACGTCCAATTTTCAAGGAATAATTTTAAGTTCTTGATCCATATTTCCGTCATGCATTTTTAAAGCAGATAAAATACAATGCTTTGCATAGACATTGTTGATGTTCATATTATATCATATAAATATTTAATATATATATATAGGCAAAATTTGTATGATATTTCTTGTACTTTCGTGTCGGAAAATATAAGATTTAAGAGCACTTTTAAAATGTTGTATAACATGTTGTAAACTCGAAGTATCGAAACATTCGAGAACTTCGATTCTTGTCTCATCTCTCATGTTTCTACCGTTATACGTCAAACTGTGACTTTGTTGAAGTATGAAGTTACTTGAAGTCTCTGTGTCTTTACAAACAAATATATTTTACTTCGTAAATCAAATAAAACTCTTTGCGTGACAAGTTTTTAAAGAAGAACATTGATAAAAACGAAATTACACGGACACGGAAGTTAAACTATAATTAACTATATTATTAACGTATTATTAACGTAGGAATATTAACGTAATATTAATTAATGTTTTTCTTTAAAAACTTGTCGCGCAAAGAGTTTTATTTGATTTATGAAGTAAAATATATTTGTTTGTAAAGACACAGTGTAATATAGCGGAGAACATTAGACATTTGTGAATGTTTATAGTTTGCAAGTTAAATTCAACATTTCAAACAGTTAGTACTTTGACCATGTTAAATTACTCATTCATCATTTACATATTTGTACATATCTCATAACTGTATAATAATATTCTAATTAGAGATACGTGTATTTCAAGATTTTTATTGCTTTTATTGTTTTATTTTATTATTATAAAATGGAAACTACGGGATTTTTCAAATCTATCAGTTTTTTCTAATTTCTGGATTAATTTATTGACCAACTTTTCATTCAAAAATACATCGAGGAATTGGACATTTTAAAAATCAAAATATTATAAAAATAAAAGTTTTATTGATCATTAAAGTTGAAAAAAGACTTACAAACAAGATGAGAGCAAAAATTATTAGCAACCATACATTATACAAAGTATCAAGTCATAATTATATGTAATAGACAATTTCTAATTTTAAAGATGCGAATAATAAATTATAATGGATCTAGATTGTATTTCTTTAATCGAAGTTTTATGAGTCTAAAACGCACTTTTTAAAAATTAATTTAAGTCGTTGAATAAAGTCGAAAAATAAATCTTTCTATAATACTGAGTATGTGTGTGTGAGACATAGTTTAATGTAACTTCTTAATTATACAGATCGTAGTTTCTTATACCAATGTCACTTTTACATATTGACTAAAACTTTCTATCGTACGTTTCGCTAGCGTTAAAAGTCACTATATAATATGTATTAAGACATAGTCGTTTCTGACTGAAATTACGTCAGGGATTTGTGCTCTTTGGAGGAAGTTCGATGAAGCGGGAAGTTACATCCGCAGCTAGTTTTGCAGGGTAGATCGAAAGGATACGATAACAACCCTTTGCCCAACAGCCAAGCAGCAAGGAAATGTGCATGAGAGACTTTTAAATGAGGAATTTAACCATTTTGCGGTGAACTAAACAAATTTGTACGACTGAAGTGAAGTGGATAGTAACTGCTCGTGGACGATTGTGTTTAACGTTCTAACTTTACCTTTACGATATTAATTACTTTTTTATGCTTTTATACTTCGAATATACGGTACATGCCATATTTCTGGTGAAATCATCATTATTCGACATGGTTTTATATCTTTATCAGACTATTAATTCATGTAAAAATTAATCTCTTCATCATACTCTTATTTGTCATATTGGCAGACATTTATTATGATGGAAGCGATAACACTTTATGCTAAAGGAACATAGTTATTTTTCAAGCAATAACATTCCGTTTATTTATATTAGCGATAAAAGAGAAAAAAATTACACGGACTCATAAATATGGATATATTATATGGTGATATATTTTTATAACTGTTTTATGAGACTGTTTTTAATGTGTACATTCCGCTTTTATTAATAATACATATTGTAAACAAACTGTTGACAAAAGAAATTTTCAACCTCTGAGCATTCAATATGTTTGAAATTTAAATTGCATCTTAATTCATATTTGGTTTTTAAAAACATTTTTAACATTGTTTTATCACCTTTATACGTAAAAAACGGTCAAAGTGTCTGTCTCGTTTTACACGAACGAAATTTTCAACGAAATAGTATCTCTATCAGACGGAAACTTCACGTTACGGAACAAAATCGCTCGTTTTGTAATGGCTTCCTCACGTTAAAAATTACCTCCTGTCATGCATTTAGCGGCGACTTTCATCAAGTGAAATTGTGACGATTTTTGCCAGGGTTGGAAGTCTATTGAGACTTTATGCGACGAGTGAAGTCGCATCTCCAGCTACCTTGCCAGGCAGATCGAAAGGTTGTGATACCAAGTTCTTAGCAAGAAACTTCGTGAAATCGGCCATGAAACATTAATGCGTCGCAATTAAGCATGGGATTCATTGTTTGTTAATGAAGAATTGCATAAATCGGAACGAGAGAAAATTATTTCGAGAAATTCAAGTCGTAAGATAAAAAACGGATAGCTTACTAAAACTGAAACTACTTATTATAATATTAAGGAAATAAAACTGCTTATTATTATATTAAGGAAACATATAGGATGCTCTACTTTTGTTACTTGTACTTTTTCTTTTGCTACTAGAATTATTTCTTAAGATGGGTAAATCCTTCCTAAATATATTTTTCAAGTTAGGAACTAAGGAGAAGAGAAAACACTTAGGACAAATCGAGTAGGATACTTCATATGTGATAAAATGCAATTGCGATCGTAAAATATGTTCGTATAGATAGATAGCTGACAATGGTTTTACAAATCTCGGGATGAAACTATTCGCCTGCGATATTACGTCAAGATACGAAGTTATTACGCAGTGCGTACGGAGCGATCGGAATTACTGTCGTAAATCGTACTCTTCGCAATTCGATGGCGCGAGAAAGCGCTTTCGCGAGCGTTTCGTCGCTCGGAGGACGAGACAACAAAGAACCGACGAAGATGTTCTCTCAGTAAAACGATCGATCAGAGGGCAGGGGGAAGCGCATCTCGCAAAGAACAAGTCCTTTGAGCCGCGGGAATCGAATTAAGCTTTTGACCGAAAGATCGAGCGGTTTGTACAACCTCGTAACAGTCACAAATTTCGCCAAACTATAGCCCGCTACGAAGTTGTGGCTCGTGTTAATTGGATGTGGGATTGTATTAGAAGTTATTATATACACACATTTGGGGTTTATATATGCACATTTTGGGTGTTTGGCAAAAAAGTATTCTTACGTTTGTTGCAATTACGAACGGACGTATATTATTTTTATATATTTTTATAACATATATTATATTATAAGATATAATTAATTGAATATATACGTATAATTTAATATTATGTGTATGTACATCATGTAATAATTTAATAAAATATATTTGATATACAAGATATACAATTTGATATAAAAACCGATTTCTTCATTACCTCTGTTGTTACAACCGAATAATATATCCTCTGGTTTAGATAAATATTTTCTTAATATGGTAGATATTTTCATATGTTTATTCCTGAAAAACATCAGATGTTGATTTTTATTATTTATATCAGATATCAAAGATATTTTTCAACAAGTAAACATTTCGAGGAAATGAAATTCACATTGCTGTAAAAATGTATCTCTTTATATTCTCCTTCGCGTAATAAATTTTTCTTTGAATTAATATTATTCAAAGTTACGTTGAAGTTACGAATGTGTCCAGTGTTGTACACAAGCTGTCTCATTTTGGCATTGCCATATTCTGAATTATGTTATTGTTTTTATCTTTATAAAATAGCATTTCATAAATTTTGCTTAAATTTATATATATACACACACACACTCACACGCACGCGCGCGTAAAAAGAATAATCTGGACGTGCGACTTAGGATTATTAAGCAAGGACTGCAACTCATACTCGTACGTAATGTTACAAATTAGCCTGAAGTTCCAGCTTCCATAAATCCTCCTCGCCGAATCCTACGCGTTAGTCGCAAGTTATAGTACATTAAGAGAGTCGTTACGTAATACGAATCGAGATACAGTTCGGGCGCCATAAGACGCACCGAAATTACGTTTGGGACTCGGTGCACGGTAAAAGCTCAGTGAGACGTAAAGTTACACCCGCCCGAGTGCTTGCAATCGTCGGATAGAAGGCTTTGATCCCGAATAAAGTGCCGGCGGGAGAGATAGAGGAAGTTGCAGATAGAGAAAGGACGCGCTTTCTTTCTCTAAGGTGAAAGTCGATACGAGTTGCCTCGACGCCGACGGCGGGCGTCGGAGAGTCGACCGGATTCCTCCTTACATTTGACTGTCGCTGTCGTTATATTTACCGAGGTATTCGGAATGACGAATGATCGAGCGATTTCAGTTGCAATAAAAACTGTGCGAAGTTACGAGTTAAATCAATATCGTGGGACGATGTAACGACGTTCCTTTGACGCTTTGAAGTTGCAAGATTCCGCGTTTCGGACTTCAGTGACTGATTATGCGCGCAATTTCTTGCGTTTCGGCGCAATATTGCACGTTAAATGCAAACTTCATTGAAGAATGGTCTGCTCCGTGCAACACGGGGAAGTTAATTTACAGTTACGACGAAAGCCAATTTCGTATCGATTCGTTCATTTTCCAATATCGCAAAATCTTTCTCCCTAAAAAAATAAATAAATAAATAAGAGAGCTCTTTTAATCTGACAGTTTAATTAAAACGTCAATCCAAAACGTTTAATCCAAGATTCGTCTTTCGGTAACAGTATTATGAAATACTCAGACCACGTTTACATTAATTCATAACCGCATTACAAGATAAGTGAAAGGTAAAAAAAACAAACTCGCGCGCGTCAACGAGCATTTAATTCTGCCGTGTAATGGAATCTTTGATTCAAGGTTGGTCGACGAGAGTGTCGGGAATGTTTAACCGCAGCAACCGAGACCGTGGCTAATGAAAGCGACGTTTGATCATCGACCACGAAGTAATCGACTTACCGTGACTGACTCTGTCTCCCTCCTCCGCCGGCTCCTCCTTTCGCGACATTCCTGTATCAGTCTCTTGCCTCCCCTGCTCCCGTTCCCATATTAATTAACGAAACACTCACGATAGAGAAGATGACCACTTTCCAAGATCAGCGTACTCCAATTTATATTTTGACAGCCCCGATGTATGCGATCGACAGGCCTTCCCGTTCCAATGTGCTTCTCCGCAAATGAAATTTCGGACACCTCGTAATCGAACGGAAAGAAATACGATGACGATCCTCCAAGCGTTGCCTTAATTTCTATATATTTTTTTTAAATTTAACATATCTCTTGTAAATCTGAATAATTCGGAAGGCTCGTAAAACGAGGAAAGGGAAAGAACTGTATTTCAATTGTCGAAGCCAATTCGTAGGCTATTTCTTCCGCGCGAAAAATTGTGTTA
The DNA here is from genome assembly GCA_901521435.1 of Crematogaster levior. Lineage (NCBI taxonomy): Eukaryota > Metazoa > Arthropoda > Insecta > Hymenoptera > Formicidae > Crematogaster > Crematogaster levior. The sequence continues at coordinate 209,739 of CABEGB010000725.1, forward strand.
CACGTGAATTTTCTAGTTTTTCCGGAAATAAAATTGTTCAGTCACAGAGGTCCGTTATCTTCTTTGTCGAAATGTTCTTATCGAGTACATCCTAATCGACATCGATTGTAATTATTCCAACGAAAAAATGCGGGAGGAGTAGCCAAAATATTTGTGTTCTGAATATCCATCGCAAACTCGCGCACCGAATTCCGCTCGCGAATCCCTCGCGGTCGTTCTTTAGTTGCGGGCCCGAGAGATCAAGAGAGTCGCCACTTCATCCCCGTCGAAGCACGGGGGTCGAAGTCCCGCGTCAGACTGCAGGGTGTCACCCTCGTTCGTACCCTCGAACCTCCGCGATTTCCACCCTACTGCCGTCATTTCGCGAGTTGTACGCATGCTCGCAGGAAATCCACCCTCGCCGTATCTCGGCGTTGCCTCGTGTGTGTATATATATTGTGGTATATATATATGCCTGTGTGTATATATATATATATATATACATACGTACATATATATATATATATATATATATACTCACACACACATATATATACATATATATATACACATATATATATATATATATACGTGCCACCACTCGAAAATCGTAGAAGCGTGCACGGATGGGTGGACGGGTGGTTGAAAGGGTGGATGTGCGTGCGCCGTGTGTCCACACGTGAGAGCACGGTTGGTGACACGGGCGTGCATAGGCACGCGTTCACGCGCGCGCGCGCATGATACGTACGTGCGTGTGTATTAGTGAGAGTGTGGACGCTTCGGAGGTAAACACGCGTGCGATAAATCGCCGCTCGAGGATGCGTGCACGCCGACGAGGACGACGACGACGGCGGAAATAAAAATCGAGTGGACCAAGGAGAGGTATGGGTTCATCGCGTATTCGGTTACACCCCACGATCTCCCTAACGTTTTCGAGCGAACGAATAGATATAACATTGATGATGTTCGGTCAGCGCACCGAACACAGGGTTGCAATTTTGGCGTGATTCAACAAACGGTCGTTAAATGACGACTAGAGACATTGTTGCACATCGTCACACGTTCTCGTTATTTATGAGCGATTTTCGTCCAATCCATAAATCTACTTATCTTTAATAAGGTAACCACTCGTTGAGGGTGTCTTGCGTGGAAACTTCACGCCTCGTATCTGGAACGGAGACTCTAATTTATTGAGTAAAGTTGGCGCTAAGTTCACACGCGCTAAACACTAAACTTATTTACTTAATGATTAAGTTGAGTTGGTTTGACACGTTACTCTTGACAGCTGATGGCAAGCTTTGCATATTCTCATCCGTCTGGTTCATTTACGTTACCTAGATATCTAGATTGACTTTTCGTCGGTAAATTTTTATATATAAAAGTTCTTCTTTTAAGCTGACGTGCAAATGTAACAGAAAATCTCATAATTATGTAAATTATTCAGACAAATTATGATTGTGCTAGAGCAATTAAAACTTTTAATCACGATTAATATTTCAAATGTTTCTCTTCATTCTTTCAATACGTAACTTATTTTTTAATATACATATACCTATAATAACTAATATTACAGGAATCTCAAATAAATAATATCCACGTGGACCAATATTATCTTGCTTTAGTTTCTTTCTGGTAGCTGCTGAAATGAAACAATTTTGCAACAACTTTGAAAGTCATTACAGTGTTGTTAATTACGATATTACTAGAACAACAATTTGTTGGAAAAATTTATGTAGGCAGTATCTGCCTACGTATATCCGGTTTCGGCTTTTTGCCCGTTTGATTTTCATTTCCATCATGATTTTAATAGAAATAACCAGCGATTCACAAAGCGCAAAAAAATGAACAAGGAAGCGTAATTCCGCACTCGCAAGCCGGCACGCTTCAGCATCGAAAACGAAATTAATAAAGCGCAGCCGGTGCAACAAATTTTGATAAATCCGTGGGCGGCGACGCGATAATTTCGATGCTATGCAGTCTCCGCTCGATTGGCTCGCGTAACGCGATCCACAAGTAATTTGATTGACGTGCCGTGATATTACCATTCAGTATATAACATGCGCCTGATAATGCGATATTGATTTAGAAGCGCATCGGCGACACAAAAATCGACATTGTAGATAAGAACTGCGGTATATCCGGCTTCCTTGACACAAGCACGAATGGAAAGTAATCTCCGTTCTACCGGAGCGTCGCTAAACGCGTGAGCAAGATGAACCCGTTTTAGTTAAATCTACGAAGCGCAAATTCCTTTTCTCTTCCATCCGCGCAAATTGCGCGTCCGTAAATGCGAGGGCTTTAATATAATTGTTCGCGATTCGAGTCGTCGCGGGTGTGATAAAAGTCCTCCTTCTAAGTAAAGGAATCAACAACGACGGTGCTTTATCCCTGCCCCGCGCTCCCCTATCCACCGCGAACGGCTCCTCGGAGGATCTCGTTTTCTAGCTTGTAATAGTTAGCTTGATGGTGAAACTTTCGCGGCACCTCGGTGGAGCGAGCGAGGTTTAAACTGCATTAACTACGGTCTTGATAATAAAACTTTTTGGAACGTTTGACGGATGAAGCCGGGCAAACGATCTGGCTTTCTACATTTTCGATTCCCCGCTCGGTAATTAATTGAGGAGCGCGGGAGGGATCCCGTCGAACTTTGCGTAGAGTGTTTTACGTTTAATCTTTCCGTGGTTTCCGACGTGGATTCCGCAACTGCTCGCGACGCATGGCGATATATTACTAAAAAAACGAAAAATGAAATTGTTGCTTTTTATTCTGCCAGGCTTTGAGATACTTTATAAAATTATATATATATATATACATATATACTGATGAAAATTATACGTGTATAGTAATATAAATGTAGATTTTACTCATGTAACACAGATCTTCTCTATGTTAAAGAATCTGTTACAATATATCATTGTTATAGCGTATAAGGGAGAAAATTGGTGCAGAATTTAATAATGGCAAGCATGAAAATGCAGAAGAATGCACATGCTCTGAAAAAGTGTTAAAACTTTTTTTGCAATTTTGTTAGATACATGCTTGTTAAGATTTTTTTTTTTATTAAGATGTCTTTTTTCTCAGTATAATCTTCGTAAAACAGAAAATAGTCACATAAACTCACATGTATCTCACGTATATCGGTATATTCTCCAATTTTGTAGTAAGAAAATATGTCGACGTACATGCAATATCCTTTTGCGGTACGACCGTTCTGGAAAGAGCGAACGCCAACGCGTTCAAGTTTGGGAAATAGGCTGTTCGGATAAGGGTTAAGGACGTTTGCAACGATAAATATGTACAGCTGTAGAAAGAGATATACGACGAGCGTATCTCGTAAAATATGTCGACGAATGAGAAGGAACGAGTGGTAGGGAAGGAAGCTGAATTTATTTCTGATGATTGTGTTTTGGCGTTTTTTGGGGAAGTTGTAATTAATTGAGGAGTAAATATATATTCCGGTTTCATCTCGTCATCAACGCCAATCAAAGATTTCTCTATTTTTTTAAATTTTCTCTTTGTTTCTTTTTCCTTCTATCTTTTCAAAACGTTCTCACACAACTCTAATATGAGTAAAAGTTTTTCCGGGACGTATTTGATGTGTTGTTATATGCCGTCGTTTAATTGAAGAGCGCGCGCGCACACACGTATAAAACACATACACACACACACACACAGCGCTATTCATTGGCGCTTCCATTTTTTGATTCGGTATCGCGTAGGATCTAGCACGGCCGAATGCAAATTACTCGCCGAGTTCGCCGATACTTCGGCGTGAATAGTAAATTTTACATTCTATTGTGGTGGTGGGCATTAATCTCGTCAGGTCTAAACGTAATGTATCGTTTCTACCTACGGTATGACGTATCATAACAGCCAATGCGGGCATGCTATTTCTTTCCGATACTACGTGATCGCACGTAATGTCAATATGGTAATTAGAATCATAAAAGCGACGAAACGATTGCGCTTAAATTTATTTAAGTTTTTATGCTGAGCTGCGCTGTCCATTTTTTCCTTTTTCCCATCCCCTTGGAGTTAAACCGTTTGAAATTTAAAACGTTCAATGGCGAAAACCGAGGACGTAACACAATTGCATAAATAATTTGCAACGAGTGCTTGTTGCAGCTTGTAGGTACTCGCGTAACCGCCTAATGTACTGTCGTCAACGCGAACGGGATTACGGAATTTTAATTTTACATTCTTGAATTTTTTGAATGCGAGGTTCAGAGAAGGATTAATTGTGCCGCACGTTTTAGAGCGTGCGTAGAAATGTGGAGACGTGCGTAGAAATGTGGAGACGTGCGTATGCACAAATACTCCGGATCGGATTCAGACACGTTGTGCTTTTCAGACTTTTAAATCAAGCAAGTAAAGATACATGAATAAATACGAAATGCGTCACGCTGCTCTTTCATCTGGCAAAAGGACAAAGTGAGGTTCGTCGGTACGTATAAAATATTTCGCGCTTTCTCTCGTTAATTCATAGCTCAAGTTCTGAAAATGTAAAATAGACTTTTATTTTTATCATTCAAAAATAATAAATCTTCTCAATGCGGATTATAAAAGGCAACATAATCTATATTTCGCGATTTCTACTTAAGCAATGATTTTCCAATAACACATACGTGCGGGTGTCATTTGCACGTGCACCGGTATCCAGCGAAACGAGCCTATTATCCGTGCAATACGTTAACAGTAACGATCCTTCGGACACAGTAAACGGCGAAGCGGTCAGAATAAATTGATTGTCTACATTTCGTTTCGCCGTCGCCGCTTATTACGACGTAATTAACGAGGCCGATGTCGAATTAATGGAAGTGTATGTCCCCGCTCCTCCTCTACCCCTCTTCGTCCTTTCCAGCGATTATAACGTAATCGATGCCACCGGCGTGTACGTAGCAAATATATTTAGGAATATCGCGGCATAGTGACGAAACGACCGAGTTACATGTACAACGTTCGTCCCACGCGCGCGATTATATAATAATCGCCGATCGATTCAGGTATCGTCACGATATGTTTGCAATCCGTCATTATCCGTGTTATCCGGATTATTTTTAACTTTATACTCCAAATCGGATTTTGCACCGTTTGTTCTCTGCCTCCCATCCCACAAGATACGATAATGCGAATAAAATAATACGGTATTAAATAATGCGTTCGGCGCCGGGATAAATCTTCATTAAGAGGTTTTCAGTTCTTCCGACATTTTTTCAATCCGTTTAAACGACTACTCGATCGTATGGTCACTTCGTTTTCACGAGCCATTGGGAAAGCGCCTGCGGATTTTTTACGCGTCGATTGTTTCAAAGGATTTTTCATGGGTAGTGTGGTGTTTGGGATGGAAACGGAATGCCGTGGCAATCGAAGTATTCGCGCGATTGCTGACTGGCCACCCAGGATTTTAATACGTTTTCATCAAAAATCCATTTCGAAATCGGCGAAAACGTCTCGTTCTTGTTGCTTCATTGTTGCGTGCTCTCGTATTATTACACATTTTGTAATTGACGAGCGACACGTCTTTCTTTCTCACAACCAAGCGACTTTGTATGGAAATAAGTAAATATTTTTAGCAAGAAACTCGATTAATTTTGCTGCTTTCTTATTTAATCCTACATTTAAATGCAACAATCGTTTCTCATATCTTTGAATTTCTAAGTTTCGTTGCTTTACCTTTTTTCAGAACTTCTAAAAATTGCTGTTATAAAACGATTACTCCGTTTTTTATAAAAGTTAACGTAGCATTCTATTTAGTAGCACAAGGATTATTTTAATTCCTTACTGTAATAAGATTACTGTAACAGCAATTGCACGGGATCTGTAACAAAATAGTCTTCATGTGCCCAACGGAATTCAACTGTGCGGATAGATTTACGTGTCCGACTAGAAACTGTAAACGAACAGCGCAACACGGCAACAGATAGGATAGAAACCAAAGTTTGAGTATAAATTCTCCAACACATGGAAAGTGTACTTTCGACTTCATAGCGCGAGTAGTACTCCGTTTCACAAACAGTTTGATTGCGCTGTAACTATCGTATTACTTTATTCTTATAACTTGGTCTATCTCATTTTCGTGGCTCTCTTTTTCTCTTAAAAAAACATAGATTTAGTTATTTTGTTTCGCGTAGGATATTCATTATAACAACAATTGTGTTTCCCAATTAATTCCATTAATTTCATCACATTCTTCAAGAACAAGTTTTTATTAATGTTAGATTTTTGTTATTAAAAAAGTGAATTAAGGGGAACAAATACATGTAAAGAAGGTGGGGGGGGGGGGCAAAGAAATACCTATTTTTACAAATTTTTCTAACGAAAATTATTAATGTTTTCAGTGGAGTTTTTACTAGGTTTTTATATTTTGGTGAGTGTTAGATAAAAATATTAATAAATGATGCCGATATATACAACTATTGGTACTTGGCTCCGTTGCTGTGATAACCATTGTCACTTTTATAAAGTTTATTTAAAACTAGCAAAGGACGTTTTAATTTGGGCGATATCTTTGAACTTTCTTTTCAAAAGGATTTTAATCATCATTGAAATCCTATTATGTTTAATTGGTATAATTATACATGTACATATATGCGCGAAGATCACGTTTTGTCACGCGGTGCGTCTGTTTATTTAAGGCGCTATTTTATTTAATTTATTTTTTCAAATTTTTATTTGAAACTTTAGAAAAATATTTCTTTCTGGATATTATACTTTAAGAAGATATTGATTTTTTAAATACTTCTAGATGTCCCTCCCTCTAATGTCTTTTGTATAATGTCTATAGTCATATATGTATATTATTGTGTCATACATGTATCGAGTCCGTTTAAAAATAATATATTGTTAAAACATTATGCTGCTTGAAACAATTTTGAGAAAATTTGATGCCTCCTGTTTATAATTAAAAATGATCTATACTCAGATACAATTGGATTAATTTGGGCGATTGAAATAACTTTTAATGTGAAATATCTTACTGAAAATTTCTATCTACTTTTGTTTATTTTAATATACAATATATTTGATTTTTTTACAATCAGTTTTTTTATAAGCAGTTATGCATGAATGAACAACAGGTCATTGAAATATTGGCATAAATGCGAATCTTGTCATAGAAAATATCATCTTGAGAACGAAATAAATCGCTCAGTTTATCAAAGTGCGTTTGTCGAAGTGAATCAAATCAACTTGCATGCTTTTTCTGTGAACGAAATCTTAGCTTTTGAGAATAAAAAGTAGAACGTTCTTGTTGAGAACGTTGCTGGCGAATTTGTAGAAGATATGTATCAATTTCAGGAAATCAGCTCGACGATATCTTTCCGCTTCGGAAACACGGTCAGCTTCTAGTTGCAGGTACGGTTCTGCAAAATATGTCCCCTTTAAACCCGCTGTCACGGCAACGTAACAGAGACAGAACGACACTCTCCGGAAGAATCTCGGACCGAGAAATAAATCACGCTTCAGCTCCGGTCTCGAACGTGTCCTAATTCTGAGCAGATGCTCGGAATCCGGATAAAGTAATCTGAAATCTTCTCGCGTTATCGAAATTTAACTCGTAGGAGATGGATCGCCATCCCTTTGCGTCACTGGGAGTTCAAGATTAATATATAGAGTTTGCCAACAAACACCCGGAGACTGTCGCTACCATGCCGTTGCTTGCATTAGATTATTCATCTTATGTCTTACCAGATTGTGAATCTCGCAAACACTTGCTTTTAGTCTCACTTTTCGTCGACCTGGTGAGTTGTTAACGAGAACTAATTTCACGAGTGTCCGATTAACACGTTGGGCGGATGAAGCTTCCGCTTCTTAATCCCCCTCTGCATAATCGCCTGCATTCTACACGTAATATCAATAAACCATCAGCAGGAACAATACATGAATAGCTTAGCTATCTCTCTAAACCAGCTTAAGATACGTGCGGGCGTGAATATATTCGGCCATCACGGGTTGCAGGAGTTACAACGGTGGCCACGGTATTACAGGGGTAAATGAAGTTACGAGGTTGCGGTTTGCTTGGGTCCGTACCGTTTGCTATAACGACGAATACCTCCGCGTCGTTTATCCGCTCATATCCGCATTAAGCTCATCTCGAATGCGACGAAAATCGTTTTGCTGAAAGTGGATCTAGCTACTTCGCGTACGGGCTTGTATTACTTGATGGTCTACCTGTAAAACCCGTAAATGTTACGAATAAATTAACCATTGTTAATACTTTTTGAGTAGAAACGAATAGAGAGGACTGAAAGAACTAAGATTCGTCTTTGAATAAACGAATGTCGAGATGTGAATAGCTTTTATAGCAAGTTGTTGAAAAATCAAACTCTTCCCGCGAATTAAACTTCGAGGAATGCAAATAAGGAATCAAACTTTATTCTTCATTTAATTTGGAGGAGACTTTATTTTAATAGAATTTTAATTCTGAGCTTACTTCATATCAAGACAGAGGTGAAAAATTAAAAAAATTAAAAAGTACGCTAAATGATTACTTCTATCGATGTTCTTTTATAAGGATTTTTACTTCAAATTAAAAATGAGAAGGTCGACGTTTCGAGTCTTCAGTTTAAGACGAAAGTCACGAACCGCTCTGTATAAATTTGTATGAAGAGTATAGGTACTCATTTTTTATCTATTATAGACATTCTTAAGGAGACTCTAAGTTTGTTCATATCTGACAATTTTGAACGTTTACTCGGAAAGTTCTACCGAAAGTGTGCCAAAAACGACTGGGAACGTCGTCAACTACCGTGGATAACCATCCCACGTCTCGGCGTACGACAATTCCCCGCGCTATTAGACGTACTTAAGCGTCCAACACTGTCGGCGGTTTACAAGTGCGTCTTTCCTGAGAAAAGGGGCTCTCCCTGCCACCCGTGGTGTAGTACAAGTCGCGATATGCAAAAGAGGACAACTAGGATTACTCGCATTTTCTAAAACACGAGATTGCGCAGAACGAAGTGCTCTTCACTCTCCTGCGATAGCAGGATCCTGGAAGGATCTACCGTTTCGCGGTCGTGTTTCCTCCCCTCGTGTTTCAACCCTTACCTAACGTCCGGCCCGCCGCTATCGTACTCACCTAGTCATTAGATCTGCACGTAGCCATCGTGTCAAAGTGATGATGCGGTTCGTGCCCTTGCCAAACGATAACTGCGACTCGCTCCCTCCAACTTCGAGGCTGAAGCAGCCAACGAGGGTTGAAGAGGTGCGTAATAAGGCTGGAAGAACGTATGGCGAGGTGGAAAGCGTCATTTGTAGAGATTCACTTGAAACTACACTTGCCCTCGTTATCCGAGAATTCTGTTTTTAATTTCCACAGGGGCGAAATTAGCACGTTTCTTATCTTTACCGAATTTCCAACAGTCTCGATCGTTTAGCAGAAGAGAGATTGCAATCGGGCTTATAGAGATAAATTGAGATAGCAGAGGAAAAGAGTATAATTTTGTTTCTCTTAAATTCTAGCTTTATTTCTTTGCCAATCGATTTGCGCGTAATGAATAATCGTAAATAATTTCTAGGAAAACACTTCTTAACAGCGATATTATCAGTATAGATTGAATAATAGAGTATCTAACAGAGATTTAGATTTTTTAAATCTGGATTAAGTTAAAGCTGTTGTTTGAGATCACATTCACGTAAATGTCAGACTTTTGCAGAGTGTGGGTTATTATCATGGCTTCAATGTAACCCACCGCAGAGCTATTACGTGTATGCCACCTCATAATTAGTCTGGCAAGGACTGCTTAGCGAAGACCACGATAAAATTTTCAACTACCTTCCTGTGCAACAAACGAAAAGATGCAAATATTGCTGGGGGGAGGAAGGGGGTAGTTCGTCGTGGATAGCAATTCGCAGTCCACGGGAACAAAGCCAAAAGTATTATTGCGGAACGCGTATGGCGAACAGCATGGCGTTTCGAGGACGACACTTTGCAGTGTACTCTGTGCAATACGGCGAGACGATCGCGGCGAATGAGAGAAACGGGAAACGTCGTCTTCGAGCACCTTGTGAGCACCAACCGCAACGGATTATGGTTTACCGCATGGGACGAAGCGTAGCTGTTTCGCGGCGATCGATTATAATTCGACTGCACTTTGCAGATTAACGAGCCAACGCAACGTGGCGAAGCCAGGCCAACCGATTTCTTGCATGGACTCGGATAATGAAGGGAAAGACAACGATAATATTTTTAACAAGTTTCACATTATTAAAGATTGTCAAATCTTTGTATCGCTGTATTACAATGAAGATATTCTTATTGCAAATGTGTGAATCTCATCATATTTAGACCGACGACGCGGACTGTAATGCCAATAATTTTTATATAAAATAATTTTTCTAATAATAACACTTTTTAATACACAGTTTCATGTATCTCTTTGTACTTAGTAATTTTCATTATTATCATGTACACAATGCTGTTAGTTTATCTGGCTATTTTGAAAGACATCGCTATCAGGAAATGATCTTTGAGCTTCCTCGGATCTCAAAAGAACGTTGATGGAAAACGTGAAAGAAGCAAGGGAAAGAGCGCGGTGATGTCGCGAGGGAATGTAGGAAACGAGCGGGTGTATCTGTAAGCTTATCCTAATTGCCGGTAATAAAAGCTTTTTATCGGGCAGAGTTATGCTTTCGTTCGTTTCGGTGGCCACTATTATCTCGCCTTGCCGCCGGCGAAAAAATAATATCTAACCAACACGCGGATATAGACGGGCTTTGCAAATGGCGTCTATTCGCGAGGGCGAATCTGCTCGTGAAGAATTATATGGATGTGGATGTGGATTCTTGCGGGAGTTCTCCTGAAAAAGCGAGAGACCGCGGGGGAGAGTAGAATTTTATGCATGGATAAAATTACTACCTGCACTTTTCCGTCCCTGCATGCACTTGTTCTGATTTATCAACAAGCTGGACCGGAGCCAGCGTGAAGTACCACGAGAAGATGATATTACCCTTTCTGTCGCCGAGTTAACGGAGCAATAACGTTGAATGATTGAACGAACTGATTTTACAATCACATTCGAGTTAATACGTTTTGCTTTTTCGATGATGTGCGCCAAATTAGACGCAACGAGATTATATAGTAGATCAAACTTATAAATAGTCACATTCGGGATAGCTGCTTTGTCGTTAATTTGTCGAGTCACAGTTCTGAGTGCCTAGGACTAATGTACTTTCAAAAAAGCCACGGAATAAGGATGAAAGTCGACAGAGAGTGTAATTGTTGGCGCTATCGAGTACTTTTTACGCTCATTTCGGAGCAAAACGGATGGAGAGAGTAGTCGAAGTCAGTTTCGGCGGTCAACCTTTTGCCGGTTTGTTTATTAAGGCCATTTCGCTTTTAATAAGCTGGAACCGGCCACCTTCAGTGGACGCACAGGGAGATCCCTGACTCTCGTTAAAGCCGCGGTTTCACGCTGACCAACTTTTATTAGATTCAGCGGCATGTCCGTCGGTTGTGCGTTGTTAAAGCCCACTAAGTTATGCCAGCCTGTTAACCCCGGTGTCGGCCGTAACGACCAGCCATTTTCTTGGATATTTTTCCATCCTCTAAAGTTCAGTCATCATCTCCCGGAAGTGTATACTCATAAAATATAAAAATTAAACAGAATATTTTGCGCTATTCATATCTTTGAAATTATCATTGAAATAATACTATCCTGTAAAACTTATTATTGTTTATAATTTCGTAATTTTTTTAATTTCATGAACTTTGCGTTCACCTTCTTCATGTATTTTTATTGATTTAAAAATCAAAGTTTCGTAATTTAGCAAAGCAATAAATATTAATTTAAAGGAAATTCGAAATTTATTATTAAAATGTAAATATAGAATAGTGCGTTCAATAAGCACGGCATTACAAGCACCCACCAAGATGACTTTAACCCTGCTGGTCTGTTCGATTTTACTATTTTACAGTTATATTGTTCGGGTCATATTGACTTGAACATCATACATGTAACATAAAAATTTTAGAAAAAAACAAAGAATTGTTAAAACTTTCTTAGTCAAATTAAGTTAAACAAAGTCATAAAATGTTAGAACGCTCTCTTATTACTTAAAAGTGTACAAGAAAATAAAAATAATTTTGGGTCAAGTAGACCCGAACAGACCAGCAGGGTTAAAGTCATCTTGGTGGGTGCTTGTTTGTTATGCTCTATAAAGCATAACACACGATAACGCTAAAGCTACGAATATCTGCGAATTGAGTATTTTACAGAAAGCAAAAAACACCCGACAATAGAGTCATAACTTACACGATATATCCGGTATATACGGTAGTGAACATTCAGATAAGTTAATTACCTTTACAAACATAAATAACGACAATTGCGTCCGATAAACGGTCGCGCGCGACCCTTTTCCTCCGTCTGGCTTCTTGCGACATTTTTATACGACAATCACAATGTACAGTACATTATCTCGTTACCATCGTAAATAAATATTAATGTGCAAATGTTTTAATCATCTTTAATCGTCGTGATAAAAGCGCTTTCGCGTCTATTTACGGTAAAGAAATTTAAGCTGGATAATCTGAATATTTAAACGTGAAATACGAAGCACTCTCTTGATCCATCATGATTCGAGCGCGCAAAAAATAATTTTCCCGCACAATTCTCTGTCTGTCGCTTGCCGTCCATCTAGTCGATGCATGTGATCTCTTTCTGAATATATATATATTTTTTTTTTCAGCGCGACTTTTCTCTCGTGTCCAACTAACAGCATCGCACCCGTATGACCTTCTTCGCTCGAGCGGCTCCTCTTTTTTTCTTTTGTCTTCGACCCTGGGGGCAAAAGTCGCAGGTTCCCGCAAGCTGTGCGAGATGGCCGGTTTCGCGGAACGGTAAGCCGTCTTTTATTAGTTTGACCAACAGCGCGGTCCACTTTCCTTCCTCTTTACGCCGACCTCAATCGCACGGCCCGCTGGAGGAAAAGCGTCAGCGGACGAGAAAAAAATGACCGACTTTATCTTCTCGCGCGGTGTGCGACGGTTTATTTCTCGCTGCTCATGTATCTAAAAAGTGCCACGAATACCAGGGATACGTTTCAGATTTTGCGAGGTAGCCGATAAAAGTAACGTGCTCTCACTTGACTCGTTCTGTTAGCGCCCAGGGAAGAGAAATATAAGTTTCACGAGTCTGCGTGCAAAAAGTTAGAAGACGAAACGCGAATCATTTTCCTATGTAAGGTCACGTATCATAATTTATCGGACATCGTGTGCGATCTGGTAATTTCTGATGCGAATGTTTAAAGACTTTGATACCTCGTGAGATCGATGTCGAGCGTGTGCTGCGTCTCTAATAGAGCGGTTAGATACCTTTAATGGAAGTCACGGGGAGTTAATTGAAGTGTGCTCGCAATTATTCACCTCTCGAGCGATTATTCATGCCTCGGTTCTCCGATCTCGTGTATGATAATTCGTTAGATGCATTAACTACTGCTACTACTTAATTACTAATTATTAACTGGAGTTATATATATATGATACCAGTATTTCCGTGCAAAGATGCGAGATGTGCGAAGGATAGCGTAGCAAGATGGAGTTGCAGCTCGTTAAACAAGATTTGTCGAACGAAGTAACGTCACAGCGTAAAATGTTCGCTTTGCTCTAAGGACGCTACGGATGTCGTATCGCAGAATATTTGCGGCTACGTAATTAAGGCCGATAGAACGAGAAATCGATGAGTAACGATCGCTTGTCGTCGCGTGCGAACGTTCTCTCTTCCGCTTCTATATTATGATTCAGACTATTTGAGCAGTCTCTTTCCAATCTATCTCGGATGAGGCGAACCGATGTAAATTGAAATTACACAGTCTCGCTCGTTGGCGCGTTATCGTCCTCATCCGAAATTCGCGCACAAATCTTCACCATCGGTCGCTGTGCCGAAAATTACACCTAAGAATGAATGTGGAAGGGAACGAATGAAAACAGGAAAGCGATTACTCCGTTTCGCGTTCGCGAATTACAGCGTGAGTGTCTATTCGGTGATGAGAGAAATGGCCACCGGGCCGTCGATCCGCAATATTTTTCGCCGATAACCGGTCGATCGCCCCGTTCTCGTCTAATATACGTTCAGACCTTACTTTTCTCATCGTGCACATGTCTTCTCGTAAAGAGTATACCCACGAGAATAGGAGAAGAAAAAGGGTAGAAAGGAGATAAAGAGCGAACGTCGTGGAGCGAGACACACGGCAGGACGGTGGGCGGCACAAGAGGAGGGTATTCGCAGTGAAAGATAAAACGAAAGAGTCCGTAGCCGGCAATCTCGACGTTTCCCTTCCATTTCGAAATATCGTCCCTATACACTTAGCTAGGTGTCTGTGAATCTACAGCTCGTAATTGATCGTAAAAAGCGCCAAACTGCGCGTGCAACGAGCGTCAGATGATAGACGGAAGCAACGAGGAAGAGAGAAAACGAATGTACGAGGGGGAGGGGGAGGAAAGGGATGGTAAAGGGCGAAAAGAAGAGATGTGAGGTGAACGAAGGACGGAGGGATCGACCGTTCGTTTCACAATTTCCGGAGTGACTCTCTGGCCGAGGTGCGTTTTTCGCGTGAAGGAAAAAGCGCGTTTCCACATCCCCACGTGTACACTTTTCTCCTTCTATTTCTTTCCTGTACGCGGCCACGCTCGGATAATGTGGAATTGTCGACTTCGCTCGTTATTTAGAAACTAACCGAAAAAACGCCGCGACGAAAAAGTCTCTCAAGTTTAAAATCCACTGTGCCTTATGTGTGCAATGTTATAAATGTATACCGTGGATCATTAATTTGTGAATAATCATGGAAAGTTGAATTTTTCAGGAAAGAGCAAAAACCCGTTTTATGTAAATGATAAGAGTCAAATGTTATTGTGTGTAATGTGAATAATTAGCAATGTAATTATATCTGTATCAGCAAAAAACTAATATAAAGGATACATAAGATTTTTTTATTTAAAAAGTAATATCAATTTTTTTCCTAAGAAATTCTATATTTTCCTTTTCTTCTAAATAAAAAGAATTCTTTATTGATCTTACTGCACTTATTCGTTACAGTATGACATATCTTCAGATAACTGAATCGTTCAACCGATTCCACTGACACTTAGTTTCTGTGCAAATACTTTGGAAAAATTAGATCGTAGGAAGCGGAACTTCGTATCAGGTGTTAACCCAACGTTGATGTTTCTGTAATAGCTTTTACATCCGCGTAATTACCAATACTGGCACCTTGCATCGAATGAGCTTAATCATTAAGCAAACCAAACATTTTTCTTTCGTCTTGAGATCCGGGAATTTTCCAGGCACGATTTAAGGAACGGCAGGAGCACCGCGATCGATCGCGACAAGAATGAACTTCTGGGAGACGTGAATATCATCACGTCTTATTCCGTAATATATAATTTTTATATTTTTCTTTGCTCATTAGAGGAAATAATGTAGAAATAATATTGAAACTGAATATTGAGATAATATTGAAGATTATAGAAAACGTTTTCTCTCTATTATAGAAAATATTATTGAGATAATTTTCACGCTGGTTAAAGTTTTTCTTATTATTATAAAATATTTATATATTTATTATAAAGTATATATTTATAAAGTATATATTTATAAAATTATTATGTTACATAGGACACTCGAAAATCCACATATTTGACAAAAAGTCGATTATCTTATCTTATTAAAGATAAATTATTTACAAATAATACTGTAACAATACTATAACTAATTTTTAATTTATTTGTAAATTCTGTACAAGGTCCTTCACAACTCCTTCTCAAGGTTTATTTATCTTGAACATTGAATATTTAAGTGGTCTGAGAAACCGCAGCTCATTAACGTTTCCTTTTTTAATCGAGCAAGATTTCCCTCTTTAGAGCATGGCTTATGCACACAATTAGGCGTCGCTGTCTAATTAGTGCACGCGTACAAAAGCGCTATTTCAAGGAGAAGAAATTCGTGGCTGACGTTAGCGAGCTATCGTAATAATTGGAGACCATGAAGAGTGCGAATTTGTGCTCGGTTCTGCGAAACAGGTGAAACTATCGGTAGAAATACACCAGACCAATATCCGCGTTCTGCTTCCTAAGTTATGCGTTTAAATTACCTTATTATGAGGTAGAACTGTCATAATTATGAGCGCGCGGCACAAAGCCGAGAGAGGAGTTGCTGCCACCAACGACAGAGAGGAAGGTAGCGGGGGGAGGCAAGGATCGGTAGGATGAGCGGACCGGGAGAGGAGGCCAGACCGGCGGTTCGTGGGTGGAGTGATAGAGTAATTAACATCCAGTCAACTCCAGACCGTGCCAATAATTTCCTACCTTCCTCCACCTGACTGACTCGACGTGCTCCGCGCGGCGCGAACGCGGGGAAATATTCCGCATTCCTGGCGTAACGCTCTCCTCGGGAAAAGTATTCTCCCGTCGACGTTTTCTCGAGGGGATCGACAAAAGGAAAAGAAAGGGGGATCGCGAAGCGAAAAAAAAGGGAAATACTTATTACCTACGGCCGGGAGACACTCGAGACCACTGAGATACGCAACTGTAATAATTGCGTATTAACTCCTTGATAGGCCAGCAACTCTCTGAAACGTCATGTTTTTTCCATAGGAAAACTTGTGAACTAACGAAACAAAATCATCCTTATTTCTTTTCTTGCGTGTTTTTAGCCAAATTCCAATCTATCAAATTTTCCGCTTCTTTTTATATAAAGAGTCTTTAATTTTAATCTAAGATTCTTTACAGAAATATTGCGGTACTAATTGTTTGAAATACTGAAAACTTGTATAATAATTATGTAGTTGTTGGTGCGAATCTGTAATGTAATTCTTATGTGCAAAATGATATTATTCATTATACATACACATGCACACGTTGAATATGCTTTTTGTTTGCAAAAATTATATTTAGATAGCAATATTATCTCTAATATTGCTATTCGGTATCTTTTTTTTTATATTTTTTAAAAAAGAAAGATATAAGATTTATATTTAATAATATATAGCTTAAGAAAATTTAAGAATTAAAATAAATACGGGAAATATATTGTAGATGCACGATATCTCCTTTCTTCGTGCGTTGACAATAATATTTCTTAAGCGCTGTGGGGCATCGAGTTCGTACGGAAAAATACATATACTTCCGTCATAAAGAAGATATCCACCCTTCTTCCTTCGTGCTAAAGTGACAAGAAATGTACAGGATTTGCAGCCATATGGCAAAGTAACGCCTACGTTCCCACGATAAAAATTCTCACCGGAAATAGGTCTTTATGTCTCACAAATCTCTCGCATTCGCGTAAACGGATGTACTTACGTGGTTAGGTGAATAAAGCACGCTACTCTGTAAACGAGTCATGTTTATACGACACGGAGTTGTATAATTATATCTTATATATATATGCGGAAAACGCACTCTCGGCATTCGCTAATTTTACATTAGCATTCGTCGCATAATAAATCCCCTTTATGCTTTGTAGTGAAATATACATATATATGAAATGAATTAATTGTCCTTTTCGTTGTAGCATTTCGAAAACGACATAGCATTCAATATGCAAAATATCCTTTGAAAATTGGTTAATTAATCTAGTGCGATCAATTCGAGTAAGAGATAAATTTTTTAATCCGTATTATCTTTTCATTTAATCACAAAGCGTGATACTAAAAAAAATTTTGTAATATAAAATATAATACAAAACTTAAGTTTTGTAATGTAAAAAGAGAAAGGAGATGATTTGATTAACATTGAAGATGAAATCTTACAAAAACAACTTTTGCAGTTACTTGGAAATTTATTCGAGGCAATAAGCTTTTCCTCAATGTTTACCTCATATGAGACAAAAATCAGATTTGTATGAGGAGTTCCTGTGTACACGCCCGTGTCGATAGCGTATTCATGACGCACATTAAACGGATTATATTGGAAGCGTATCGAACGAACTCACGCGGCATCGTTCGCTGCATAAGTAGCATATACTTCCTCTTGCGTCTCTCTCGATCGCGTCCAGGCAAAGTTTCGCGATATATGCACTTCTCTGTAACCCACATAATGTGCTCCTTGGTTTCGCATGGACGGCAACAGATACGACTTGGCGAAGCACACGAGAACTGTAGGAGACGCGTAGGTATGTCCATGCGCGAGTTTATGAGGGCATAACTTAGGACCAAGTATGCGACGGAGGACACGGAATTCCGAAGTTCTCTGGATCTCTGGATCCCCCTCCGCGTTTCCCCTAGTATACTCTTCCTGCCCGCTCGAACGCAAGGGCGACGGATGCGATGTCTACGACCGGTAGACGTGTTGCATGCGCGTTTCTCGTAACCACGTGTGCACGAACAACAACAAAAGCTAATTATGCGGTCGCAACTTGGTCGGAGATTCGTTTTACAGTCAAAATGATGGATAGCCAACCTAAAATGTTGGAAAATGTTAATGCAGTGAAAATGCTATGTGATAAAAGAATGAATTAAAACGATATAAATGATTTCAAGCGGATGTTGCGAAGGACGCGCGTGCAGAAATTGTTGCATTCAATCTTCTGTCCTGTAACATTTTTTAATTAGAATTTTTTTTATGCTTTTTTATAATTAAATCTCGAATTAAAATTCCGCTATGTCGGAATTTTATTCGGCATGAACTGAGAGATAATGACAGACTATTAACGAATTGGCGACCTTTCGGAATGGATAATAAAGTTTTCTGAGAAATTTATCGACGATATGTAATATCGGCGAGTAAAGCAAAACTAAGAAGATCAAGATCGAGGCGGCAGGTTATATATGTCTCTAAATCAACAGCGCGACGGGGAGCGAAGTTTTCGTTCGCTTTCGAGAATCAACAGCGCGACGGGGAGCGAAGGATAAAATGGATAAGGGTAGATGGCAAAAGGGAGCAAGGACAACCCCATTCACGACATACGAGATCCAGTTCCAGTCTACTCACGGTCCATCCCTTTCGGGCGACAAACAAAAGCTAATGCACTTCTGCCGGATAACTGCTAACACTCCTTGGTGTCATTCTTCTTCCTCTCTCTCTTTCTCGTTTTCTCATCCTGGCTTTCTCTCTACCACCATTATGTCGCCTTTCTCTCTCCTGTCGCCTTTCTCCTTGCACATTCTTCTTCCTTTCTTTTTTATTCGGGTCGACTGGTTAACTGGAACAGTAGCAGAACCAAGAGCTTCCTATGTTCGAATGTTCAGAAATGTCGCCGGCCTATTCCGAATAAATCCTTACCATTTCTTTTGTCTGATTTACTTCGTACAAATACAAAGTTACGATAGCATAGTCGATGGATGTGAGTTCAATGACTCGCAAAAGCAATGCACGATGCTACTCCGTGGTGAGCTTTCAAATTTTTCGCAAACAACGCAGATAACATTCGAATCTTCGCATTCATATTTTACGCAACCGAATCAATTTGCATAAAAGACAGTAAAATAAGAATTCGCGGAGAAAAATATAAAACAAATAAATTGATTGTTAATCTTTAATTGGCCCGGGACGATTTAGCGGCACAATAATTTAGGCAGATCGCGACATTGGCCGCAGAAACGGCAGCACCGCGAAACAAGCGCTGAGCATTGAATAATGCATTATGGATGGCAAATAACAGAACAAAAAGGTGGGCTGTTAAAGAGGAGAGACAAGGGGTTGAGGACGTGCCGCGGAATTTTAGAGATCCCGCGAGGAAAGAGATGAACCCGCTTAATGTTTTGCATTTTTAGCCTGCAGAATCAATACCTCGTTTTAACGAATCCTTTCGGAAGCTGCTCGTTTCGTCGAAATAAAACGCGACAGAGCGTGAATATTCGGCTTTTCGGCAAACGAAAGTTTCGTAATTACTTTACTTATTGTTAGTGACGTTCACACAGAAACTACAGCGGGAAGTTGGGGGTGGATTGAATTTTTTCGATTGTTAACGCGACGGTTATTTCATGACGTGAAAGAAAGGGACGCGCGAAATGTTTCATCGACTATACAAATGTAATCAAGACAAATATAATCCGTAAGCGCGACTGTCTTTCGGCTGTGATTTCGCGTAGGGAAACTGCAGAAATTGAAAAAACGCATAATGCATACGTGGAATAAAATGCGCCGGCTAACTGCGTGTTTACAAAGCAATGCGGACATACGTTTGTAATGTCACCGCCAGACGCCGCGCGAACTTTATTCCGCGTGATACCATTTTATCGTTTTGCGCCGGTAACAGCAGAAAATTTTCTGCAATTACGGCGGAAGCCCGTGGCGCATACTTTCTCGCAGTGCGGAGATAAAATCCGGGACCGGCCGGCCGCGCCCGTGTTCATAAAGCATATTTAAACGGCGTTCCGAATTTGCGTCGTTTCGAGGAAATAAATTTACGAGTCGCTTGAATAGAAATATACGCCGCATTTAAATTTATCGTGATGTTTATTGTGCTATTTTATGGCCGAATAAGATACTTGTACACGTGTAAATTGATCGACGCGCCATGAAATTAGAGTCGCTGTGTAATCTCGCTACGAGCTTACGAGCACATCATTTCGGCAGCTATTTATCGATTAACGCAACGGTCATAATATTAATACATCATAGACAATATTCACAAATGGTATGATAAGAGAAGATAAGGGAAATTCACGATTATTATCGAGCAAAATGTTTGAGTATTCGAAATGTTCAAGATGATCACTCAGATCATAATAATGTTGTGAAATGAGACGCAACAGAGAAAGTTCTTTATACGTCCGTCAAGAGAAAATAAACAAAGTTGTTCAATTAAATTCACCGTGATGATTCAATAAATTTAATAAACGAGATTGTATAGAGTGAGCTAAAACACGATACGGAATCGTGACGGTTTCAACGCCAGACTTTGGTAACAGGGGCCGATTTAATACTAGCTACAGTGTTTGCCGATTGACAGGAGCTCGCGGGGGATAGGGTTCTTGTCCCACTTTTCATCCGCTCCGATCGATCGTGCCGGTATTAAGTGCGTATTACGAGGTGATTAATTTGACACTTGTGCCGCGTCCCCGCCTACCGCTCGTCTCCCATTCGGCACGTAACCCGGGTGGAACGTGCTCCGGGACTAACAATTTTCTACATTTAAATCAATAGCCTGAAATATTGAGAGCTGACGCGCACAACTCCGTTTCGCTCGTTTATTATGATGATTAGGAAGTTGCGGGGATTATTGCGGAATTAAATTGCGGATGAGGCAAAGAGAGGTTATTTTTTTCCGGAAACTTGATGAAATGCGATATATCGCTGAATACATTGAAGGAAGTCGCAAAACTCCAGTTGCTGATCAAAATGTTGCATCAGCAAAACACGCGACCATTTAATTTTACATTTAAACATGGTGCTTTAATAGAGCACAAAAATATATCGCACCGACAAACTCATAATGCTAATGAAATATTGTATGGAAACGCTGATTGTTCGATAATAAACATTTGGTGGGACAAAATACTCCTTGTTGAAAGTTGGAATATCTTTTCTCTACCAGAATTTAATTGGACGTTATTCTCTTGTAGCTCTCAACATTTTTACAATATTATTATATACATATATATTATATATATTTTTACAATATTATTTTTTTCGCACAATTATATTTGAAGTAAGTATATCAAAACAAAGACAATTTAACCAAAAAATAAAATTTTATTATCTAATTCTATACAATTTTTGTTTTTTGATTAATCAGAACAATCTTGATATTTTTATGAAAAATCAATTATTTCAGTTTTTAACGAAGTATATTTATGTACATCAAGTCAATCTGTCAGTGAATACTCTGGCTACATTCCGATATTCACTGGTAGTAAATATCGGAACACAGCTTCTATACGATATCTGTAAAAGAGAAAGAAATTGAATTGCAAATATACGTAATTAGATGTCCACATCATAGAGGTACGTAGAATACGTTATTATATATAAATGTGTTTTTCTCTCTATACGGCCGTCCCTCGTGTTACGAAAGCTCGTCGCCTATCGTCGCCCGTTGTCCACGAAATTAAAGTAATGTTCTAATTAACGCGGGTTGCTCGTTATTTCTTCGAGTGAGCCACTCTTTCTCTCGCGGGGAAGATATTGTCCAATTAAAGCGTTGCTCATCATCTGGGACGAAAGAAGAAGCGAGAGATGTCGGTAAAATGTGAGTGACGACATTGCCGAGCGTATATCGGGAAGTCAGTCACCACCATAAAAGTTTGAGTGTGTCCCTTAATGCGGTATTCGTATAAGAGGAAACCCCGGGGAGGAGAGGGTGGTTGCCGCGGCGAGGGTCGACTTGAGAAAAAAGTCATAACTGCCTTGGTTCACGGCAGTCTGTTCCGCTTGCTGCCTCTTCCAGCTTCTTTCGCTTCTCTCTTCCTTTTTCTACTCGCGCTTTGCTCTTCCTTCGCATGTCGAGTTAGATTTTTCCAAAGCTCTCTGTCATCGTTGAATTTTCCAGACTTTTCTGCAATGCTCCGTTAAGTAAGGTATACGCCTCCCCTCCCTCTCTCTATCTCTCTCTCTTTTTCGTTGCCGTTCTTTAAATTTATTACGAACCCACACTTATGTAAATCACCTGCTTATGAGATTCAAAATCACTCGATTCGCTCACACAAGATGTTACTTGTGACGATCAATACGTTCGATGGTCTACTTTAATTTTAAGATGGCTCATATATTCATTTATTAAATGTCATAAATTTTAATGCGCTTACTGCGATCTTGTTAAAAAGCATGATAATGTAAGCGATTTGCTATACTCTTGTTTTTAATGTTCATGCTCTTTCCTTAAATAAAGTGGTACTATATCCGATTTTATATTTATGTTCTAGTCAATGTAAAATAAAGGCAAAGTTAAAATAATAATGCGGTTATTGCTATTTGAAAATTATGTAAAAAAGCATTTTGTAAAATTTCGCTGATGATGCTTCGAAATGAATTTTATCTCTCGCTGAGTCCTTTGTAGTCTCATACACGAGATTCTCTTATGAAAAAAGGATCTCCTCTATTTTAGGAAATTATTTGAAGAAAACTTTACGAGGGACCCTTTACAGCGACGCGACTCGATCGATTCCCAAGACCCAAAGTTTCATTGTGAAAGTCTGATCGCATAAAAACTCTTTTACGAACAGTTTAATACTTGGAAGCTACTAAAGACGCTTTCGCGCCTTTCCTTTTTTCTGCTCACCGATATGTAGGCAACTACAAATTTAAATCAAGCCTTTATACATGATTTGTATTGTATTATCAAATGTTTATTCAAATAGTTTGATCCATCTAGAATCTCCTAGCTGTTTGCTCGATAAACTAGTAAAATGGATAATACATACAACGGGTTATCTCCAATAGTTCAGCGTCTTTAATTTATTGCAAATTTCGATAATCGAGCAATTATAATAGCAATTGCGCGCTCACAATCTCATAGCTTTTGTAATCAGATCCAGATCATGTTATTCAGAATTACCGCGTGATTGTCATTTAGTTAGAGATTAATTGAGTGGCTCTAAATTGTTTTCGTATTGGAACACATGACAGGATAGAATAGATAAATGAAGTAACACATTCTACTCGAGTGACCGGTAAACAGAAACTCGAAAGTTTTCTTATCGGGGATCTAACACGCGGCCTAAAGATTTAAGCCACTTCGGTAGTTTCTTGGCCGGCGACATCTTCAAATTATACGGCGATAAAACGAATCCTCCGCGAACTTCCCTTGAGTCGGGTCTTACGACAGAAGCCTCGGGGGTGCCGAAACTACTCCTCGTTTAAATATCGCCCTAATCTCGTTGGTCGGAACACCACATCCTCTTCTCGCTCCTTCTTCTTTCCTTCTCGTGCTTTAATTCTCCGTGAGCGTAAACTTCGGGGCCCAGATGACAAATCGCCGCGGCCGCGGATTATTCGTGGATGAAAAACTAATTAAGCCAAAATACTGCGCCAGCGTCGTCTCGACCGAAGCTCCGAATCGAGTGGATTCCGCCGCTCTCCGTGCCAAATGTTTTCCTAGGTCGTGGATTCCTCGTCCATCTCCGCGACTTGCTCGTGCACCAAGTAGGAGGATCACTGACGCTAGAACAAAAACCGAGAGATCACCCTCTCGTTCTTTCTCTCCCCTCAACCTATCTAAATAGTTGTCGGAGTCCATAAATTCAGCTGCTTAAAGCTGACTTATACTTGCTCGTTTAACTCCTTCTATGCGCGACGTATGCCTCAGGAGTATGCCGCGTGAAGATTCGAAGTCTTATCGAGCACGTCATGATAAGCGGAAAGACGGAAGAACATCCGTTCAGACGGTATTCTGAAAATTCCCGTTCTCGCCAAGTTTTAATATCTTAAATCTGTGCTTTTGATTATATAAGATCTAGCTTCAGTTTACAAGATTCTAATAATTCTATTGATTCTAATAAATGATTTCCGATCAGTGCTCCGACGATCTTTCAACTATAATATCGAATCAAGCTTCTTAAATGATATCTTGACTAAATCTGAAAATTCTGCCAAAAATATAACATTCCTTTCATAAACAATTAATTTTTCTAGAGCTTTTTCTTCGAACTCCGCATTTATTTTTAAACACAATTTGAAAGAAACGGTTTTGTCGTATTCTAATGTTTTCAATTTGAAATATAAGACAAAACAAGATAGGAAAGAATAAAACTATATTATTTAAAACATGTTTAATATAATACAGGTTTCAAATATTTTTTTAACAATGTTTAAGGAGAATGGAATTTGAAACTTTTACATTTTTGGAATCAAATAAGCGTTATTAATTTTTTATTTTTTGTTTTTACTAAAACTTAAGTATGTACGTTATACTTATACAATGATAAATATTAAAGAGACAATTTGTGACAAAATGTGGCGATGATTCACAATGTGAATGGTACGTGAAGTTCTTTGCAAGAATTTAATTCTTCAAAAGAGAATGAAATTGAGAGACGTTTTTGACAAAGCTTCCCTAAAACAAAAAAATCTTGTCTTTTACTTTTTCGTACAATCCGTATTTTCTTGTTTTTTTTTCTTTAACAACTTTCCTTTATGGATTCCTTTATGGATCATACTTGCGTGTCTACTGTGATGATTAACAATTGCAAATTTTGTGAGCGTCTGCCATTATTTTAAGGTACTCAGAAACATTGTTATTACGTACATAGGGAAATGTTGCGATACCAGACACCTCGTAAGAGATATCTATTCGACGAGTTTCTTGGACCACCGCGTACCTTACTCTAAGTACATTCTAAGACGGACTTACTTCGTTGGAGATTAAGCTTAAGTCCTTCCGACAAAGTGTCACATTGTCTTGTCCTTATCGCGGCAATTGACTTCAGCGCGTATCGTGTTAGATGTGCGTCCGCCGTAAGCTGCTGCAAAAATACTTTACAATAGCTTCTAAACTGTATCTCGAGAATTCTCTTCCGCTAAGCCATTTGCGTAAACCTCGATTGGATATCTACTGATCTTTCTGGTCAATCCAACGTTAACCTAACATTAATTTTGAAAATAACGCTTTCAATGTTGTCTTTGTAAATATTTTTTGCTCGTTACGAAAAGTCTTACTTTACAAGCTTTCGCTTGTGTGCCGAAATTTTCGCCTTTTTACATTTTTTACTCATCCCTAATATAAAATCATAACAAATTTGGGTTAATGCTCACTTATTGCGTTATCTTAGGCTACACGGAACCTAGAGAAGCCCAACGAAAATGAGATTCTTGCAAGATGCATCACGTCAAAAGGAAATGGGCCGCACGCGTACTGACTTTGTGATGAAAGAAGAAGAGAAATGAGAGAGAAAGAGAAAACTAAATTTTCTTCTTTCCACGCCACTAATAGAAGTGTCACGAACAGAGCCAGTCTTATAATCCGTTCGTGCTAATTTCAAACCGCATCGGGAATACTCGGAAACACGAAGAGCGATCAGACCACAGTTTTCCCAGATTTGTCGTCTCTCGGAAGCTTTAAACTTTTCAAACCGCTCATGGAGCTCGTGGCACAGAATTCCTAAAAGTACAGATTAGTCTCGACTTTTGTCTCGACTTTTGTCTCGACAATGCAATTAGTAAATACCTTATTTTTTTATATCTTATTCTTTATTGTAATATGTCTATAATAATTTTTAATGTACACTATTGAAAGTTTTACGTGAAATATTTACAAATCGGTTTTTTATTTATTAGATAAATGTTTTAAAATATATATTTAATAGTTGGAAAAGTTATTTGGAAATTTTGAAAAGTTGACGCATGCAGATTGCCTCCTTTATCAAAATTCTTACTAAGTATTCGTCAATTACCGATAACGTATACAAATTACATCATTAAAGAGTGCTTTTAACTTTATAAAATTGTATATTACGCACGTATACATTCTTGTATCTTGATCCGAAGGTCTTTCGCTGTTCTTGGTAACATTACGAACCCTTAAAGCGATTAAGAACGGTCCGTTAAACACACTACGATAGAAAGGCTTCGTCGGCCAGAGATAATTAAAAAGGTAATGAGTAAGCGGATATCTGTTCGTAGCAAAAAGGAAGGAGAACGGTACGCGTTAAACACAGTTCGACAGGCGACTGATAAAATAATGACGCAGACGAAAAATCAATCTTCTTCGTAGATAGAGTTTCTTCAGTATTAAAGGAAGCTCGAATCAACGGTGTTCATTACTCTTGTATCAGGGGTGCAACAATAAAACATAACAACAATGAAACATACAAAGAAAATGAAGTTTTGAAACATTTGAATGTCCAGCGATTTGTTGCGTCTATTGCATATTTTATTATTTATTATACTAATAATATTTTTACTATTACATATCTTCAAGATGAAATATTATATGAAAAACGTAACAAATGAAGAAATACAACTATACATTATTTAAAATAAATATTTTTCAAATATTTATTATGAATATATGAAGGAGAGTGAATTTGATGTCCTCAGATTTTTCAAATATAATGAAAATTATTGCACAATTTTTCTTCTTTCCGTTATCTTCTTTTCTAAACTTTAAATCTGTACAGCGCTTATATACGATGACAATGATTAGATATTTTGTCGCGAAATATAGCTCGCTATACGTACAGTATATTACAAGAACTTAATTCCTCAAACGTGAACAAGATTAAGATACGAGTGAAGTCTTCGCACAAAGCTTTTCTGTAATGAGAAACTTCGTCTTTCGCTTCTTCCACGATCCGCATTTTCTTGTTTTTCCTTCTTTAGTAACTTCTCTCCTTGCGAATCATGTCTTGCATGCCAACCGCGAAGATTAAAAACTGACAAGTTTTGTCGAATCAACATGATGGTACTCCGATAAACGTTCTTTTAAGAGTTATCGAAACTTTGTTAATAAAACATTTCTTTCTATTTATCTAACAATAAAATGATTTAAGTGTTATGTTTCTTTAGTATGAGTGAAAGAAAACAATAGAAAAATTTTGATATGCTATTATTAGACAAAATTAATAGCAAAATTAAAACCAAAAAATTAAACATTCAAACCAATATTAAAAAATGAAGATATACAATATGTAACTTTGCAAAAAATAGTTATATAGTTTCAAAAAAGATTTTATTTTAAAATCTAGATATTCTATTTTAAATAACAACAAAAAAATTTTTCCGAAAATATTATTATAATATTCTGGAGACATATTTGATCTTACATAATTTTTCACATTTTTCACGAATGCATTAGAAAAAAAAACTCAACAAGACAGTCAGATTTATTAAGAACAGAAGATTTTTATAACTTTTTTAGATTATTTGTTTATTGATTACTTAATTACTGTACGTAGGAAAATGGTTAAGAAAAATATGCAGCATCAACATAGAGTGTGTACATTTGCCAAGAATTTGCAGAGATCTGGTTGTTTGTTTTTGCTATTACATTCGTATAGGAAAATATTTGTCTCTCTATGTGATCTAACGGAATAACTCGATTTCTTTTGCACGCTCAATATGGAAAATATTTTTCAAATCCAAGTAGGGTAGTTTCCCTACACAGCATCAGAAGAAAAATAAAAGCACTGCTTATCACTAGTAAGGAAACTCTCAGAATATCCTCTATGCTTGATTGTTATATTACTTCGTATAAAATATACTGCTTTCTAAACTTAGTTATCTTCGCATTGTGCGCATAAGTTTTATTTGTCAACAGATAATGTTAAATTTTATGTACATAAATTATATATCACAAAATTATAGATATAAAGATTTGAGAATTATGTAGAATAAATAATAAATAATGGTTTGTTTTTACTAAAATAATAAATTGCAACTCGCGAATTAACTTTTATAGCGAATAAAATAGTACACACAAATCTTTATTTTTTGTTTAATATTTAAAGAATTTAAATTTAAGAGAATTTAAAAAATGTTTAATTATTCAATATCTAATATTAGAAGAACAACAAAATATAAAAGAGGAAGTTTATAGTTCAAATTATCAAGTTCTTAGACTAAGGTTTTTGCTAAGAAAATTTTAAATTATTTAACAATACGGAGTAGTAATTATAATTTTAATATATGTAGTAATATACATATATATATAATATATATAGTAATGCAATTGTGGCATTAATAATTGTGGTTAATTATTAATTTTTTTTAAATATATGAAAAGCATAAATATAGTAATGTATATGTTATACTTTTTTCTTTATTTTTTATTATTAATTACACCATTAGTTTTTAGCGATTATGAATTAATGTATTAAATATATTATAATGTATTAAATATATTAACTCATAATTCATGTGGCACAAAAATTGTAGGATCATATTATCGCGCATGATCACACAACAGCTGAAGGATTACGAGATCACATAATCTGAAATTATTAAATAAGTCTGTCATTAGGACCAAGATCAGGATCTTCGTGATAATTATTTATAGTCCTGACTGACTCTTTCGTAACACCTAAATTTTTGTTCTTTCTTCGTGGCGGCGTAGGGATTTGGTCCAAATCCTCCATTACGTCTTCCAAATTTTGAAACAACCTAGTAGGTTTCTCGGACGCTTTTCCCACAGAGCTTGCGCTATCTTTCATGTCACCTATGTTTTCAAGATGGTCGGAACTTGATCCCAATTCTGACTTAACAGAATCTTTGAAATTAAGAGTCGTCGCCTCGTCTAAATTTTCGTGATGTGCTGATGCCTCCTCATTTTTCAAATCGACATCCATCATGATCTTCTCTTCCCAGGTGCAGAAGGACACTTTTCTTTTCTTCGGTGTCGACGTCGAGTCTCCGAGGAGCTGTTCTAAAGACAACTGGTTTGTCTTATTCTCAGACATACTGTCGACTAGAATGTCATTATTAATTGAACGACATTGATCGGACACGCTTCTGTCGATCGCGTTATGTTTCTCCACAGGAACGATCTCCGGCTCGAGAAGCTTCTCCACAGGAGTTTGCTTGCATTCCTCGCTCGTGTTCTCTCGCATAATTTCGTCGGGCTGATCTTCCTTCTCTAACATATCCGAAAGTGCTGCCTCCAGCTCGGTGAGGCTCGGCGTCATCGAGCTGAGATTACTTCCGTCGGCCGTTTCGTCATTCAAAACCTTCAGCAAGGTCGAATGATCGTTATCCAGGATCTGAGCTTTGATCTTTGGCTCCGGGCTCAGTGGTGGCGTCTTTACCCGTTGATCCTGGCAATCCTTCTTCAATTTGTTCGTTTCGTCCTTGGCCAGCTTTTCGTCGAAGAAGTCAACGATCTCCTCGTCGACTCCCTCCAGCATCTCCTGTGGCAGCGACTCCTCCGATATCGTTCTGATTAACTTGTTCGTTACATCAGAACGATTGAGGAGTTGTGCACGCAACTCCTTCGACTCGTACGGATCGTCGTTTGGCTCGCTCTCGTTCGACAGGCTACGGCCGAAGATCAACCTCGATTGGTCGGATCGATCGGATTCCCGGATGACGGTGTCGTTCCTGCAGGACCCTTCGATCGTATCTGCCAAATGGAACGTCCGCGGTTTAACTAGTCACGTACGCGAATAGTTGGGTACCTTCTACACTCCAGACGATTACCCGACCGACCGGGATAGAATCCAAGAGCGAATAAGTGTGGGAAGGGTGCGGAAGTTGTGGTCATATATTTGGTTTACATAGCTGACGATTTCTTAAATCGTAATAGGGAAAAGAATTTCACTCGTCATTTTTTCCTCGAACTGCGTCGATTTTAAATCGTTTTTTTATGGAACTTTGGAACGATAAAGTCGAAAAATTAAGAGAAATTTATAATGAAAGACGCGATTAAAAGTTAGAATTAAACTGTTTAATTATTATGTAACAAAAAACATTTTCAAACTATTAAATTACAACATTAATCAATTTTTCAATTTCAAATTAACAACTATAGAACTTTTAACATATTAATTGAGATCTTTTAACATGTATATTACAGATTTGTTTTTTTTACGTATGTTTGATTTTTCAATTATCATATTTAATTATCGTCAATATTTACCAAAAGTTGAGCGATGAAGTTCTTCGTTTAGAAAAAATGGCTCTCTACGAACTGGCGAGGTCGCTAACTCGCAAATCGGTGATACTTGACAGATTTCCGACATCTTGGGAGGATCGAAATACCTTAACGTTCTGTAATCACACATTACGCTACATATCAATCTTGTAAGATGTAAAATTTTTACGCAGGAGATACTTTGATTGATTTCGATACCTATTTTGATCTGTCAGCCAATCGTCAGAATGCTTCGATTCTCTACCGGAATCGTCTATTGGCGATGCTGCTTTGCCGAAATATTCGGGTTTCTGCAACGACGAAATCACATCTTGAACGCACGAGATTTTCATCTCGGTTTCTCCGGCTTCAACATTTCGTGAGTGATCAACAACATCTAAGCCATCGGAAAGTTCACTTTCCGCAGGTTCGTCGTTATGGATTTCAATCCGCGGTGTAGTCTATAATCCACATTTAAAGTACGTGTTTTATTACTTAATTAATACATGTTTTATCACTTTATACAAAAATATTTGAATATTTGAATTCAGTTGTATCATGTAGCGCAGAGATATTAATCTAGAAGACGTACGATAGAAAAATTATTCCTTACTTCGAACGATGCAATGTTCTGTGATGAAAATTCGCGGACATTTTATATCTACTTTGCCTTTGAATGCGAAGATACGTTTCTTAATGCGATTAGTTTCTTCAGCGGAATACCAGTGCTAACGGGCGTCAGCTTAATATCGATTTCAACGCTCACTTTGTAAACGTACCTCGACAGAGAGCCGTTGGTTCGAGTCGCAATTACTGATGTCACTAAGGTCCCAATCCTCCAATTTACTCGGATCGTACTTCATGAATCCGCCGTCGGTGACCTCGTTCTCACTGGAGCCCAACTTCCCCAGCACCTGATACAGCGATAGGTGCTCAATACTACCACGTCGCGGAATATAGTCCTCTAGACTTACACTGGTTTTCTACAATTGAGAAGTAACACAAGTGTAATCATCGTCTTAGTTCTATAACTCTCTTGGTCCGCCAACACAGCGAAACAAATCAAATTAAAAAGTTGGGAAGAAAAATGAGGAAACATATAGAAAACGTAACTTTATCAAGATATCTCCTTGATGAAATAATGAAATGCCACGAGAAACTTTATACATATCAGTAGTTCAAGGAAAATTTGAACAATTATTTAATATTTAATTTTGAACGATTGTTTAATACGATGATGATTAAATAATAATTTAAAAAATTTTATCTCTTTGACGATAACAGTTTTTACTTAATCATCACGTTTTTTTTTTAAGACACGATGCTTCAAAATTTATGCGTTTGATTAATGAAATAAAATGGTGAAGGATGATTGTACTGAACCTCGGAAAAGGGCAACAAGAAAGATTCGGCCGGAAGCGAGACAGTACTGCTTCTGACGGGTCTTCTCAACTTCATTTCCCCTCCTACATCTCCCTCATCATTCGTCGTGTTTTTCGCGGGATGCCTAGACACGTCCAGCTCATCGTAATTCGGTAAGCTAACGGTACTGTAGTTCTTCGTCCTTGTATTTGCTTCCGGTCTATCGTCGTCCCTCGAGGAATCCCTGATCCGTCTCTCGAATCCCTTCGACTTCTGTCTGTCCTGACGATTAGGAGTCGAAGAGTCCTTGATCGACTGATTCGGGGTGCATCTCTCGTATTCCTCATTCTCGAGAACTTTCCGGTGATGGTGGCCCGACTCCGAAGTCCTCGAAGTTTTCTTGTCGGCGGACGTTCTCTTACCGGAAACCATCTCGCTAGATATTATCCTTCCGGTACCATTAACCTGTCGAAGGAAGTCATTACTTTCGTTATCGAAGTTGAATAGAACGAGAAATTCGAGATTAACGCAATTCTTAATAGCATGCTGCATTTTTTTCGTTTCTTATTTTCTTCACACAAATTGGACAGAAACGAATTGATTTATCATTTAATTTTAAACAAATAAAATATAAAATAAAACTTCACGTTATATATAATTTTTTTTTCTTCTTAAATTTATAAATGAAGTAAGTAGACAAAAGTTGCAAAATTGGATAATCTGAATATTTGATCATTTTATTTAATTTTAATTTCTTAATTTGCACACAATTTTTTTTCATTTTTTTATTTTCAGTAGCTCTCAATCTTTAGCAGACTATATGGTTTATTAGTGTCTTTTTTTCGATGTTTTTAAATTTTTAATTTTGTTCATTTTTTATTTTACAAGTTGTGCAAGACATTTTAGAAATCTTCTTTGATTGCTAAATTTTTTCCTTGTCTCATGAAATAATGTGACAATTTAAGCACAATAACATTTAATAATATTAGATATGTGTGTTACATACACATTATGCGCTTGATTTATTCTACGAATTCTGTGTCGATTAAAACTCAAACAAAACAATCAAGTTTTATCATAGATACATACATCGTTTCAATCAGTCGTTATAATCAATCACGATTATAATTGCATAGAAGGCACACGTGATTTATCAAGATAAATTAAAATATAAGAATTGCGTTAGAAATGACGTGACATTGATTCGTCAACTTTTGATAACTTAGAGATCAATTATAACGAACCAACTCGCCTTATGTTCGTAAATCTCTTTAGACCTTCGACCGTCATGCTTCGGATCTTCCGTACAGGTCTTTCCTGTTCCCGACGTCTCGACGTCACCGTTCTGGTCGTTGCTACTCGTCTTCGGCGATCTGACCGACAAATATAACGGTTCCTCGCTCGTATCGCTGCGTCTCAAATTATTGGTCACG
Organism: Crematogaster levior; assembly: GCA_901521435.1. Classification (NCBI taxonomy): domain Eukaryota; kingdom Metazoa; phylum Arthropoda; class Insecta; order Hymenoptera; family Formicidae; genus Crematogaster; species Crematogaster levior. The sequence continues at coordinate 242,947 of CABEGB010000725.1, forward strand.
TTCTCAGGAATCTCGTCCGGTTTCGGCGGCAAGGGTCTGCTCCTGTTTCTTTTTTTTCGTCTCGGAGGTGGCACAGGAGTGATATCCTTCAGATTGGAACCTGCGGCGATACGTGTCCGAGTAAATGGTTATCGCGTGCTATATCTACTCTATTTGATACAACGACGCTTATAGCATGCAGATTGAATGACTTTAACGACTTTAATAATGCCGAGCGATATCAGTGGCCGTTACCCGTGCTATCGTCGCAGCATTAACGCGACTCGTTAAAGATCTACGCAGTGTAACGATAAATTATGCGGACTTACGGCTTACGCTCGGACAAGAAACGGAAGAGAGGACCGACGGTTAAATTTGCGAGAGCCAGTCCTGCTCGTGCGGCGCGCATTCTTGTTACGGCTTCATAACCGGACACTTGAAATTGCGTTCCGTACGAGACGATGGAAAGGCAGCGATGTTCGCACAGGCGACCAGCAATTTTACGCGACGTCACGACGTAATTTCTATATATTCAATCTCATTGCGTCTCTAATTCTCTTAAACTACGCTATTTTTCCGAGACGCGTTCATTAAAAATTTTTAATTAGATATCTTTTATCTTTCTTAATGTGTTTTACATTTCGCTGCACGCCGCGCTGATAATTTCATTTCGTTTCGGTCCGGATCACGCGCTTTCAGCTTGTACTCGGTAACGATCCACCGATTGCTGTACAATCTGACGATAAATTGTTGGGCTTACAGCTGAATGTAGGTGTGGCGGCGGGACGCAGACTAGTGTCGACGATTGAGTTCGTGAGAGTCGAGCTCGCTCTAGGCGGGCTCGGCACTTCGAGATTGACGTCCACCCAGTCGCTAGGATGAAAGGGTCTGTCCACGGAATCTATGCTCCGTCCCCTCGTGAGCACCTCCCTCGGTGGTGAACCGGCATATCCTATTTCGGAGCTATACAGAAAAGATTAAGTTGAGCCATTGCTTCCCCACTATAGCTAGGAATGTAAATGTATGACAGCCGCGAACGAATTTGATACGTGTAATCGATCATCGTGCGAGTACACCGCATTAAGTTTGTGTGGAAACTCCTCGCAATACGTCCGTGGATATTTTAACTCTTAGCCACATAGACCAGTGATATATAGGCAATGAATGATTAAGAAGAAATGCACGTATCAGAGCTCATGCGATTAAGATACTTGATAACTGGAACATAATTGCGTATGTAGCAGTAATCTTTGTTGAGAAAGTAGCTTTTTCAAGTAAAAATGTTCAAGACATCTTTTTCTAATAGATTTAAAAAAAACAGTTTCTGAAAAATGTGGTTTAGAAACAACACTGAGATATAAGAAAACATTTTTCCATTAGAGGACTTAAATCTGCATCTTTTCAGATAAAATTTATTTTTTATTTTTTTTTTATTTTTAGTTTTATTTTGTTCAAATAATCGTTAAAAGAAAACACATTGTTTGTTCTCATGATTTATTATTACTTCAATGATTGAATTGTGATAAATTAAAATATTATTCATAGAGAAAAGTTGCTGTTTTTTAACCAAAAGCATTCTAAATTTATATTATTTTTACTATAATTTAGTATGCAATTGTTTTCTATTATTTTTTTATATGTAATGTTTTATAATTGAAATTATTGTACAAACTGAATTATTTTGTATTATTTATTTATTTGAATTTTGGCTGTAGCAAAAGTATAGGTATCTGTAGAGAAACAAAAACGAATATGAGATAAATTCGCATTCTTTCGTTAATGTCATGAACGCGCAAACAGTCAATTGTTAATTCTGTGCTACTTCCGAAATAATTTGTATTCATCAAAAATTATAGTTCGATGCACCGAAATAATTCGGAATCGCTAGAACATAACTTATATGGTTTATCGCAAATGCATTCCGTGTTTCTTCGCGTCCCTTGAGCTATAACTCTTTCGGGACGCGAAACATTACCGGAATTTCTCTCATACAGTCTCCTGCTCGCGCACGAGAGTGCTTTTCAACTTCGTACAAAATACCCTCGGTGCACGCGAATCATTTCAAAATATCCACAAAGAAGGAAGAATTCCGTTCGTCTCGCTAGAGTATCTCTTATCAGTGGTTTACTTACATTGAACTAACATCAATTTGGAGTAACCATAACAAAATATTAAATTCCTCCAGTGTACTAAATGAATATTACAAAAAATATATATATATATATATATATATATATATATTTTAAGAGAAAGAAGCTAAATAATAAATAAATTATTACAACAAAAAATACTAAATTTCGTAAAAATAATATTTAGGATGCTTTTGGTTAAAAACCGGAAACTTATAAACCGGAACTTTAACAATGCTTTTTAATTTAATTTATCACAATCCTCATTGTGCAAGAATAATAAATCATGTCTATGAGGACAAACAATGCGTCTTCTTTTAATATGATCTATTTAAAACAAAATAAAATTAATTGAAATAAAAAATCAATTTTGTTTCTATATTAATATTTAGGAAATATCATGAATAACCAATTGATCGATATTCCATCCTACACTTAATGGATATCAATATATGTAGGCGCGATTGCTCGTTCTGTACCAACGGGGTCGTAACAGCGTGTGACACGTGCAGTTTATTTACTATGTTAACCCGCGCATATATATACGAGCCGGTGCATCTCGTAATTTATGCCTCGGCGTGCGCGAATAATTTACGCGAAACGATCATTCTCGTTGTTCTTGCGGGCTCAAATGAATTAAAATTCACATTGTTGGAACAATTCGTGCCGACGAGCGGATTATTATAAACATATCTCTTTGTGCACGTGTTTTATCAAAGTAGATTCATAAAATATGCATGTTGTAAACGTGATTATTATCAATGCACGTTTCAATCGACGATTTTTAACGTTCGTCAAGAGATTTGATTTGATGCAATTTAGCAGGCTACACCATTCTGTAATTTTTTGCTAATTTGTTGCTAATAATAGATGGAGCGATCAACGTTAAAATGTTATTAAGTTAAGCACGCAGTTTTTTATTGCTTAATTTCATCTCTACCGGCTTTAATGTGAAAATAAACAGTACTATCTGTGTCGTTAATTACGATCTGATGATAAATACTGGTTCAACATCAAGGCATCCAAATGGTGCGTTATAATGAAGAATATCTTGTCAGTTATGAAACTGTTGTGAAATTACTACGTAATTTTACAACGTGTACTCGTTTCACTCGTTACACGAGACGTGTTATTAATACATTTTATCGACGAAGTAAACTTTCGCCATTCATAACTCGCGTAGATAAAAATTGACGATTAACATCATTGCACTACACAATGTTTGGAAATGATTTTTTACCTAAAAATTATTGTATGTATTATTTCTAATTTTTTGAGATATAATTAAAAAATTGAAAACATGTATTTATAAATCTGTAAAGAATCTTTGATATATTTGTCTTTGCTCGAATACTTGTATGAGATATTCATGTACTGTATAATACTCATGTACTGTACATCGTAACATAATACGAGAGGAATGCTTGTAATAACTACATAATATGTTTGACGACAATAAATTAGAAATATTAACTTGCCGTGTGAGGTTGCGAGCCAATCATCTGATCGTTACTATCGTAGCAAGTTACCAATCGTTTTAATCGTTCTCCTAATAAGGCAAAATAATTTAATTGACAGTCATACGTACTCTACACGATTAAAAAACAAGATCGAAGAGAAAGTAGATTCCTTCAAACAGGTATAATTAAGCAGTAGTAAAGTCTAGTATAGTAGTATAGTTCTTTTAAGATATGCATAACAAACAGGTCACTTGCCGCATGTTTTCAGATTTTTAGATTAACTGAGATTAACGAGTATGATATTCGTTATCGGAGGATTTTCAAAATATTACTGCATTATGATGATTGCTGTTGAAGTCGTGTTATTAAGAAGTCAAAGAGTGTAAAAAATTAATCTTTATTCAAGAAAGATATATATGGAGATAAAACCGTAAATAAATTTTATATGTAAACAAAAATGGATAAAAATTTAAAGCAAATTGATACTTACACATAAAAAATAGATTCTCTTGTGTAAATAGGTATTATATTTAAAATTACAAATCACTCTTTTGTCGTATTTTTTTAATCGAAAGCTTCAATTTGCTTTATTCCATTTTGCAACTTTTACAACTTATTTTCTCGACTACAGTATACAGTAGCATAAATATATCAAATTCGATATATTTATATTTATATTTATATTGAAGTCTTTTGTCTGCTTTTGTAAATACGGCAATAGGTTTTACTTTCGCATTCTTGTGAACGGATCCAGAAATGTTCTACTGACCCTAAAAAGGAATTGGTGGAATGAGGTTTAGGATGAGAGCAAAAGCAGCCGACCTACGCTCGATCATCATCGTGTGGATTCACTGTCACACAGCCTAAAAGCTGTCTGAATATAGGATAAAGCTGTCACACGGCGTAGATCCTTTTCCACAGTAACGAGAGAACCAGGGGACCACCGTCCTGCCCGCAACGCACCACACATTTACATGTAACGTGTTCCCGGCCTCCAAAAATATTCCACTGACGAAATTCGATTCTCGCAATCGACATATTACGATAATCCGAAATTCAATCCAACCGAATATTATCAATAATTTTCCGTACTTCATTTATAAGGAAATGAGATTGAACGATGAAATAAATTATTCCGTACAGCTTTTTATTATTTATTTTTTCTTTTTATTATTTTATGTATTTTATGCATTCTGCTGATACGATTCTGTTATAAAGTATTTTAACTATATTGAATCTATTGTAGAATACTTTATGTGATAAAAAAGAATATTCCAAAAAGTCAAATGGAAATAACGAAAAATTCTTGTTTCTGTGTTTGAGAAAAAAGAGAATTTTTTGACGTACGAAGAATTAATTAAAATCATTTATTAAATTGTAATTTAATTTTTTTTATTTCAAATTGCAGACTAATGACAAGATATAATTTGATTTTAGAAAAAAAATTGTTGAGTGTCTATTTCGATTTTTCTCAAGATGCCTGATCGATTGTAGCGCTTGTGAGCACCGTTTGATTTAATTATGAAAAGTGGCGAGGCAGAAATAAAATTGCGTTATCAGGTGCGACGCAGCGTTTACCATTCGCCTGACACGACAGTGTGACCATTTAAGGTCGAGCCCGCCGCCTCTCTCAATTCATTGTAAAGTTAGGTTCACCTTCGACGATGACGCGCTAGGTCGTTTAGATTTCACTTCGAGGCGGTTGCTGTCGCATCAGGAAATTGCGTTCTTTCCTCTTTACGTGCGATATATCGCGATTTATTGCGCGATCGATGGAGGATCATAATCGTGATACTGCGTTCCTGTATTGCGTGTCGAAAAGACAGCGTCGTTTATTTTAATTGTAAGACATCTATTGTCTACACAACATTTCTTTAATATTATAACATCGTTTGTATCGTCAGAGAGTAATTGCCTGATATACGCTTCATAACACGCGTCAGATGATGTCCAATTGTATCCATAATATAGCTTTCTTGGAGCGAACGCTCCAAGATTGGCGGAAAGTGGACGAGTAACGCGATTACTTGTCCATTAAACCAACAAGCCATCAAGTCCATTGTCCAACTCAAATTAGCGGACCTCCTTTCATAAATTCTTTTGTAACATACTTCCTGTGTGTGTACAACGACATTAATCGCATTAACGGAATAATACAATTTTTTATGGATCACCAAGAAGGAGGAAGTCTCACCGCATCACTTTCTATTAATTCAGGTATTCCGGAATTAATATGATTGCACGAATTATATTCTCTACTTCTAAATGATTATCTCCGACTCACGTTCTCGCGCAATTAACGATGGTGTGCGCTCTTGGCAATAACCGTCGGCGAAATTATGGAGCGAGATGACTCTTAAGAACGACACTAAAGTCCTGCTATACCGTGTGTGATAAAGCTTGCGCGTTGTTTTCCACGATTCGCGAAGTGTATGAGTAAAGTTTGAAGAAAAAAGAAACAAGTGCGTACCTCGTAACTCTCTGCGTGGCGCCTCCTAAGACCGATCCTTCCTCCTTTAAACTTGGATAAATCTGCAACAAAAGCGTGAATGTTATGCTTGTCGTTCTACATTTCTCTAAAATTTAGATGAATTTAGAAAATTATCATTCTTTATTGTCAAATGGATATATATACTTTCATTAAGTAGTATTCCTAGAACACTGTGAGGAAAATAGAAATATGTAAAGTATTTTTACGAAAAAAATTATTTTAATATAAAAACAAAGAAGCGATTTAATAAATTCATAAATAAATTTGAAGAGAACGTATTATATTAAATTTTTATAAAGACTTTTTGCGTTATTTTGATTACTTGATCAAACAACATTTAACAAGTTTATCTTGTAAAAGACAATGAGGAAGATTAGAAACATCGCTTTCAAAAATAGTATTATTTAAAACAATTGTTTTAAACTGAAAAATAATTAGTTAAAATATCAACAATGAAGCAGGGAATAATTGCAGGGAAGTGGGAATAATGAGAAATTGATTCTATTTGTAGCTTAAAGGTAGCATCGAGGATTAATAAGTCATTAACAGCATAATTACTTCGACGCGCCCTTAGGTTGAGAGAATGCAAGGGTAATTCTCTAGGCGTCGAGATGCGAGGTAGATGAAGGATCGTCGATTCAATCGCATGGGGAGCCGATTAAGTTAATTCGCATTATCTGGCTCATCGGCTCGTTTACTCGACCGAAAACTATAGACGCAACCCATGAATTGCGCTCTAGAAATCCTTTTTGAAAAGTATGCGACCGAAAAAGCCATTTTGCGACTGGCTGATTAAAAATCACCATCGTAAATCTTGTAGATAAAGTAGCTGCATCAATTTTTTTTCTTTCAGCTTACTCTTACAATTCTGAAATCTCGGCGCTCTAAAATGTTGGAGGACGACTCTCATAATTCTTTCGGAGCAAATGGAATTCTTCGTTGCAAGATATTGCTCAGAAGAGATTTGACTTTGAAAAATGGCAATTTCATTTAAATATTGCGTGAAACTTGCTTAGAAGCAAGAAGCATTTTAAGAAATTTTTTTTTAAACGAGCGGAATTTTAGAAGTATCTCAATGATATATGCATTGCAATTTGAAGCTTAGAACTAAAATTGAATGCAATTAGTAAAATTGAATCTAATTAGCGTTCTTTGTATTCAATTAGTACTAACTATAGTTACTTATTTTCTCAATAGACAATTAGAAACTGTTAACGAATTTAATAAGCGTTAACGAAGTTGTAGTAGAAGTATTTGTTTAGTAGACAAATTATGATAATTTTATATTCCATACAAAATGTATTCTATACAGAATATGTGTTGCAAACTTGCCAAGTGATTCGCAACAAGTAATGATAATAGTTTCCAAACGCACGCGTTATCTTTCAATTTAGTGAAATGTCTCGGGAAGACGACACGAGCAATAAGCTTAACGGAAACACGACTTGGTCCCTGACACTCTTGTCGAAGGATTACACAATCGGCGGCCATCCTGTGAATCGCGTTGCATAATACCCTTTGTATTCTCGCGGGAAGCGAAAACACGATAGCGTGCAAGAGGTGTAAGTAAGTACCGACGAACTCGTAATACTATTTCGTCTTTAAGGTCGGTCTTCGGTAACGAGATATCTCAGATGGTCATGTGTCGAACGTTCTTAGTACATTGAACAATTATTTCCTATACATGTCAAAATGACACATATGAAAAAAGGTATCTTTTTTAAATAAAATCCCACAGAACTATTCTACGAATATTTAGAATTTTTAGTAAATTTTAGAAATTTTAGTCGGAGTTACTGAAAAAGTGGAATATGTTATTTCGAATGGGCGTGAATAGGATAATGACATTTCAAACGCCAGGCTAAATTTGTTCGATCTATCCATGGGGGAAACAAATCGAACGGACAAAATATCGATCGGAATCGGTGCATAGCGAGGAAGGTCGTTCGCTTCACGCCACGATGATTTTAGCAATTCGAACGTGTCAGACGAACTCCGACTAAACGTCATTTTTCGCCAGTTCTATTCGTTCACGAGAACGAAGAGCGAGCGGACTCGTATAATTTTTCCTTTTTATTTACAGCTGTCATAACAAATAAGTTTCCATTTTTCCGAAAAGGAAGAAATTTTTTTTAAACTTTTCAAATTTTTAAATCCTTTTAAACTATGAGATTATTAATAAGAAACGTCGCGAAAAACTTTTTTCTCGCTTTTATTTAATGTCTAGCTCAATTGCATAATTTGTACTTTGTGTAAGTTGAACTTTGCATACGCAATCCGTTAGTTATTCGAGGTCGCAAGAAAGCAAACCTTTCTGCTACAACAAACTCGAGCGACGAATTAAAACTCGGTCCGTGACAGGTTAATCGCGAGTAAACGAGCCAGGGGAAAAGGAACGATACAGCTTCGGCGTAATATAGATACGTTGTAAGTGCCGCGGCAAATAATAGGGCGTTAACGAGATTAAACGGGATGAGAAGAGCGTCCTTGCATCGATCTCGCGCGGCACGGTGAAACCTTCCACCGTATGTAGGTATATTCCACGTATGCTGAACAGCCCTTTGGAAATCGTACACGTGTCGCGCGGCCGTTCCTCCGGGCGCGGTTTACATTGCAAATTTGTCGGGAAACTTCTCGCGCGCGACACGTCCGGCGAGTCGGTGGGCAAAAGTTATTTCGCCGATTAAGTTACGCCCCGAATCAGGACCCAGGTCGCCACTGTCCGGCAGCATTGTTTCAGCGAAATGTTGTTCGCGAAACGCATTCGCCCGGAATTCTCTTGGGATTACCATTCGACTATTTATTACACAAAAGTGTGTGGTCGATGAACACGTCGCGAATATGCTTGTTCTTGACAAAAATGAAAATGGCACAAAACTTAAAATTTTATATCTTTATATTTTTTATTAGGAAATAACCGTGTATTATATTCGTCGTCATTGCAGAATAAATCTCGTCTTGTACGTTAAATTTCCAATTGTGAAGGATTTCTCATGAGAATTTGACGAGAACTTTTGCGTAACTTTTAGCATCAAGAATTGAATCATACACGTGCAAAAAAAACGTGAATTTTCCGTGAAACAAAATCTAGCGAATTTAGTAGGCGAATTTAATACATTAAAGAGAATTCTCTCTATCGCTTGCAAATTCATTTTGCGTGACAGTTGTTTTGGCAAATGTCAATGCAGCAAAAAGTTGAGACCTAGCGTGAAATTTGCGCGCATTACGGCACCGGTTATTACCAAAGTTTTATTATATCTTCGTGACAGTGGGCAATTTTCTGGGTTCCTACACAAATATCTAATGTAACTTTCACTATCTATTAATAATACAGTAGCGTAGGTCGATCGGCCAAAGTCTATCTCCGTGAAGCTGCAATTGCGTCGCTGAGGCATGATTATCTTTTTTGGTTGCAGGATTATCTAATGAAAACCCAACAAATTTGAAATTTTCAAGATTGACTGGTGTTTAGTATCTAACGAATTGACTTGGTTTGATTATAATTTAGCGATTTAATATAGTTATGTAGTATATTTTTCATTTAATGTGAAAGCAAAAACTTATTCGTAATAACTTTTTTCTAAAATCAGTAAGAGTTGGTTCTGTATTATGTAACTTTGTTGTGTAATATAAATTATCTGCTATTTTAATTATCTAAACATTGAAATTTTTTAAATTAAAGACAAATTAAAATTGGCAGCTTTATTTGCATTGACTGATCAACTTAGTCTTTCATCAGAATTAATGTTGCAAATATTTACATACTTCCTTAGCATATGTAAATTTATGTAAGAAGATTTATAGCCAATTTAATTAGTCAGCATGCTCTGCAGGATGTTAATAATAATCTCATTAAAACCTATGCATAAAAATTCGTTAAATTTTACCGTTATATTTTAACAACTTCTTCGTATATCACTGAGAAGTAACGCGTCTATTTCTAGAAGAGATATGTATATTTTGAGTTCCGATTCGATTATTTATTCATATTAACTCATAAAGCCGTAAGAAAAATCTATCGATATGCGTTTGTTTTGTTGGCATATAAAAAAAATCATCGACAGTACTGGCATAATGTGGTTCCACATCTTACGTAATCTCTATTCTGTTGCTAGATCGGTATAGGTGGTTCAATCACAAATACACAGTGTACATCACGCGAATGTAATCGTATTCATGGTTCTGTGAGCTCTCGCATACATGGTGTACATACACATACGCAACGCTGTACAAACGTTGCTAAGGACATTGCGTTTTCCATTTCGACGAGCTCATGCATATGAGCGATATTAGTAACATATCATTAACAATTCAAACCAGGTTAGCTCGAGGTTTCTTCGAGACGGTGTACATCAAATCTAACGTAATCATCATCAGATCTAACATGAATCTAATTTTATAAGCCGACAGTAATTAGTATGGAAAAAGCTGCTAAATTGTTCTTGTTAGACAGAAAGCGGATTCTATGATCTAAAAAAAGTTAGAAAATTTAAATTGTCTAAGACTATAGGACGGCAACAGGGGATATTCTTACACGACTCGAAAATTATTCTGTAAAGTGAAACAATCATTCAGAAATAGAATGTTAGAGTAGAATCTTTTCTTTTTTCTTTTTTTTCCTTACAATATTGTGTCTCGAGACACCTGCCTATTATTCTCCAAATATGCATATCTATATGCATATGAATTAGCAAAGCATATTTTTTAAGTCATGTCTGCAAGATAGACATGTCGAGTGCGATAAAATAGCTAACCGGAAACTAGGATTGGTCTCGACCTACCGTGGAACGATCAGTAATCATATTTCCGCGGTAATCTTAACTCACCCTCGATAAAGATAACAGCAAATTAAAAGTGTGTGGTCGTGACAATGTTCTATGTCGCAGCAAATACTTATCGGTCTAAATTGCCGCGTTGTTGAAGCTTCGTGTTTCGATAATCTGTGAAAAGCCTGTGAGGTGTTTCGCGTTGTACTGCTTCGAGCTCCAGAGTTTCTAGGTCCCGGTTGAGACGTATATGCCGTAAGACAACGCAATTGTGCAAATACAGATATCATATCAATTCTGCGATTTTACCGTGAATACGGGCGTACACGACGCAAATCCGGAATGTTGCGGAGCGGCACGCGATGAGGTACACACGGTTAATATACACAGGATGAATAATACGCGCGTTCGCGACGCCATAATACCATTTAATTGAGTTTAAAAATACATGGATGATCGGTGATTTGGCTTCGATGGCGCAAGCGAGGTGATTGTCAATCGGCGATGTAGAACGTGGGCGTACCAGGAAGAAAAATACGTTAGTACAGAAGAAGGACACGAACGCGATATAACGACTGTTACATTAGTATACACGATCTGCACGTAATTTGCATAATGTTTTGGTACAAAAATAGAGATAGAATAGAAGTTACGTTGTGGAAATATTCGAATATTCGACAGAGAGAAATGGAAATAAAAATATTCGTAGAGGAATTACACTTTCGTTTATATATGAACATTTTTCCTTATTTCACGGATAATTTTCTAGCGAATCGTTTTTCCGTTATGAATAAAACAAAAATCAGAATAAGAAGCGATCTTCGAGCGACCTCGATTTTTCCTCTCGTGCTATTTCTTGCACAAGAAATCCTTGACGTCGCGTTTTCTCGTTTAACACTGAACTTATCACGCCGTGTCTAATTGGCCATATAACACGTAAATTACATGCGTCTCTCTTGTGAATACGCTTTACCGATGACCATCTGCGCTGTTCTAAAGCAATCGCTTTTTAACGCACCAAATATATTGCCGCTTGTCCTTGAGCGGAAACAAAAACGCTAGATCAGAATTTTGAAGTAAATGTGAGATCGCATGCTGTAATAGCAAAATTGACGAAAGCGATAATACAATATGAAGTATGTAAATTCGCACTGTCCTTTAGAAGTCACGAAGAAGATAGCGTCGAGTCTCATTTTTTTGTTGTGGAAAAATGCGTGTATTAATCTCTTTAATATACATGTAATTTATATACATGTAATTTATTGTTTCTACGCTATCGCAAGTAAAAGCAGGAACTCGCTAGTAATTGCGATTGCATCCGCATACCCGAGATTCCAAATTAGCGTGGCACGCACGCCTAGCACGCGCTCTCAGATTCGTGCAATCTGTGCGCGGAGTGCCTCTGTGTGTATGTGTGTGTGGGTGTTGCATGTTTATATGTATATACGTTATATAATAACGAGGACGTGCGTCTCCGTTTCAAGTGCACGTGGAAACAAGCAGTCTCTTCTCTGTGTATGCTTTTTTTATTTTCATACTGTCGCTTCTCATCACTTACACCGGGAACGACCGGCGTAACGATCGTGCAAAATTATATGACAAACAGATGTTTCTCGTGACGCGCCACGAATACGATAGTCATCGCATAGTCAACACAAGTTGGATTATTTGCCACGGAAGTTGGACTATTCCCTGAACTTAATGTCAAAAGTTAAAAAATTCATTTATCTTCACTATAATACTCTGACTAAAGGGTTGAATGAATATATGAAAGTTTGAATGTGAAGAAAGTTTGGACAATTTTTGACATGTGACATTTATACCTTTGAAATATGTAAATGCGCGTTATAAATATTATAACGCGGGGAGGAAGTGTATTTGATACAAAATCGTAAAATAAAACAATGAAGCAGGTGATTCTCAAACTGGAGTGAAATATTCATGAAGCTTCATCGCCAACATTTGCATAAATTACATTTGCACGCGGAAAGCTTGTTAGCGAATCACTCACGCGTCATCGATCATAAACACACGATTAATTATCGATTAACGAACTACTTGAGCAAGAAGTAAAACATGTTTTTATATACATACCCGTTGCGCGCATCGTACAAAAACTCGATCCAACGGAGACTTGGAGTCCTGGGCCTTGGAGGTTCTTTCCTTGCACCACGCTTGACCCATTTTTTTTCTATAGTCTGCCGGGTTTCTTTTCTAGTCAAGTCGCTTGTACAACCAGAGTAGTTCCTCTCATCGATAAGGCCAGATAATGTAGGCCATCTTTAGATCCGTCTTCGCGACCTGCCGCAACCGGCGTATTTCCTGCTGTTGAATCTCGTCTGAATCCTCGGACGTAAAAGAGCAGTCGGCGTGGCCCCTCGAGAGAAGTGAAAAAAAGATCTCCTCTTCTAGAAGACAACGAAATGTACCATTGATCCCGTTCTAATCCGTTTGTTTTGCAAAATAATCTTTGTAATTATAATTACACGAACGTTCCAGTTTCACGAAATAGATTATCATTTGGGTAATTAAATTTAGACAGCAGATATCGAGAGCATAATCCCTTCGTACATTTTCGAGAAAATGCTATGAACTTCCGGGAGTATTATAAAAATCGTAGAAATATAATAAATTTAGCCATAGTTATTATATTTCATATTCCCCCGTACGATTTGTTAATATTAAATTACGAAAAAATTTATTCACGATTTTAATAGACATGTGTAATTGGCATTAAGAAACACATAAGTATATTTGACTCAGAATCATTTATTTATGTAATTAAAGGAAGAGTCGTTAAATGTTGTTCTATTAAACCCTCGATTTCCGAAATTGGATATATAAATTTACGATGGACAGGATATTCCTATCATCTTGCTCTTTCCATGAATGGACGTACGAGTTGCGTTGGCATTGAGGCTGCGACACGGTCACACGGGCCGCCTTCTCACGATGCGTCATGTGCGCTTGAGACTCGAGTGTACGCACGAGTACCCGCGCCCGTATTCGCCTTCACACGTTCTCGCGCGAGTATGAGTGTTAAATGCCACACGGAAGTCACGAAAAAGGGAGAAACGGTTCATTGCACTTTCTAAACTGCAGCCGATAATGCGTGAGACACGCACCTGTTCGAAACAATCACCGCGCGCATTGGTTTGCACGAGAGATGCGTAGAAAGATGGGAGGGTCTCCGACAAAGTTTCAATTAACGGTTCTGATACGAGATAAAAGCTCGTCCGAACGATGTCTGAAAAAAATATCAGTTAAATCAGTTAATCTTCTAAATGCCTTTTAAACATTCATCGTCCAAGCCGCCGTGTTTGGTTCTACGCGCTAACGTACCTACTCTTCTCGGAGGCGTATTACTGCCGTGGTTTATTCAAGCGCACGTCTCTCTGAGGAACCAATCTCGACCGTCAGCGGTTACGATGGATCACCTGCGAACACGCGCGCGAGCACGAGCAACGAGTTAATGGTGACGGAGCACAACACAGGACTGAGACTGCGATCGCGGTTGCGAACGCGCGGCAACTGGTACCACGCCAGTCAACTGGTACCGGTCGGTCGGTTGGACTCGCGGCACTTTGCAACACTGTACTCCGGACACTCCGTATTCTGGACAGTCGGGCAGCGGCACCAACAGCAACAGCAGCAGCAGCACCTCGCGCGAACGAAGATGGCATACACGGCCTCGGCACAAACGCTTTCTAACCGCAGCCTCCGCTCTCGTGACGGGCCCCGGCCGTAGCCCGTCGTTCCTGCGAGGAGATCGGCGGCAGAGATTCTTCCTCCTCTACCTCCTCCACGCCTTCCTCGTCCTTCGCGCTCTCCGCGAGAGCCCGTGGTCCATATACCTCTCGGCCTCTCATCCGCCTCACCTCTCCGGCCCGCGTCCGATAGATTCTCTGCCAGGAATCCGACCTTCTACTCTCTTGAGTTCTTTCCTCCGCGCACTCCCAGGAGCACTCCCGGGATTCCACGGTTTCCTTTTCCTCCTCTTGTTCCTCTGTTTCGCGATACTCTCTTGACAATCAGCGCCTTTTCCTCCGCAGCCCGTTCTTTGTCTTGCTCCGGGACATTGTGTTTCCCTCGTCGTCGTCCCGCGCTCACCGTCTCACCTTTCGAGAACGCATTCTTAGGAAACTTAACACGCTAATTTGACAGTTGAGGATTATCTGCTTTTATCGCATAAATTTATTTATATATTTGTAATCAATTCTATAAATTTCTCGAGAATCTATTGTTCAACAGATTGTATTAATTGCATGAGAGCGAAGAAAATTTTCAGACTTGATACATGACATGTTACCATGAGAAATTTGGGGAAAAAATATAGAATTTATAATCGAAAAAGTTTTTAAGACTGTTAAATATTTCTCGCGCTTGTGAGATAAAGATACACAATCTGTGTGTATACTTATTGCCTGAGCATATGCTATTTCAATGCGAAATTATATTCATGGTTGCATTCTTACAGGTGCTTTTGATTATTCTGAATTTATTTGAGAGACACATACTATGATATTTCTATATCAATCATACGTACACTTTTTAATATTTCGCAAAATGTATTCTGAAAATTTTATTTTTATTGATGTTCCACACATGAAAAATATATATTTTAATAATGTCTATTATTACTGATAAAATATAGAAATCTATTAATGCATCAGTATATAATGTAATGTAATGTGTCAGTATTATCATATCCATAATGGACTTTAAAATGGATGTTTTGGAAACTAATTATATTATCAGCCTGTACATTTAGATTTCTTACTTAAATAATCTTAGAACTAAAGGTATAGTTATATCTTAAGTATTTACACATTCCATAGATAAATCTGAAACATTTTTGATAAGATCGAATTCCTTCTACACGTTTAACGCAACATTAGGCGACTGTTTGTACACCTACTATAATCATCTGAAAATCTTCAGTTGCTTTTTTTTTTAATGCGTTCATATCATTATCAGGCCGAATCGTCTTGTTAAAACTCTTACTTCCTCGTAAAATTCTAAGCCTCAAGGTATAAATATACCTCGCGTACCCTAGATATGTTTAAATCGTCTTGAACAATATTTGTAAAATACAAAGTGTGTTTCACAATCGAAAGAGTGAAAGAATTTGTATTATTGTTCCTTTTTTATCAGCAGAAAGTTAGCAATGAAGAACTATTTATTGGGAGTATTACTCCTAGCAATCGTGTTAAACACAGGGGAAGCTCGTGTTTTCCTCTCGTCTTTTGTTGAAAATACTAACGTTTTAAAAAAGCTGCATGACTCCAAAATTGTGAATCCATGGCGTGAGTCGTTTTTTATTATTGTGAAAGATGGAAGGCAATTTTTCCCGAGAATTCCATATTCTCTTCAGGAAGAACTTCTGAAGAGAATAGAAGAATACAAGAACAAACATTCAATCGTAGAGAGGCCCCTCAAGAGCGTGTCTGAAACAAAACTAATTAAAGCGGAGACAAACGATGTCGCTTCCGGGAAGGACTGGATCGCTAATGTCAAAGAGACAGTGAGACATGACGATGTTCGATCTTTATTCGAACCCTTGAAGTTGGTAATCGATGGCAACGAAGAATCGGATCTCCATAGGACAAAGTTACTCTCGAAAACGCCGCAGATAGATGTTGAATCCAGAATCAAACGAAGAATCAAAATCAGATTTCCAAGTTTGAATAGATCCAAAATTTCGAAGAGACCCAAAAGTTCGAGCAGATCCAAAATTTCGAACAGACCCAAAAGTTCGAGCAGATCCAAAATTTCGAACAGACCCAAAAGTTTGATCAGATCCAAAATTTTGGACAAACCCTTATTTCATTCTAAGAACGTTATTAAAATCACGGCGGAACCATTGTTGGACAACAAGTTCGCCAGTGACTACGCCAGTAAGGTCGACAGCTTGCCAATATTCGACAGCTCGCAGACTACCCAGACCCCTTTAATAACGGATAAATGTTTGTCTGGCTACGACCTTCCTTTGTGCGCAAACTATGAAGCAAATCAAGACACTGAGAAATATTTATCGGAAGAAATATTTATCGAGGAGCCCGTTTCTTATGATGATAAATCCGAGAATTTACTATTGAATTAATTGCAGACTGCAAACCCGAGATCAACATAAATACCACTGAATCAGTCGAAGATCACAAATCCAAGATTAATATCATTGAAACAATTAAAGCTCTTACAAACTTTAACAAATAGTTAGCATTATAGTAGATCCTAACTATTCGGAAATGATTGACGAGAAACTTGCAAAACCTGGAGCTTCGTATTAAACTATCAACGATTAACATCAAACAAAAATTGTATACACAAACGACCGAGTCCAATGTCGATCACGAAATCAGTACTATGATGTCCGTTGAAAAATAATTTGGACATTCCGCAAATTAAATCTGAGACTGAGAATGAAACTACCATGGCACCACTCCAAGCAACGGAAGCGCCAGAAGCGCTTCTCTATATTAGAGGAAATTCCACGTAAGATAGAAGATTGTTTTCAGTGAAACAGAAGTATTAGATTCTGTCACCGAAAGGAACGAGGAAGAAAATTAGAATTAAAATTGAAATTAGCTGAAATGAATTTGATTAACTGAAATTCTTTATTGTTCCATTTGTCCAAACGAGTTTGAAGATCGCTCTTCTTCTATCATTATATAATTATATCTTTTTTATCTCTTTAAAATAAAATAATCATAATCTTTATGCAAATAATTCTAAAATTTTGTTACATTCAAGAAATCGTGTTTCTATTACTTCATGAAGTAATTTAGTTGTAGCTAAGCAATTAATAACACATGTTAGATAAAAGACCAAGTTGAGAGCTTTAATTGAAATCCCAGTTTTAATTGGAACTTTTGCAATTTGCTAATTAACTCTGCTTACATTATCTTTGTCAGATGAGAAGTTTGAGCTTCAAAACATATTAATCGTAATATAAAATATGGCACTTAAATCCTTCGTCAGAAGTTCAGAAGTCGCGTGATTCAACCGGCTATCAACAACTTCAATGAAACCATTTATATTAATAATGAAAACGTTTATTTAAGGAAATCTGACATTTATTGAGTTATATGCAAAGTATATGATAAACAAGTACGCAAAATTATCATTATATATATATATATATATATATATATATATATATAGTATGAGTAATTTAAATTGTTACAATGTATTTTTTTTAATTTAATACACTGATTGCGATGTATCTGTTTTCGCTACATAATGTATGAAGATATCTGAAATAAATGATAATATAAATTTAAAATTAAATTTTTAGTTACGCAAAACCTCACTTTTTTATAACTTCTTAATACCATTGTGATTATAAATCCTATTAATTCTAACTTTACTACTACGTGCTAAGTTAGTTACAATAATTGGAAACTGGTCCGAGTAAATAGTAATATTTTTTTGTTACATTAGTCAAAATTCCTGCCACGTTTGGTACTTTATGTAACGGTGATTTTCTTAGCACGTGTCATTTATAACGACGATGTTCGTGCTCGAATCAGGGATGCACCGTGAGATATCTCACGTTTCTTTTATTACGCATCGTCGGTCATTCTCGCCTTCATCGACTCTCCTGTGAACGTAAATGGCCTTATATTTCTCGGGACTATTCGATGTATGTTCTTTCTTGATCGTGGTTCTCCACAGATCACCGTGAATTCCATAGTCGATCTGCCTTCCTAGACATTGTCAGAGAGAATTTCCAATATCTCATCGTATCTCATCTGATATTAGTTTCAAATACGCACTTCTTCCCTTACTACTGCCGTATTTTCGGAAACATTATAAAATTGAAAAATAATTTAAAAACACAACGATGCATACAATTCTTACTGCAAAATATTCGAGACATACACTTTGAAGATTTATATATATATATATATATATATATATATATATATATATTTTTGTCTTTTTAAGACATTAATTCGTAAGACATAAAAAAACAATAATGATATTAAAATACTTGGTTCTATATATACCAATTTTTTTTAACATGATGACAATTTTATTAAGATTATTATAAGATTATTTTATTATTGTTGCAAAAAATGTGATGCATAGTATTACTATTAAAAGTATTATTATATTAAACGTTGCAAAACCAACGATCACATTAAGTAAATGTATCACTATTTACTACAGTATTAGTATTACAGTACTGTAATACTAGTACTACAGTACTATTTATTACAATGCTAAGATTTTTTAATTTTTACCTATATCACTTTACAGTCTTTTGTTGTGCATCTGCACAATCATTCTTTCAACTTAATTTTACCAACGTCAATTTTTGTGAAACACGCTTGTGAAACGCGCTTTTTCTTATATATTTAATTTTTGTATGCTAAAATTTTTTATTGTTTACGTTGTTTTTTTGTGTTTCTTTTGACTCACCTACATTAGTGGATTCATCAATGGGATTTTTGTTAATAAAAATAAAAAATTATGAATAAGTAAATGAAAGAAAATGAATAAGTATTTTAAGTCTAATAGCCGCTAAGCTTTAGATACAACTGTTAATAGTTATTATATTCGTCAATTAAGTCACACAACAGTCTAAGTTACAAATTAGGATTTCGATTTCATTCGAGTTTGTTTAAAAAGATCGTACGTAGGAAATTCGTTTGGAATTGTTTTTGAAAAGCCATCTGTCACGAAGGGATAAAGCCGACGGATCTCGCTCTTCTTATTGGAGAGATCTTCGTCGGTGCACCATGGTAGAACAAATGGCAATCTGTAAAATAGAACAAACATCTTTTTACTAATGCAATGTAATCTATTTTTTGCTCCTTTTCGTAAGCGCATAAGTTGATTACATCATTGTATTATTTTTGCGTTATTTATTAAAATGTACGAAACGTAAACATAACAATTTTTATAAATAATTACGCATGCTATTTTTTATAAAAATTTATTCGCCTATTTTTACCTTGTTGGTGCACATCTTTGTATTTCATATATTATAGTTTTCACGAATGGTTGACTTTGAAACTTTTTCGTTCCTGGAACACGCATCGATGGACGTGACGTGAAGTATATTTTATCACTCTCCAATAACTTGCGCTTTTTATTTTCTGATAGTTTATGCTCTGGGTACAAGAGATTTTCTGTGGATTTATAACTGAAATAAAAATTTTTTAGATTTAAATAGTCATTTTATAAAATTTTTAATAAATTCTTTTAATGGAAAATAAATAAGAGACCATTATTTGTCAAGATTTTTCATAATTTTTTACATCAAAATATATATGTGGGCCACCCTGTATATTATATTATCTATTATAATATTAAATATTTTTGATATTTTTACTTAAAAACAAATGTATTTATAATTAATGATTGAAATTAGCGACAACTTTAAGTTAAGGTTACGATTTATCTGTTCTATCTTGTATAGTGATATTTCTTTTTGATTAAAAGTTTCGCAAGAACAAAAGGAAAATAATTTGTTGAAGCATTTGTAAAAATTGAAAAGTATGAATGGTAATCCATAATTATAAATCCTCTTTCCGTGTGACTTACCTGGTGAATTTACAAAAATCTAAATTTGGCGGTATATAAACACATGCATAAGACGTGACTGACGCAGTTGCATCATTTATGGGCATCATTGTATTATCTCTTGTAGACTTTGAACCGGTAGTCGGATAAGCATTTCCCACGACGACGAATAATTTCAAGGTGAAGAGAAATAAAAACGAAGCATCCCACATGATTGTCAGAAGTTCCATAAATACACGTTGCAATACTGAAAAATTATATATATACAAATATTCCACTATGATCTATCAATAATATTTTATAAAATTTTAATTTAAATTGAATGCAAGAATTCGATTTAGTGGATTAAGTTCTTCAAGTTACTCCAGTTTACCCTAATAAGCGATTTGCATTATTTTCAATTTGCATTGTTATACAAGTTTGCAATCTGTTCTAAAGTTGCATGATACTTTGCACTAAAGTTGAATGATTTCTTGAAGAGAAACATAAAATTCATCTCGTCATGTTCACTTGCGGGTGAAAATTGTGTGTCATGTAATTTTCGTCAGGTATAAATATCCACTGCATTGTAATGGATTATTAATTCCAGCAATTAAGCGTTGACGCGTCGCATCCTTAAATAAAGGCACGCTGGGCGATGCGCGCTTGTTCGAATAATATAACAACAATGAAGCTCGGATAGAATAGAAATAGAACTCTTAACAATGATAACTACGTGTTATCGCGCGCAAAGTAGTACGCGAGAGCTGAAAACGAAGGAAGTACAGGGAAAACAAAATGATCCTTTGTTTATTGATTACGAAAACGACTCGAGAATTTTACGAAAGGAAAGAGAGTCGTCTTTGCCATTTTCATTATACTTCTATCTATTTTATAAGCGCGCACCTCCCTTTCATTACGCATCCTGTCGTTTTTACCGTAATGCAGAATTATTATTGCAAACTATACATTGGAAGATAATGCTTTGCGCGATGGTATTAAATGAAGATCGCAATTATGCAGACCGGAAAATTGCTCTGGTCCTCTTCAAGCGCATTAAAGGAACGCATTAGGATGCCTTAATTTCGTAATAGCATTAAACTTATCTTTAAGCAAACGGTGCAATTCACTCGTGCAAATTGTTAGACGATTTTAATGAGAAATTCTTATTTCATAATTATTTATATTTTTGAAAATTAAAAAATTCGTCGATTAAATTTGAAAGATTAAGAATTAGATGTTTTTATCACGAATATCTTTGCACAATATTACATTGAATATGGAAATAAATTTGATCTAGGAGGGTTATTTCGTAAAATCGTTTTTTAGGCGCAACAAGGAAATAATTGTTATTCACAAATTATCAAGATCTATCAATCACCTAAATTATAGGTCTTATCTGTCCACTTTATATTCGTTGAAAACTTATTATCAATTTCTTAATGATATGTATCTATAGTGTCAATGGACATAATGGGCCAATATAAAAAATCGATGTCACCGATGTCACGAAAACAAACATCTGGAGGAGGGAGAATGGGGTGATTATCGTGGAGTGAAATCGTTATCGCACAGTTTCAGATGGCATAATCATTCTATCGCTAGTTGACCCCGGCGCAGCTTTACGGTCCTTGCTTCTGATTTCCATGGTTCAAACGTCGCAACGAGTCGCGGTTGCACGCATCATCATTACTCATCGATCCTTCAACCGCGATAATCCCGGCTGAGATTTTTGATCTCGGGGGACCTATCTCGCGCTAATGTCAGCCACAGTCCCTCTCCCTTTTCTTTCTCTTTCTCTCTCTCTCTTTCTCTCTCTCACTCACTCTCTCTTTCTTCCGTGACTATTTATAGACGGTATGACCAATCACGCGTCTCGATTGGTATGACGCAAAACGCCATTAGCATTAATACACATCTCCGTCCGATTGTTCTCTAATTATGTTGGAGGGGGTACTTTTCGGGGGCGACCGACGGCAAAAATAGCGACGACAACGGCAACCCCGACGGACTCGGGGGCGTCGTGGCAGCAAAAATGGCGTAGCGTCAGCGTCATCAACCATCCCGCACCTCGTTCACGAGCGACGTTCATTTCTGTCCTGTTTCGTCGCCCCACAGGGGATATTTCCCGAACAACAACCTCGTGTTTACACGGAGGATCGTTTTGCGTGGATGAGGAGGGAAAACTTTGTCATGCTGCTTAGAAAGATGGAAGAATGCCACGAGGTTGCAACGTCATTGAGATTCCAAATCAATCTGCCAAAACTCTCGCAATATTAGTCGCGCTAGGTAAACCGTTCGACAAACTCGAATAAAAATTATGAACGCCTCGTACGGATCGTTCTATGTTTGCTCCTCCCTTAATTTGAGTAACGATCTCATCATCGCCGCGATAGAATGCTTTCGTACGCCACAAAGCATTGTTTCAGTGTTTAATCGTGCTAACATCTGACAGCAATTCATTCTACACTATACATTTGCAACTGACCATGCATAGATATATACATTTGCCTATGCTCGCTCAAAAACGATGGAAATGCGTATGGTAACGCTTTCATGCCTCCCTGACAGATCCCTGACGGACTCATTTACTTGTCAAAAAATGGCAAACTAATTAACTGGGAATATATAATGATATTTTCAGCTATCGTAATCAGTATGGTTCAATAATAAATTATCTTAATGTAGATTATTCATAATCTCGTAACCAAATTTCGTAAATCTGTCACACGTGTAAATTTTATCATATACTGATAACCCTTTCTGTAATATTTGCTCAGCAATCGACTAAATAAGAATACGTATAAGATAAAAAATATCAAAGCAATAAATCATACATATACATATAATTATATATATGATGTATAATATATAGGTATTCGACATTGAAATTTTCCTCTAACAAGCTTGATATTTAACACTCAAACTATTTAAATGCGTTGCTTTAAACATAGCATTCGGTTGAATCTACGGTATTGTTTAAAGAAATAATCTCTTAATTCGACATTCATAGCTCATTGTATGTAAGATGAAAACACGTAATATAATAAAAATATATGAGCGACTAATAATAAGAAAAGAATTAGGAAAACCAGTGGTGCAATACCAATGACAATTGAAACGGTCTAGTGTTGCAAAGCAAGAGAAACAAGGCGGGTTATCATTGTTTGCTACAGTATTTATAAGCGTCCCTCCCCCACGCGCTCATTAAAGTACACTCGTGATCCTCGCTGATTAATGTGTTCCTAAAAAATCACCATCAAACTTGTTAACGAAAGTTTTAGAAGCTAAAATTCAATTTTCGTGGAAATCTCAATCTTCTCTCTAAGGGGTAGAAAAGGATATCGTTATATTCGTGAGAACGCAGAATAATTTTTCTGCGAGCACGAATGGCGAGCGCATTCATTACAACTTCGTCATGATCATGCAATCTATTCATTCATTTTGTCAATATCGTTTTTGTATAATTTAATACATTGACTGCCAAAACGAGTTAACTCTTAGTTGGTCAATCTATAGATGGACGCTAGGTATTCGCTGATTTGATTTTTTATAAAAGAAAAATAACAATTTTATCGTGAGTTTTGATAAAAAATAAATATAATTAAGTAGCATATTGAAATGACTGAAAAATCACTATTTTTATAAAAATAACGGGAACAAAGTTATCTAAGTGATAACTCTGGCAGTCAACTGTAAAATTGTACTAATATAATACAGATTTTTTTGGAGATGTCATAAAAAACAACAATTCTCGCATTACAAAATGTAACAAACCTGGTAGGGATCAATAAAACTTACCTCTTCAAGTTCCTCTTCGAGAAAGGGATATTGTTCAGGGATATTGTTCCTCGCGACGGATTCCTCACGCTAAGAGCATGAGAGCTACTTCTTTCTTTGCGCGGTGATTGTCCTCTGTAAATTTTTGCAAAATAACGTTTCCGCAAAAACACTAATGAAGCGGGATCAGTTATTCTCTCGAATTTCGCTATCGGAATACCGTTCTGTTTGATGGTGACGCGAGGAAGTCCCGGATTTCGCAGAAAGTGCGAAAGATTTTCTGAGATGCGGAATATCTCTGGTAACGCGCGTGATCGAGGGAATGACAGATGCGGTGTAGCTGGTGTTTTCGATGGATACGCGCGCTGTCAGGAAGAAGAGCGAGATTCGAATGGACGAGACTTGGAGAGTGGTCGAAGGAGACAAGAAGCACGTAGAGCGTCCACGTTGACGTCGGCGGTGTTACTACGGTAGGAGAACTCTGCGATATGTTCGTCGAAAGAGATCAAAACAACTAGTTTCAGGTCCCTACCACAAAGTTCTCTCCGCTCCTCTTACCACGGCTACGTCACAACCACATCGAGGTCCCGCTTCGAAGAATCGATGTCGTCGTCGTCGTCGGGGGTGTCGGTCAGGATAGAAGACAGGAATCGCCGTCTCACGTTGGGTGAAGCGAAACGTTCGTCCGAAATGTTCTCGTTGTCTTGCGACGTCTCAGCGACAGTTGTGCGCAATTATAACGTACAATTGCGTGATTTTTATATAGACGCGATTGTATATAGACCATAAGATGCTCGCCCAGTGGAAGGGATGGAAACAAATTGTGATCGCTATGTCTTCTTGCGATTATGGCGTTATCCTCATGTTATCACGAATCAAAGGGGGAACGAATGGTGTGGACGTGCACATTCACATTTAAACGGTACACACATGAAAAATAACGAGTGAAACGCCGACTCGTCAGGTGGGTATCTGACACTAGTCGATTTTGAAACGGTTTGTTCACACTGGAAATATCGTGGAAGTACTGGACAAACATAACGATTAGTTAGATGTAATAAAGTTAGTGAAGTAGTATTTATATTTATATATTTTGTTTTTGAATTAGACAGATTAGTTTGACTTAGATACATAGTTGCGTCAACTCATCTCTATCTATAATTTAGTTCTCGTTGATTTTTGGAGATAATAAGCGTGATTTTTTATAGGCCCACCTAAAGCAACGGTACTCAACGCGGTACCGTTATGTAACGGAATTATCACCGAATCATAAATTAAGAAATGCAAAAATAATAACGTTATAAAATAAGTTTCACGTGTTCCTTCCTATCACATCAAATAACCCGGAGGTCACTTAGCATCGACGTACCGTTGATTTAATCTAGAGGTCAGACAGTATTCTCGTGTTATATGTAATATCAACGAGTGATCATCCTTTGCCTTTATAAACAATGAAAATTTGATCGAGATTCGATTTTGCAAGCGCGCTGTGCCGTGTCTTTGCGGCCGATAGATTGTAAAGGGTACTTTCGGTTATAAAGTACCTTCGTACTTTTGGTTTGTTATAAAATTTTCATAAGAAAGATTTCGGCAAAATGCTATTAATATCAAAAGTGATGCTAATGATATTTACCCATTTTTCCAAATATTTTAACGCTCAAAATTTCAACAAAGTGTATCGATTTTGTATCATAAAATAGTTTTTTTTCTGTAGATTGGCAAAAGTCAACATTTGTACAAAATTTGTATATTTTTGGTATAAAATTAGCAGCACAAAATTTTAGTAGATTAATGAAATTTATGATTTTAATCACGAAAATTTAATATTATTCCCAATTACATCTTCAAAAACAGTTTATAGGATATTAATAGCAATATAATTTAAAATTTTGTAAAAATTTCAGTATGTGAGAGTCATAATGAAATCATAAAAATTATAGTGAAAATATTACGATAATTGTAATGATATAAGTGGTTTTTCTAAGCTAAGAACAGTGTGAGAGAGAGAAAGATTAACGAGATATAAAACGAATATACATTTCTTAAACAACCAATCATAATATTGAATTAAGTCGGTACACGTGCACCGTCGAATGTATAATATTAATTGCATGAAAAGTCGATATAGCATTGATATCAAGTTACTTTCCGCGACATGCTAGTCACGTACACCGGCAATCAATTGTGCATCGTAATTGTCATTTGAATAGAGCGTAATAACCGATCGGAGACCCGGTAACTTCGGTGTTCTGCACGTGGAATCTCGAGGATGAAGATAATGCTGAACCTAATCCCGGTCGCGTCGATGGTTTAGCCGGGTAACTAACATACAATTGAACCCACTTTTACTTTGATCGCACGTCGATGCGGTGAGCCATCCTCCATGTAGATGACACGGATGTGAGAGGCGCACCGAATTCGCGTGCACCGAGTCAGCGACGACATCCAGGAAGCGACCGCAACTGTATCTCGATAATGGAAAATTGGTTGCCGCGCAATTACGACTAATTCTCACCGTCGTCATCGCGCGATCGTACCGCTGTATCTTCATTGACAGAATGTTTACAAAAACAAAATGTATACAAAAAACCATGAATCATTACACCACTGAATCTGCATAAATATTCTAGTCAAAATGATATGATCTTTTCTGGATTATGTGATGAATTTATAAACAGAATATTTACAAAAAATGTTGACCGTAAACATTACGCTACTGATCTGAATCTTCATAAACTAAATTTTGTTTCATACATTTAACTGGGTGTCAATTGGATCTCCATTGGACTCAGTTTCAATTAAATTAAGAAAGTTTTCTCTGCGGGAGCATAAAAATTATTATCAAGTATCTCGCGCTCAAATTAATAGTAGTACGAACTTGATAACTTCTTTCAGTTTTTGATAGAGAGGGAGAGAAACTCGAATCGAATCGATAAATTTCGATCCAACAAGGGAAGAGAAGAAAATCTACCTACTTTTTTCTAAAATACATAAAAATGATTTAATAATTTGACCAATTTCCAGAGACCACTAATTCTGAGCGATTTAAATATATGTTGATTTTTTAATAAAATGTAAAAAGAGAATGGAAACTTGGAATAATATTGCACTTCTTCAATTGTAACTAAAATTACAAAATACAAATCTTATCTTATTAACTGAGTTTTGAGATTCTAAAACTTTTTTATAAAACCGAACGATTGCCGAATAATTTTATTTTATATATGGACAATACGTGTAGTTAGATGTGTGTTTAAAGGATTCTCTTCTTTTTTTATCGCATTATAATAAAAAAAACTGTTACTAAATTTATATTTTTATTAGAGGGTAATTACTTTAGTTTTTGACAGGAAAAATCGCTTTGTTTGGCAAATACGCTCATTGCCAAACATGACAAATCAATCGTAAATTAAGTAAATATAATCGCTGTAACGACGATCATTCTCTTTGCCAGTAGTATTTTTACAAATTCAAATGAAAGGAATTAGTTGACGTCAAACCGAATATAATAATTTCGTTACTCTTATATGACTAAAGAATCTCGAAAATATCGAAAACATTGCTTTGAACAAAAAGATGAAAATAGGATAGGATTGCGGCATGAGTTACGAGTGGATTGTTTATCAATTAAAATTCTAATGAAGTACTGTGTGATGCAATTAAACAAATCGGTGACTTCAGACATTGATAGAAACGGAAAAAAAAAACAAAAATAGAAAATTAAAAAAATTAACCTAAATAGATTAGTTTATGTTATGTACTCTTCAAGTTACGTGCATTAAGTCACGCATGTCGACTTGCCAACTTATTATCTGTTTATCTGTTTTTAATTAGTACTCTAATCACGTACTCTTTGTATTTTAGTTGTTTCTTTTACATTAACTTTCAAACTAATATTTTCCATCTTTATTCGCAAGCTTACTTTATAATTATTTTGTTCCTTTTCTTCTTTCTCTCATTCAACTTTATGTACAGTATATTGTTAATATAAAATATTACATGTATATCTTCTTTGAGTAATGTGAGAAAAAAGAATTAATTTTCGCGCCTGCAAATAAACGACAGTTTAATACGCAAACGTATATATGGTGACCTTCCCATAGGCGCACGCAAAGGCATAAGTATAATTGTTATTTTTTGTTATCATATACAATTCAATTATAATTTGATACAATCATGAAATAACAGTTTTCAATACCGAACTTCGTGTAGATTACAAGAATCTTCAAATAGGATATAAATAAAATTGTTTTCGTTTAGTCTGAATAAGTGGTTGATAAACGCGATCTCGAAAACATAAAGTGTTTATTATTTGCTTATAGATAATATATCAAGTGATACTCAAATATAAATTTATAATATAAATTTATGAATTCCTTGGTTGATTATTTAATTCTATTGCTCTCTCTTGACTATAATCAAGCAATTAGAATATAAATGCGAAAATTACAAAAAGTAAAAGTACAAAAAATATAATAATAATATTTATATTAATAATTTATATTTTTGATATTATTTTTATAATTTATATTTTCTGATATTATTATTATAATATCAGATAATGTGATAAGAAAGCGCGACAGTGAGTATATTTTCCTAAGGGAAGTTTACAGCTTACTTTAATTATTTCTAAAGATAAAAGATATAAAAGATAGCAAAAAATCATCTGTGGCTCATTCAGATTCTAACGATGCTTATTTCGATCTCTTAACGTCTATGCGTTTAAAAGCTCCTATCTTCCGTTTCGCATGTCGTGATCGTGTTTGATCGGTGAGCACGTGCGATACGATTTGCATAGCGAATATATTACACGCGAACACGCGAACAATTAATGTCATATTCCTCTGCTCTCGACGGTAAATGTTTACGACGCGGAGCCGCGCGGTGGCTACAATTAATTCGAGTCGAGTAAGGCTGCAAAGAGTACATACCTGGCAGTGAACCAAGATGTTATGCTGCAAATGTGTACACACGACGAAGTTATCCGGATTTTCATCCGATGTGTGGACCAAGTTGCCGTACAACGGACCGGTGGACAACGGTCTCATTTGCCGGAGTTACCTTTTCCTTCCCCGCCAAACTGCCTCAACAATGTCCAACACCCGGTAGTAATAGCGCAATAATGTCGTAGCTAAACCGTACGGTATAAAAAGAAACCGAGTCAACAGAGAGCCGGCTTGGCTCACAGTCAAACGGCACTCGCGTTGCACTCCTGAATATTCACCAGACTTCATCTTGTCCGATGACAAACTTTTTAATTTGAGACGAAGTACCTAACGTTTGTTTCTCTCGATTGTGAAACAAAAAATCACAAAAATCAAATAAGTCCATTTATATATAAATCGATTTTTCGTTATTTTATTACTACCGTGTCTTGTAAATGAAAATGAGGCTGCTTAAAAATTAAATAACAAAAATCGACAATAATAATATAAACAGTGATCTTTTCGGTAATTCAAACAAATCACGTAAACAATTAACGAGAAGATATAAACACATCCTAAGCTTTTCAGAAGCATAAATCGTCTCTCAAGCGCTCTAGTTTAGTGGAAAGTTTATTAAGAATAATTTACTCATTTTTTAAAATTAAAATAAAAATTTTTTTCTATTAATTATTATTATTTTTTTATATATATTCTATTAATATTATTTGTATTATGAAAATAGTACTTATGTGAACTTTAAATGAATTTCTTCGAGATGAGATCAAATAGAAAGAGAAAAGGAGAGAGAAAAAAAGGAATGAAAACGGAACTGCTCGTAGACAAATCATAAGATCAATTTGTGGGTAAACCTAGATGTACATTATTTATTAAGGCTAGACACGCGCGAGAATAGAAACGTAAATTTCTGCGTTTTCTGGACCGGAAAGAAAATTTTCTTTGGAATTTAGAGAAATTCGACTTTAATAAATCCGCGTCGTCTACTCACGTAAATTAGCGAACCCACGCAAGCGAAGTACACGGAATTATTCGCCGCTCGATGTCGGTTTCTACAGGATCGTCCAAATGAAAACCTTTGTGCGACACATGAATTATCATGCTGATTATTTAGCTATTAGTAAAATAATAAGCATGATAAAGTAAACAAAGTTTGAAGATAATAGTTCTCTTTCCAATTGTGTATTTTATTTTTTTAAATTCTCCTCTTGTTTTAAATCAAATTAAATATATGAAAAACGTGTCTACACATAACACGGTAATAGTATACCTTCTTAATATCTTCTTAATAATATGACTATTTTCTTATATTGTACAATATTAAAAACATACAATATTATCATATATTACATAGTTAAGATTACATAATGAATTTGTTCCTTCCATAATTTCCACGTAATGCTTCATCAATTTTACGTTTGATACATAAATAAATATAAATAAACAATTAATTTAATTAAATTAAACAAATTTCAGTATAAATATATAAAACAAGCGAAAGAAGATAAGAAGCAGTTTATTTATTGTGTGACACTGATATACTTTGCTTATCTCTAAAGAAATGCGTTTTTAACGACGTGCTGATTTTGAGACAGCTTGTAAAAAATCGACTCTTGAAACTTTACTTCCTGGACGTTCGTTACGAATGGCCGAGTGTCCAACTGACCGTGAGTTCCAAGCGAAGAGGACATCGTGTTAAAACTGAACTGGGCTTAGCAGGAGCTTGTGAAATAAACAAAAAACCGTGTAATCAACGCTACAATCATTACTAGATTATTATACTATAGAAATCGTTCGTTTACGTATAATTGAATTCATAGATAGTGTGTGCTCAGCGTAAATATTTATATACAATATTTATATACGTACAAAAATTTATAATTGTGTGATTGTGCCATGCCATTTCTTAATAATCGTGATCAATTCTGCTATCTACTTTTAATTATCGTAAAAATTGTATACGTATGTTTACGTATACGTGAATTGAATTTTTATAACAATAGAAAAATTATCTTCTAAAATAATTTTATTCGCTTTAGTTAACATTTAATATTTACTATTTAGTTAATATATTTTTTTATTAATATATTTAATATTTATTATTAATATATTTAATATTTAATTTATAATATTTAATTTATAAATATAAATATATTTAAAATTTTATTTATAATATTTAATTTATTAATATTTAATTAATAAGAATTAATATTTATAATAATTATGATTTAAAAATTAAACTAGTTTCAAAATTAACCACAAAACATAAAGAACATACCAAATATATTAGTGTATTAACAAATAAAGCCAATTGAGAAACGAATTTAAACGAATCTTTTTTTCCACCATATCTTCATAAAGTTCGGAGTCACTTTGAGATTAATTTAGATTTAGTTCATGTCAGTGTGTCATCAGTAAGATTACGGTATCAATAAAATTAATTTACGAATAATTAATTTTTAAACACGATTATCACTTTTTTACATGATTATTTTCTTGCTAGTACAACTGTATCTTCATGAAGAAGATACAATTAACAAGAAGATACAATATTTATCTACTATAAATAACGATATCGCGAACGAATGTATGAGATAAATGTATATAACGTCAATTACCTTGTATTGCCGAAAATCTTTTGATTTTCGTCAGGTAATAAATTCGCGGATCTTTGGAAAATCAAAGAGTATTCCTTTGTTGAGAGTCCGGCGGGACGACGCGACGATCTCGCCTCGCTCGTTTCGCACAAGCTCGAGTCGCCGGCTTGACTCGGACTTCGCGTATCTGCGAGCTCACCTAGTCATTTGGTGCGAGCACTCGGCCGCGGACGTGTTCCAGCCTCACTCTGCTTCGTGTTCGAACAGGTTCAAGATTCGCTGCGACTTGACATTGTTACGATAACACGTGTATCAGGATGAAGGACATTCGCGCGCAGGTGAGTCCCCATGTAGAACTGAACACTCGTGAGAATTATCTTTTCCTATTGCCATTCTATATGAAAGGAAATTTGAGTCGCCTCGTATCGTCGAGTGGATAAGAACCACGTGGTAGAACCATTTGTAGAATGGTGATTTAATCGATGACATCGTCAAATTCTTTTGGCAGCGTAACAATGAATGTGGAACGATGAATACTTTAAACTTGTATAATAATTATTTGTTGTTTAAGATTTACAGATGATAAAAGTAAGTATACATATGAGTTTTTTGTTACATTATTTTTGAAGCTTTAACATTTAAAGAGAAAGAGGGAGAGAGGAGGAGAGAGAGAGGGAGAGGGAGAGAGAGAGAATGAATATCTGCAAAATATATGAGGTATAATTTTTGTGTGTGATGGAAATATAACAATAAATGTTTAATTTTTTACATCAAAATTAAAGATACATATTTTTTATTTTCTTATAACTTACATTACATTTGTAATTAAAGAATTATAGAATTATATATTGAAAATTATAGAATTATACATTTTCAAATTTACTTTCTATTTGTGTTTCTTCAAAAATATTCAAAACATTAAAAAATTTTATAATACATCCATTTTTTAGCATAAAAAAATTTTTGTTATTTTTACTTATATTAAATTTACTCAATTTATATAAAATATATAGAAAAATCTTATGTTAACGATGAAAATCCTAAATAAAATTATTAACCACATAGTTGGATATATACATACGTTTCTTTATGAAGATTGTAATTTTTTAAATATTTTTTTCGACTAATACTCTAGAAAATAATCATACGATTGAAATTTTTGACGAGCTCAAATTCTCATTATAACGAACTTCTATATTATTGCATCAACAAACTGAGAAATGAGGGTACACAATATAGTTTAATTAATAGCGTCAGTAGAGTTCATGCCACACGACATAACCGATTGAATCTCTTGGTTCGTAGGTCAATTATCTTCGTACTGGAATAATCCGTCGTTCCATCGACGAAGTGTACTAGCATCAACTCACTGATTAACGACTTAAAATTTCTGACTACTACTTTTGATCTTGTCGCATTTCTATTATCACGATTATATTTTTGTGCATTGTAAAAAATTAATATCATATATACATATATATATATATGTGTATGTATGTATATGTATATATGTATATATATGTATATTATTTAAAATTAATAGCTCAAAATAGATTCAACCATTCTTTTTTTCTTTTTGTTTCTCAACAACAAGAAATGATACTTCAACAATTCATAATGATTAAAAAAATAAGAAAATTAGTGTATTTTATACTTAAATATTTTCATACCAATTTCTTCAATTATTTAAAAAACGAAATTTGCAATTCGAATCGTAATCGGAGAAGCTGAAGATTTCGTAAAAAAAAGTCATTATCGAATTTTATCTTATCGCTTGACCATTATGTGATCCGAAGATATCTTTCTTTTAACACTATGTAATTTTGAAAGTTGTTTTTAGATTTTAACAGAGTCCAGGGGCAACATATTATCGCTTGTATGTTTCATATACTCCGGATCAAATGTCTCCGAAAAAAATTTTCTCCAGTAGAAAAAGGAAAAAAACTCGCTTATATCCCAATAATTCTTTCATTTTCAGTGCATTATGTGTATGAATAGATAATTACACATTTTATTACACAAAAAGATCCATATTTTATCACTCTCACGAGAATACTTTTCGTATGCAAAAATATTAAAATGTAATAGAAAATGGCAGAGTTTGACACATTTCATTTTATTTTTGAAATATTTCATATTTTTGAAAAATGACTATATCATAAAACAAAATTTTCAAGAGGTTTTAATTGTTCGAAATACTAGGAGGAAAAGATAATAAATGTTGTTTAAGAATTGCGAAATTAACGAAACACGATTATCTAACATTCTGTATCGCATTGTCATGCTTCATTATGCGAATTTGATGATATTTGTAAATATAATTAATGAGTGAATGTTTGTACGTCAAGATATTGTCTTTATCTTTGTTTTCGATTATGACATTTTCTGCAAGTGGGACTAAAACAATTGTTTTTTTTTAATCACGATGATTTCCTTCAGAAATGTAATTTTTAGACAACGATTTTAGTAAGTATTTTAGTATTTTCAAGGCATCGCACGAAAAAGAGAGAAAACATCTTGAATTTTTTGAACGAAAGAAGATATGTGTTTACAGTAGAATATCGTCGCTGATGATAATTTATCGCGTGAAACATCCTATTCACTGATCTATGACCTACATTAATCTATGTCGTTCAAAATTTCTAATGTTATTTTAGCATCTAGTCGAGCTTGTTTATAGCATAGATGGTAATTACATCGCCTGTAATTATTGTTTTTTTTTTTAGAATTATAGTTGTCAATTGATTGAAACATTCCTTATATTTCTTAGCATTGAATGATATTTTATTATTATTAAAATTAATCATTATCATACTATAAAGAATCTTTTTTTCTCCTTTTTTATCGGTACTATGAAAACGTTGAAAGGAAGTAGTGGGATCGGAGGGTCTTTAGAACGTTTTACCTCATTCTCTGTGAATTTATCATACTCAAATTAACGTAGGCGAAATAATATAGGTGACCTTGATTTTTCGTGATCTTGTTGCGAGATGAGGGCAAACAACGGGTAATGAGCCCACAAACGCTCATTTCATTCTATTTCTATCCACACGATTCAGCGCTTTCGCGCCCAGCTTGAGTCATTTGTAAATACGAACGAAATTCCAGAAAAAGCGATGTCGACAAGGGAGATGACGTAGCCTAACCACCCACCTGTCGACGACGGCTAGCTATTTTTGGGATGCTCTTTGAATTAATATATGCGGTATGCCTGCGCGAATTTAGCTACTAAATCGCTGGCGACGTGCTTATATGCAACTTTAAAATTCCTACGCCTACAAGCTATCGATACAAAAGAATGAAACGAAGAACGATGTAAAAAAAAAATCTAAAAATTAACTAAAAATCAATTAATTGTGTGTGTGTGTTTTATATATGTATACACACATAAATATAAATTAATTTTATTAGTTAATAAATATATTTAATAAGAGAAAGAATGTCCTCTCTTTTATTATACATTTAAAAAATAATAAAATTATCTTGTGTGTATACATACACACATTTCCTTATCTCTCATTATATTTGAAAATTAATTGATAATTTATTAATTGATAATTTATCAGTTACATTCAAACTACACATTGTCCAATATGGTTTCTTACTTGATAAAGTCTCTTATCATAACCGGAACTATTTTTTTTGGGAAACTGTTGAATCGAAGGGGAACCCCAAATTGGATTCTATTTCTATCCACACGATTCAGCGCGGAATCGTAAATATTATTATTTATTTTTGTAATCTTTGAAGCGTTATCACGCAAAATTTTTATTAACTGACAATATATAATAGAATAAAATGTGAAATGTTAATATAATAGAATGAATGAAATGTGAAATGTTAATCAACGGAAAACTTTAAATTCTTATCTTCGGCAGTGACTAAGAATAAACAGACTCCAACTTTCTTCGACTCGTCTGGCCAAATTTATTGATATCCAGTATACACTAAGTGTATCAATATGATATCAATAAATTTGGCCAGACGAGTCGAAGAAAGCTGGATATCAATAAATTTGGCCAGACGAGTCGAAGAAAGCGGGATATCAATAAATTTGGCCAGACGAGTCGAAGAAAGTTGGAGTCTGTTTAATCAATGGACTTTGTTATATTTTACAACTTATTTTTTTCAAGAAATCATTTTTTCTTGTATTGTTGCTCGAAATTTTGATAAACAAATTTTGATTTTAAAGTTTTAGAAAAATCTCAAATATATCAAGAAAAGTTAATTTAATATATTTACAAAAATGTTGTTGAGGAATGGTGTACAAAATTGTCAGAGACGAAAATGAAAATATAAATCTGTCGTTTCTTGCGTCTTCACATTACTATCATCTTAAGAAAAGAGTGATTGATGCATGAATATCATAAAAAAATCGATGTCGGTTTGTATCTTTCTCTTTGTAACGATTGTGACAATTCGAAGGTTCAGATGAGGGCAACACAAAGCAGAAGAGAAGATTGCAGATATCATTGTCTTAAATAAAATTGCTACTGCACTGCGAGCAATATTTCTTCCTTTATCGCAGGAAATACATTATTGCGGCAATAATATGTTTCGTCGTAATCGAAACGTAAAAATTGCGCACATAAATTGCGATTTTTCGAACATACCCGCGAACGGAGACGGTGCGTGATCCACGAGCGTCCTCCGTCTCGTGGCGTCTTTATTGCAAAGCGTTTTCGAACCGTCACCGGACGTGGAAGACGCCGTAGCTTTCGATCGAATGACAAGCTCGGGACTACCTACGATCGCGAGATATGACTTTCGACGATGTTTACGACCGCTGAACACCGATATCCCGCCGCTATTTCGAACGCTAAAAATACCGTGCGCGCTCGGCATACTTTTTCCTGACTGTCTACTATGTAACACCGGAAATGTTCCATTTTGACACGTGAATTGAGGGATTTTGGCGGATTTTTTTTTAACGACTTTCTCTCCTAAAATGTCCATCTGATCATAAAGCAATCGATTAACGAACATGCGACAAGAAGAACGAGTACGTGCGTCTCGGCTCTTAGAAAATTGCTCGTAAAGCTGTCTCGCGAATTAAATGTTGCACGAAGTGACGTTTTGCTTTCGTTTAACGACGTTTTGCAACTTCGGAACGCTCATTTCGATACGCACTTGCATGTGAGATAACACGGGAACACTTGCCAGCTAGTATGCAGGATTATATATACCGATACGTAAGAATCATAAAATTAATTATAAAACTACGATACTCCGTTGCGCAAACAACGTTTTACTTACATATAATTTATTTAGATGACATCTTAATGATACATCGTACGCTCACAATAACTGATTAAAAATAAATTTCTGAAAATTACATAAAGTTATCCAAGTGGGAAAAGCAGTATGACATAATCTCGATATTGTAATTCTTTAAAAAAAAATATATATATATATATTTTTTTTTTTTCGAAAGCTGAATGTAAATCACAAATGAGAAAACAAAGTGATTAAGATATGAATAATTGAGAGAAATTTTATGGGTATATTCGGTCGATAAAAATTTTTTTTTTTGTGAATTAATCTGGAACGTTTAACACATGTAATGTGCGTCTTAACGGTAACAAAACAATTTTTCGCTCTTTTAACGGGTGATGTAAGTATGCGCGTCACAATCTTGATTGCGTGATCGGCGCTGCCGCGAGGCGTAGAATGTGATGGGCGTAAATGGAAAAACGCAGGAACTCGAGGCGTCCATTTGCCCTTTGAAACAGACAATGCCCGTGGTCTATTCTTAGGTATCTTTATCGGTCGCAGTCTATTTATGGAATTGTAGTTCATCACTCAAAACATCGCGGTGCGACGAAACGACGATGGATCGGTCAGATGATAGGAAAGGAAATTTCTTTGAACTTTGAACCGGCGATCTTCGATTACCGCTTATCTTATACCGGCAATAAATTGAATAAGTGATTTGTTAGTTCCAGATCTTACTATGATCGTGTATACGATGATTCGTGACGATAATGATGTTACGAAACCCGAATAAAAAAGCTGCAAATCAACCCGGAAAATAGATAAATGCGTCAATATTTTAAAAATGTTCTTTCGTCTATCTTATGTAGATTTAAATGTAAATCTATCTTTTTTAATAAATATAATATATATGAGAAAAACAGTTTTATCTTTTCATATTTCTTTCCGTGCTTATAACTGAAAAGGATATAGTATTTTACACTTATTTCATTAACTATTCATGAAAATGCTAAAATATCGTTTATTATTAATTATGCAATTAAATTAAGTTTCAGAAAAATGGTTACGTCATTTTGGAAGATTTTTTTCAACCAGAAGAGATCGAAGAATTGAAAGCTTGCGGAGAAGAATTTACGAATAAATTGCCACCTGAATCGGAACGAAAAGTATTCAATACGATACAGTTACAACAGGTAATATGAATATAAGCAATTATGAAACTTAAAAGCGTAATATTAATTCGTCGTTAGAATCAATCAGAGATGATCATATAACTTTCAAATATTTAAAAACAATTTTTATCAGAAAAGACAGATATATACAATGTATAAACAAAGATAAAAATTATTTTCGTTAATTTTGAGATTTAATTTTCTGTAACTGTAAATAAAACTCGCGATATTAATGTTAATGTATGAAAGTAACGGTTATATAATCTTGTTTCAGAATAAGGATAAGTATTTTTTGGATAGCGCTAATAAAATAAGTGTTTTCTTTGAGACTGAAGCTTTGGAAGAAGATGGAAAATTGAAGGTTCATCCAAGAGTCTCGTTAAACAAAGTAAATCATTTCAAAAGAGTTGTACCTCTAGTTAAATCAATTCCCACCAAAGTATTTTAAAATAATTAAGCAAATAACAATTATTTTACAGTAACTTTATAAATTCCAGGTAGGCCACGCTCTTCATTGGTTACATCCTATTTTCAAAAAGTACACGTTCGACGAGAGAGTCAAAGAAGCTGCTTTCCAATTAGACTATGAGGAACCAGTGGTGTGTCAGTCAATGTATATTTACAAAAATCCCGGTATAGGCTCGGAAGGTAAATCATTTGAAATAAAAGTTTATGTAATATAATACAAGTACATTATACGAAGCCAACTACCACTATTATAATAACATTACATCGAATACAATTGTTATTTCTTTGCAGTTACGATGCATCAGGACGCATCATATTTATATGTCGAGCCGGTGAAACTCGTAGGTTTCTGGATCGCATTAGAAGATGCAACGCTAGAGAACGGATGCCTATGGATTGCCCCGGGCTCACATCAGAGCGGAGTACATAGGCGTTATATAAGAAACAAAGATCCGAATTCTCAAGAGTTATTAGTTTTCGACAGAGTGGCACCCTGCTATCCGTTAAGTAATTTCAGACCAGTACCGGTACGCAAAGGAACCTGTATTCTTATCCACGGCCAGGTGGTCCATTTCTCTTATCCAAACAAGAGTGAAACATCGAGACACGCTTACACTTTTCACGTGATTGAGACGAAACGTATATCTTATTCGAAGGAAAATTGGCTTCAACCACCTGCTGAAGGTTTTGCAAATCTTTATAGAAATTAGGTATATTGTATCAATTGTATTAAGAATTATTTATTACAATCTTATTATTCATAATATTCATTTCTTTTCTTACACTGTA
Source organism: Crematogaster levior (assembly GCA_901521435.1). Lineage (NCBI taxonomy): Eukaryota > Metazoa > Arthropoda > Insecta > Hymenoptera > Formicidae > Crematogaster > Crematogaster levior. The sequence continues at coordinate 282,245 of CABEGB010000725.1, forward strand.
CAAAAAATAACATAAATTTATATACAGAAATATCCATATATTAGAAAAGTAAAACAATTTTTCTTATATATTCAGTATTTACATAATAGAAAGAAATATCAATAGCATCAATGAAAAACGTTACATATGTAAAATTTTGAAGACTTATATTAATAAATTTATTAATATTTGGGTACAAAAGACATGAAAAATAAAATTACAATAATTTTCATTGATACCATTAATATTTTATAAAATTAAAATTATTTTTATAATCTTTCGTTAACTTATCATTTAATAGACTAAATGTATATACATTTTTGTAATATAAATATTAATGTGTTGTGAAATACTGTAAAAACATATACAGGATACATACATCTATGTATGAGCAGCTAGTGCACAGAAATGTGAAGTTAATTCTTGTAGCTGTCTTAATCCAGTCTTTAATGCTTCTTCTTTTAATTTGACACAATAATATATATCCAAAGGTGTCACGTCAAATATTATTTTCTCTGTGTCAGGCAAAAATGTATTTAAATTTTGCTGTAAACTAAGCAATGTCTGATATTTCATAGAATCTTCAGCCTGCATCAATAGCCTGATTACAAAAAAAGTTGCATAAATATGTGTGTGTGGGTATATATATATATAAAATTTGACGTTAAATTATATATTGTTAATATTAATATTAATAGATTGACAATTCGGGATTAGTCACTTGGGGTGATTTTTGTATTCCAACAGTGAGAAGATAAAGTTTAATTATAATAATTTTCTTTATTATTCGAGAATCAACATCTTTTTATCTCTTTACTTTTTTAAAAAAGATATTAAATCTATGTACGGTAATAATCTCAAATACTAATAAAATGTGACAATCAATAATATACAATACTTAAGTGATTTTTAATTGGGATTGGAATTGGAAAAACATTCCAGGTGATTATTTATGCCAAAACAAATATTAGATTATTATATATATTCTCAGGTTAAGAAAGAACTTACTTGTTTAGATTCTGTGTCAGATCAGTCACTTTTCTGGTAATTTCTGATTGTAAACGTTGTACAGATGTTTGTGGTAATGGTGGATGTATAGAGTTGAAGGCAAAAGAATGTGCCATTCCTGCATTATTGCATGCCAAACCACTATTATGAAAAAAAAATGATATGAATACAAATAAGATGATATATAATCACAAAAAATAGCAGCATTCTTATTAATACATTATCACATTTGCATTATATACATTTATTAAAGTCCTGAATTCCGTGGCCATGTTGAGTCGTGAATGAAAATATATTCCTGACCGCTTTAGCACACTTATAAACAGTTTACAGTAAATAAATAGTCGTAAAAGTTAATAAAGCCTAGTTATATGACACACATTTCATATCAAAAGACAAAGCTTTCGAACAATTTTATAAGTATGCTAAAGTGATCTAAAGTATTTTTTCATTAAAATAAAAATTGACATATGAAAATTTTTAATTAGTAATGGCATACAAAAATTCAGGACTCTAATATTACTTAATAACGTATTTTTGTGTGTGTATATGTAATTATATATGCATAAGAAATCTCACCACAAGTCACGTGCGTAGTTATAGATATGCTGAAAGCTCTGGAATACTTTGTCCGCTCTTATTTCTTGTTCCTGGACACTTTCCGCGATACCTATTTTATCGTGTAATTTTTTCATATTTATATCAGTGATATATTTCTTAAACTTCTCCTTGAGTTCCTAAAAATATCAAATTCTTTTTCATAACAATAAAATATTTAAACAGTATCAATAAAATATTTAAAAAATATTACTGTAATAGCATTGAATGTTTGGGTCATGAGATCAGAGTGCTTATCCATATTAATCATTTGTACCAAATCGCTGCTTTTCTCTAAAATATATTCCACATCTTGCAATTTCCTGCCACCAACTGAAAGAAAATTAGGTTCACGTTACAGAATGTAGTTTGTAATTTTAATAGATTATACATGTTCAAGTATACCTGGTAAATGTGTAAAAGCGATAAGCAATTCCTTTAAGACATATTCAGCACGTCTTTGGAACGATTCATTAATAGCGGCAATCCAGTGTTTTATTGCACACTTTAATGCAGTTACTACAGTCCAAGGTGGCTTTATAACGATATATATTTTCCACTCTGCTTCTCCATAAACTTCTGACATTTGCTTCGTGATAATCTGAAATAAAAATATTCATTCAATATATAAGCTCGTGAAAATGTCATAATCCAGTATACAATGCGTACCGTTGACAAAAAGTCTTTGATAATTAACTTTATATCTTCAAAAATATTATCTGTTAAACATAATTCTTCGTTAAAAAGAGAATTTTCAACAGAACCACTCAAATGGTTGTTTGTTGTACCACATGTATCAAAATCATCTATTTTTTCGAGTGGATCATGACGTCCCAATGCCAGTATATTATATATCATTGCTTTAGTGCAGAGATTTTTGTCATAAGATAACAAGACCTATGTATATATATGTATAAAAGATGAAAATATAACACTTTTATTCATTAATATATGTATTGTATGTATTGACAAAACGATAACTTGCCACTGATTTTCCTAAATGATGAATCTGTAAACAACACTGAAGGATTTCATCATCTGGACAATCGAGAGAAAAATCTTCTTTATTTTTTGCTGCCTGTTCACGTGTTTGTCCTATGACACGTGGGTGTTTAGAGGAAAACTGGTCATGAATAAAAGATATGGCTTTCCTGGCTTTCATCGATAAATCAAATTTAGTTTTATTATCCTTAAAGTAGTCTAATTCCTATTGCAAAAATTGTTAAAAATTGACAAATGTTAAAACTTTTAGAGATAACAAAATGCGACAACAGAATTTTTGCTATACTGAACATTATACTTACACATATTACGGTCCATGGAATTACAATAAAAGGACGTGGATAATTTTTAAAGGTCGTTTCTTTTGCTGTTTCAACAATTTCCAGATTTGATAGAAACACATTTGTGTCAATAACAATGTACAGTGGACCTTTTTCATGTGATTCTTTGTTGGGTTGTATTAAGTCTACAATATTTTCTGGTATATAATTTGTTCTCACACAATTGTCTCTATCAAGTTGTGTTCTGACAACTTCCACCTATAAAACAAAGTGAAAATGTGAGATTTAAAAAAATGAGTGAAATTTAAAAAAATTATATATTTTACTGTACTATCATAAAATAAAAATGTTCAATATTGAAGAAAATAAATGATTACAATGGTTAAATATATTCATATAACAATATATTGTGGATTTTGCCTATAATATAAATTGTTAGGATTGTTTAATATATTGTTTCAATTACACTAGTAATACCTCTAACGCGATTTCTTCATCTTTCATTGGTTCCCAATCCATTTCTTCGTATAGAACTTCCTTCTCAGCCTGTTCTATTAATTTATCCTTTGTCATATTTTCAGTGTCAACTGGTTCATTATTTTGTGGACTTTTAAGTTTATCATTGTTTGATGTGAAATTTCTTTCATATACTGCATCTTTCAAGATTTTGTTATGTAATCTCTTAAGTCTTACATCAACATTTTTATGAATATATGTTGAGCTGTCACTATCTGTAATACAAAAAATACTGAAAAATCTAAATATCTCAAAACTTTATGGAAAGCATAAAATATTTAAGAAATGTAAAAATAAAAAATTTTATTTTTTATATGCCTACTGAAACTAGGTAAACTTCTGCTGGATTTTTGTAAAGCTTTCTTGTTAACTAAATCGACGTTACATATTTCCTTAAATTTTTCCTTGTCTCTCAGAGATGTAATACTCAGACTTTTTCTTAGCTTTTGCATACGTTCTTTTGCCAAGTTCTTTTTAAATTTTTTTTCTAAACACATAATTAATGTTAATTCAGTATAACAGTAATGATGATAAATATAAATATATAAAATTTAAAAATACATATACAACTGCACTTACTTGAAACATTTTGTTGATATAATTTCTGAGTATTTTGATTCTTATGCTGCTCAATATCACCTTTATTTCGAACATTATCTTCTCGGTATCCTGTATTTTTCTCTTGTTTTTCCCATATTTTTTTCATTGCCTTTTGATTTACAGTATTTGGACCTTGCTGCTTATTTTTAACATCTTCCTTTGGTGTTTTACTTGTATTAGAAACTTGTACTGAAACTCTCTGTTCAATTTTTTCATAAAGAACCTGCATTTGTGGCGTAAGTGTTACTTTATTATCATTTTTGTCTCGAGATGTTACTGATTTGTCATTCCTTAATTTTAAATATGAATTTTTTCGAGAAAAGTTCTTGTCTTTCTTTTTGTTATCCATTTTTGCTTCCATTGTCTTAGTATACAAGGAATCTGGTGACGAGGGAGAAGATTTATTCGTGGTACTTAATCTCTGCAGTGCTTTTGCTCTAATGGCTTTCATTTGTGGGGTCTCTACAATTTTATTATCACTCGAATACTGTTGACAGGACGTTTCCTCTTCCTCAACATTGTGTTCAGGCGTCATTGCACCATGATGATTCTTTTCTTTGCGAGTTTTATTTACTAAAGATGCCTATATAACAAATATTTTTTTACACAATTAAGAATTTATAAAAAACAAGGATAAAAAAGAAATAACTTCAATATGCTCTACAGCAGGAAAATGGACCATGGAAAGTACCTTATCAGCCTTGTCTAATGTAGGTTGATGCCACGAAGATTGATTTGTTTTCACATTGAAGTAATACACTCTATCCGGATGACTTTTAGAATTGACAGCAATCCAGTCCTTTGGCAATTTATGTTTTAACATATTGAAACGATATGTGTTTACTACAGCAAGAAATTTGGTCGACAAGGTCGTATTAATCGTTGAACGTCCTTCAATCTTCAGACAAAACAAGAACTACGAAACGACGACCGTTAAGGGCTAGACACAATGAAAAACACAAGCAATAGAAACAACAGAATAGCGATAGCGAGTGAAACCCACCAATCAGAAAAGCTCTTTGGCCAAAGAGCTTTTCTGATTGGTGGGTTTTCATTCGCTATCGCTATTCTGTTGTTTCTATTGCTTGTGTTTTTCATCGTGTCTAGGCCTTTACTTCATCACGATGCGTTAGAAAATGTGTTCGTATATATATATATGTAGAGTATGTAGCACGTATTAGGCTGAAATCACATGGTGCGGAATAGAAGTACGGAATAAAGAGTGCGTCATAGAAACAGTCAATCAGAGTTTTGCCGCAGTACTACGACATTTTCTGCAAAGCTCTGATTGGCTGCTTCTATGACGCGCTCTCTATTTCGTACTTTTATTCCGCACCATAATGATTTCAGTCTTAGGTTGCATTACAAAACGTCTTATTTGAGGAAAATTTTATTCAATACTCTATAGCTCACGTCACATATACTATAGAAATTGAGTAAAATTTTCCTGAAATAAGACGTTTTGGAATGCAACCTTAAGATGTGAAATACGATCTCGATTGCGCACTGCGAGGGGATTAGTGCGCAGTGAGAATACTGAATCAAATAGCGCTCTACCTTATCATTACTCGAAAAGTGAACGTGGCTAGTTCCTATGTCCACGGTAAAATGGACGTGATGGCGCTGCGGATCGGCGCGATTTCAGAATCCTAGATCGCCGATGTTTCAAAAATAAAAAATCTGAGAGACCAGAATTAATATTACGTGATTTGTCCTCTACACTGTGTCAGTCAATGAGCCACGCAGTTAATTACAATTGTTAAATAAATTATATTCCATTTATAATGATTACAAGAAAATTAAAAAAGAATAAAAGAAAATTCCGTTTTCATTTGCAAAACATGGCGGACATGGAAACCGACTTTGAAACGAGTGACATCGCGAGTCTAGTAAATAATTTAAGTAATTCTAGTAATTAATAAAAGAAAACCTATATTAACATTGCTCTTATCATATGCCGCGATATTTAACTATTCCGGAAATATAGATTTGGCACTGATAATCCATTTGAACATGTATTTCGTAAGTTTTGTTTGGTCGAACTTATCGCGCGACAGTTATCAACGCGATTATTTTTCTAACACAATCTATTTACAGTTTCATTTTGCATATTTTGCACTCTAATGTGAAATAACGATTGCCAAGAGCATATATTATGACGAGCTTATACTATTTATTGCAAAAAAAGTTAAAAATGTATAAATGTAAATCTAAGAGTAAAACATTTAGCGCCGCCGCTTCACTTTTGGCGCGTAAAGTTAATTGCGCGGGAGATGAAGCACCGTTGCCACCGTTGCCATCTTAATTCCGTTCTCGTTTCATTTGCAGAACGCGGCACACACGGGATGGATTGATTCTACAAGTCGCGAGTCTTTTAATTGGTAAGAATAACATATATATTTACAGTGCATTTATTATTTACTGCAGTATCTATTGTCATATATCGGCGGTCAGATATTGATGATCCTTAAAATAAATATTTTGCGGCCAAAGATGTGTCGCGTGGCAATCACGAAAGTGACGATAATATTTTCGAACATATCGCGGATATCTATTAATATGCATATTCGTTAAAAAGTATAAAATAGTAATAGTAATAAAACGCATATAATATTTGCTATTATAATATTATATTAGCATATTGCTATTAATATTTGCTATATTTGAAATATAAAAAATGCATGCTTGCGAAATTAAGAACAGGACGCGTAACATCACCGCGTCGCTTTTGTCGCATGGAGGTGTCTGCGCGGCAAACGATGCGCCTGCGCCGTACTCATTTCGTTTTCATTTACAGAACGCGGCGGATATGGAATGGATCGGCTTCGGCACGAGTGGCGATTCATTTAATTGATAAGTAGTAAGTACAGCATATTTATCTCGGGTTTATAATCATAATATCTGTCGCGTGTCATATTCGGTGCTCAAATATTAATAATCCGTTCGGACGCGTATTTCGAATAGTTTCTCCGACCAAAAATTTATTGGGCGAGTCTATTGACGCCGCGTCGCTCTTGTCATGTAAAGTTGACTGCGTGGGAAATGAAGCGCCTGTGCCATATTAATTCCGTTTTCATTTGCAGAACTTTGCAGATACGAAACGGGATGGATCGGCACGAGTGGTGTCGTAACTCATTTGATTGGTGAGTCTATAACATATATTACCTTTACATTTATTATTTACCGTGTAGATATAATTTAGTGTTTGTATATTGATGATTTATTAAACGCATATTTATTCGCGATGCTTATTTGATCGTAGGCAATCGAAAAAGCGACGAACATATTTTCGGATATCTAACTAAAATGATAATATGCTTATTTCGTCAGAATATATAAAACAATATATTTATTTTAGTTATTTTTATTTGAATATATTTTTGTATGTGAACAGATCAGTGTTGTATGACTTCGCTGTTGCACATCATAATGCGAGGTGCAATTTGAAATTCTGATTTGAGAGGAGATGGAGAAGACTTGGTAATTTGAAAGAGGAAAATCTAGGAGAGACATCAGGCGACAGTGGAGCAACTTTGCGGTAAGTATCATTATTTGTTTTGTAAAATTAATCGTTTTTCTCGATTTATTTTGATACTATAAGTAAAGAAAAATAATCTAAAAACTGTACATAAAAGTATTTATGTAATACTTAATATTATTTATATAATACTTAATATTTATTATTAAAAGTTTATCACTTTTTTGGAGATCTTTTTTGAAAAATGTATAATTATTTTAATATATTTAATTAATAAATTTAATTAATAAATTTAATTGAAAAGTAATTATAAAATTTTATACATATTAAAATTATTTTTTAGAATTAAATAAATAATTGATTTTTAACATTAATTTAATTTGGATCTTATGTTTGAATGTTACAGAATCATCGTAGCTACGTAGCTGATAACTCCACTGTTGCGCATCGATCGGTGAGTTATAAAAACTTTTACTAATGAGATAACGAATCTATGAAATTTGTATTAGATATATATTTATAGACATGTATCATTATTATTGTAATTATATAAGAATGAATATAAAATTTTATAGATCCGTTACCTTAAAATGGATGAGTTATAAGGCAATATGACAAATATTTCATTTTGGACTCATTTCTTTTAATTTGTTATTTGTTACTTTCATGTGCCACTGTGCTTGAGGCTATACTCGCTCAGTATATAGAAAAAAATATACAATAGAACTCACAATCATTATATATTTAAAAATGTTATATATATATATTTAAAAATAATATAAATATAAAATCAAAATGAGAACTTAAATGTTTTAACGTTATTTCATTATCTCACAGATATCAGAAACAAATTAAATTTTTTAATTTATGAGAATATTTAAAAAAAATGATTTTTTACTAAATAATAGAAGTCAGAAAAAAATAATCAGAGTAAATCTTAATGAAAACTTAGTCCCATATATCAAGAAAAGATTATTAAAAGTTAAGTTTTTGACAAAATTTTAAATTGCTGAAAAAAATAAAAAGAAATAAGAAAAATATAAAGTTAGTAGTACTATAAATAAAATACTGGTATTGATTTTAAAAATAAAAACTTTTCTACAGATTTCTTTTTTACAAAGAAAAATAGTACATTCATGTGAAATAAAAATAAAGAATTATCTTCAAATAGGGGAAAGTTATTAAATGAGTTGTACTTTCTTTACTTCCTTCCCTAAATATTCGTCCAAAATTAAATATTCTATAAATTGGTGCAAGAATGCAACATGTATATTTATAAATATTTTATCGAATATATGTGTATGTATATGCATTTATATTTATATATGTATTGTATATATATACACGTTCCCCGAACGCGCCTTAAATATTCATAATAGAAACAAAATGGCGGTTTTTGATATATCGATCAATGTCGCCCCTTTTGATATATATCGATTAATGTTGCCCCTCTGATAGGACTCTATTCATAGTCTTCAGTAACGGAATCGGTCCGCGTCGGGTTTGTGTCGTTTGACACCTCTCGCGATTGTTACCGTGCAAAAGTGTATTCCGCGTGCGAAATATCGTCTCGAGTGTCTCCCATAGAGTCGTCGCAATTTATTAAACGTCGATTCGTTAATCATAATTGTGCTTCAGTGTTAGTGCCAGTGTCAGTGCTTTGTGTGAGTGATATTGTGTTGTGCTCTTCTTTGGATATAATCTTTTTGCAACAGCGGAAGGCACAATTGCTACGGGATTATCGTCGAGTATGTACACGTTGTTTTATAATTAGTTGTACTGATTATACTCTTTTTTGTCTAATTAAATGAGAAATACTCAGATGAATTTCGTGCAACTGTAATGACATTTCTCGTCATATCCGATTTTAAATTGTTGCTCGATATTCATCATATAGAATCAAGCGCGTATCGAACATGTTGAGAAAACCAGCGATTAACCTTTATATTATGTGTAAATACAATATTTTGTGTAGATAAAGTGCGTATGTGCAACGGAGTACCCGAGTAAATTCCGTACGATCTGTATCGCTATTCGTATATAGATTTTCTACAAATTACAAACGCGAGTTAATCGAGACGATAATTGATCGTTAACGACATTGATGGTGGTTATTGGGTTATTGTCATGATTGTTTTCTGCTGTAACTGCGATTGTTATATATATATATATATATATATACTTCACGAGGACCGTTAGTTTTACGAGAATTCATTTGAAATTTTGTTAGCGCCCTCTTAGCGGCTGGAATAAGAAGCTGTTAGTTGAAAATAATAGGTTCAGGCCATTCAGGCGACATCTGCTAAGTGCAGATGGTAAGGAGAGGAATTAGGTTATGTTCATCTCGTGTGAAATTTCATCATTTATCTAAGAAAGCAAAGTAATTTTGTATGTTGGTGACAACCTTTCGTTATTGTTTAATTTTGTCCGCCTGTCTGTACTTTAATCAAGGGATGGAGAGGAAACCAAAAATTATCGTCTTTGACTTAGGTACAGACAAAATTGGAAATATTTAGATGTGTAATAAATTCACAATACTGTTTTTTTTCTTTTCTTTTGCGAATTACATAGAATTTGATTTCTAGAAAGATAGAAAGAATATTAAATTTCAGATTTCACCTTATGGCCATTTTGGGTTGACACTCATGTAGACCCACCGTTTAGAAAAGAGTACGTGTATTAAAAACTAATAAAATAGTGTATCTTAAGAATTTTTGTCAGATTTAAAGAAGAAAAATTTTAGAACACAAAACAAAGTAGTAGATGCACATGGTCGTACTGTACGCTATTACTCCCATGTACCTGATGTGTTAAAACAATTATCACAAGAAGGATATGAACTTGGTGTGGCATCACGTACATCAGAAATAAAAGGAGCTAAGCAATTATTAGATCTATTTGGCTGGAAGAAGTATTTCAAGTACGTTGAAATATTTCCTGGTAGCAAGGTCACACATTTTTCTAAGTAAGTTTCGTGTAAAATTCATGAAAAATTGTGTTGTACAATAGCTTAAAACTATAACTTGATTGAATTATTTTCAGCATTCAAAAAAGTTCTCATGTTGATTATAAAGATATGATATTTTTTGATGACGAGACTAGAAATATCGTAGAAGTTGGTAAACTTGGGGTATATGCTGTATTAGTTAGAGATGGTGTGAATCATCATGTTTTACAAGATGCTTTGGAATCATTCAACAAACAATGATTGCTTAAATTAGTATAATTTATCTATGTTAATTTATAATTTCTATTCCTATTTTGTTTATAACTTTCTGTTTATAATGTAAATAAAATATTCATTTGTAAGATTCAACAATATGGATTGAGTAATAGAAAATACTGGTAAGAATAGGAAACATAAATTATTACAAATTTTTCAATAGGAAGTTAAAATCGATATTAATCAACCTATTCTTTGGTAGTATTGTACTGGACTGTTGATGACAATATCATTAACGTCGTCTTTGCGTATGAGTTTCAGAAATACTGTGCAGAGAACTTTCGGATCTTTAATAGATACGTTATTTACGAATTTCTGAATTTCGTCTTCAGTTAATGAAGCGCGTAAAAGATTTTTGAGTGCACTCATATCAAAATCCTTGAAAGGACAACCACCCTCGTAGGTTGCTCCGCTAATACCAGCCTACAACAGTTAAAAAAAAAACTAATAATAAAGTTTGTGTAGATTAAAATTTTTTGTTCGCGCATGAAAATTTTTATACTTACACAAATCAGATTGCAGTCAGGTGTCTTATAATTTCTCCGTGATCCCTCTAAACCATACATATGTCTGATGCTGTACAAAAATTTCTTTTCGTTGGATTGCCAATTATGCGAACATACCGAGGTGCAAGTATGTGGTTTGGAATATTCTTGTTTCCAAAATGTAATTGAATCTTCTAAAGTCATTCCTATTTCTTTCAGAAAAAGGCTGTAGTATAAACGTGCATAGTGACTGAGACGATGTCTACTTTTGAGTAAAGAATGCAAATGTTGCATACACAATGGAAATTTTTGTACTTCCGTCTCTATGTTATTAACAGTTACTTTTCCATGAGCAATACCTTCCTTAAAGAGATAAGATTGAATTTTCTCATTTAAAATGTGGAATCTAAGATCGTGCTTTATAGTGCGTTGCGCCTGTTTCTTCATGATACTCATTTCACTCGTTACATAATTACTAAATAATGATTGAAGTACTTTCTTCCAATTTGAACAGTATGTAATAACATTTCCATTATTAAGAACTAGTTCCCTTTCTTTGACCAAGTCTGGTACTATTTCGAATCTCACTGAAATGTAAAATAAGAAATATTAGTTGGTTGGTTTGGAAATTTCTTACATGCAAATGCCATTCTGTACTTACCCTCGTATCGGAAATTATTGCAATGTGACATCAGATGACAATTTGATATCAGATGTTTAAATATTAAGGGCTGCGAATAAAATTTGCATATCTCAATCAGAGTTGTATCAACTGCATTTTTCTTATCTTTAAACACTTGCAGTTTCCATATAATTTGTTTTAATAATTTATGTAATTGTCTGGGTGATACATTATCTAATCTATGTTTAAATAACAATGATTCCTTGGCTATCCAATATATACATAAATCTGACGACGTAGAAGCTAATAATCTAAAACAAAAATTTTTTAATTGTGTGTTTTACTTACTGTACTGTATTTTACTCTTTCCAAATCATATATTTAATTATTAAAAATTATTATACAAAATTGTACGTATTTACCGTAACACAAAATGTCCAATTTTATCGTAAACAGAATTTTCTAATAAATACTCGAATTTCCCATCAAATCCGTTAGCAGATCCTTCACTTAGGAGTCTTAAATAATCTAATCTGGTTAAAATACAATCTTCCAAAATATAAAGTGGTATCTCTCCATTTGGCGGTATAATATAAAACATGTCTACGTCTGTGTCAATCATATCAAATAACTCCAAGTTTCGTCACACTTGAAGATACACAATATTTATGAAAATATGTTCTAAATTTAATTTTTGTAAATGGTATAATTTCTTCTTTTAGAGCAGAAATGTGTGAAACAGTTTTTTCTTCTTTCGTGAATCTAAGTACGAGTTATTTTGTTTTGCAGACATTTCGTATACTTGTTTCCTTGTCATACATGTGCATCGTGTATGCGAGTATTCTCATTCAGTCTCTTTATTTTTTCATTTTTCTCAACTTATTCACAATTTTCCTACGATAAATTCACATCCATTTCTATAATCCATGGGTAATATTTTTAAGATTACCATTTCTTCACTTATATATATATAGTATATATAACTATAGTAAATAAATAAATGTTTAACTGTATAATTGGCACGTGTGACGACTCGCTCACACAAGCATCGAGTAAGTTATTAAAGATCTGCCAGTCGTACGAGTCGTCTGAGAAAGAAAATCTGACGCCCTCTCGACAGATTGTAAAGAAGCGGGAAGTCAGAACGAATGATGATAAGAAGAAAATAAAATGGGAAGAATGAACGAAGAATATGGGAAAATTGTAATTTTCTTATTTGTTAAAAAAAATTTTTTTGTTTCAAACAGCATGCATTCTCTTTCAGCGCAATTATTGTTGTACAATTCGATATAGAACTTCACGCGATGCAAAGAAAGCTTTGTGGGATGATAGGACTTCCTTGAAATAAGTGATATAACTTCGGTTTTCCAATACAAATAGATTTTATCGTTGTGCTTTATGAATAATGGATAATGGAACTTACAAGTTGTGTGTATGTTGTTTCTTTAGTGATATATAATGTTAATTATATAAATGATGTGTTCCAGTCTACGACGCACAAAAGTTTGCGATCTCGGTAGAATTTGCCTGCATCGTATACGCAGCGATGTAATCGAGCCGAGTAAACTTGTGGCAAAATCGAAATTGATAATTTGCTTGAAAGGTTCGACCGTTATCGATTGCATCAGTATGTATCTCTTGTCACCTCTATCCAAGCAAGAATAGTCAAAGAACAGCACACGTTTTGCATTTGTTGTCAGGGATACACTTTAATTGTTATAAAGTGTCGTACATGACTAGTTAGATTCTAAATGTATAGTATATGTATATATATATATATGTATATATATACACGGCTACTGAGTAACATGTATACCTTTATGATTTGTCCCTTAATTGTCATCTTTTTAATACAAATAATTCCTAGATCGTTGTACATTGTTACGTTACCGATCCGTTACGCAAAATTTACTTACATCTCTTCGCTCGCTGCCTTACGACTAAATAAAATATAGATGTATTATAAATACCTGTATTTATATATATTTATATATCTATACTTTTTCCCCGTTTAGATATAGTCTACTTAAATCGAATTTGTTCAAGCTTTATTACTCATAGACAATCTGCTTGATATTTACAGAGATTAGATACAAAATTATAAACAGTTCTTAGTACAAAATAATTTTATGACTATAACGATCAAGGTTCGATAGCGTAGAATAGGCATGGGCAACTCACCGTGGCCAGTGGTCAGTTTTCGCTGCGATTCTCTTCTTGTCCGAGACCGAAGAATTTTTTTTACGTCAATCCCGAAAGTTTCGTCTAACGGATAATTTGTTTTAGGAAGGAAACCCACATAGCAAAGTGTGTATGAGAGACTAGAATCAGATATCCCAGTGATATCCGAATAGTACACAGTACTACGCAATCAGATATTCATTTAAATATCTCTCAAATATTTTTATGGTATATTTTGCTGTATGGGAATGTCCAAAATCATAGTGCAAAACGTGGTCGTAGCCGAGTGATATGACCGTGCGTTGCCCCTGCCTAGATAGAAAATACAACTAGATGAGCTCTCCCCCAGTTTACCCAGGATTACCTGTAAATTCCTCGCAATTCCACCATAGAGGTCAACAATAGGGTATATCGAAATTATATGTCGCTCATGTACGAAAGAAAAATTCACCCGACGTTTGTATATTAATTTCTGCCACGATCTTTAATCGTAATGATATACCACTTTGTACGATGCAGTTTAAATTCTGAAATGACATCTAAATCAAGCGATCGTATACAATATATAAATGAATGCATTAATCGTAGTTAGTGCATATCATTATATCATCCATCATTAATGGAGTTATAATGTTCGTTTTTGTCTTGAAAATAATTGAAATTATTTTAATTTTATTCGACTATTACATATAAAAAGCCTAATGTTTTTCTCCGTGCTAAGAAAGCTACATTTGTTTTTGAGATTCAAAGTTGATAATAAAGGTCATGATCGTGTTTTAAATGATTATAAAATGTCAATTCTGTTCGTATTTTAAAAAAGTCGCGATTGGTACTAAATATACATATTTCCTAAATTCCGAGGCAAGCGTGATTGTCAATCATACGCATTTAAAATGTATATCGGAGAAATCAGCAGTATATATAGCGAACGATGAGGATTTGGAACTAGTTGCAATTAAAATGATAATTGAAATCGAGCTTATCGATACATAGATAGAGTTTTCTTCAAGAAATGAAATTTTACAACGATCTAGCGTGTTCATATCTCGCAATGCTCGAATAAAATATTTTTTATTCGTCCCTGATACTGTAGTTTCGAATATTTACCCCAGTGATGCCAATGACAGAGCTCGAATTGTTCGCAAAGAATATAATTACCCACCATTGGAAAAAGGGCACGCTAGGTAGAAGTAAGTTATCTAGGTGATAATAACGAATCTTTACATAGAGAAAGGATTATGTATATTTACTTTACGTCTTATCTTCTATTTTACTAATGTTCGACTTCTAATAAAATTATGAAGCAGCTGCATTTTGGATTTATGTAGTGAAGTTGTTAGATCCTAACGTAGGATCCGTTCTTCATCACAATTATCCAACTTTTTAATAAGACTAATCGATTATGATAAAATTTTATCTGAACTACTATGATCTATATAATAAAAACAAAGTGTACACCGGAATAATCCTTTCGCCATGAAGATTTTCGAATTGGTAGGTACAGGTAGATACGTAGAAATATACTAAATTATCACATGAGTAGACAAGTAAGTTACTCGTTAGCAGTAAAGGGCAACAATATAGCCAAAGGCAGCGTTATGCTTATATTGGCGAATCTAAACGCAACTACAATTCATTCTTTTAGTATTATCTAGAAATATAAATGGCAGTCTGCTTCGGACTAAAAATGTATCGACAATGGGTATTATTGTTTCAACTCAGTCACAACCGGTGCGAAAAATCGATTGGCCAAAATTTCGCGATAGCACGAAATTATATGTATGTTGATCCGATACTCTTATGCAAAATGTAAATTAGACCTAACACTCTTAGGCTTAATCGATTGGCTATTACTATTTACCTCTGGCATGATCAAAAATTGGTATTGCCTATTTTCTATTATCTCGTAAATTTATACGCGAATTCGTATCGGTGATTCTCTTCCACTCGCTTTAGACGATCTCGGTGTTGTAGAAGCAATTCCAGTTACGTTTAAATTCAACGCGTATATTTTAACTACATATGGCTATGCCTCCGTACCATCTCTACTCCTTACGCGGTATTACGTTAATTTATATAAATAGTATTTTAATGATATAACGGTAACATCGCCTATCCACTAAATATCGGATAAGTTATAATAGTGTCCATCTTGTATATAAATACACGGAACTTAAAAGTTGATCGAAATATATTATCGGAGTCAAGTACGGTGAAGAGGTGCAAGGGGCGTAATTTCACTTCTTCCGAAGTGTTGGAAAGTGATTACGACCACTCCTCTGTCCTCTCCGCGTGTTTTCTCTTTTTAAATTTTATAAGAAAGTACGTTCCGATATGTCAAACTTTCGTCAATCTATTACCATTCGCTACGGATAACTTACCGGAAGCTAAACAATTGCCATACGTTTCCATATTAATATCAAATTACAAGCGAACGTGTAACGCTATCTCAAAGATAATTCGATTTTCACCCATCACTCTTGAAAAAATGTGATGCTTCTTACTACGGTATGTCTATATATACAATATTCTAATTTCATTGATCCCGCCTATCATATAAAGTTACAATTATGATGTGTCATAGTCATGATACGTAGTCTATTACTGTCTTCCAATGCAGAATAGGTGAAACATTACCCTTTGTCTACCTTACGCTTACAACATATGATATTTGTCTAGTTATGATATTAACAAATCCCATTCACGTTAACTGCGATTGCGGTAGCTACATCATTCGCGAATAAACATGTACTATCGAGAAATCTTTAGTCACTTGACTGCTGAAATTTTGCGTTATCACGTTTTGCACAGATCTATGTTCAGATACGAACCAAAAACAGTGTTAAAAAGACATTTAATTTTCTCATTTATTCCAGTGACAATTCGTCGTTGATGCACGATAATCATTTCGCCGTTTCGCGATGTGTCTTATGACAATAAAGAATTTCGCGATGTAAATCACATGTAGATTCGTCTCACAAATAGGCCCAGAGTGACTGGGCGATACAATATACGTTGAAAGAGAGTAAAGAAGAGCGATAAAGAGAAGGAGGGGAAATAGGCACCCACACGTTCATAAAACACACTCAGATATAATTCACGATATTAACAGTTGCCGTAGCGTCTAATATCGTAACTGCTTATATTGCTGTACGTTAATGTGATTCACACATTTTTTTTCATCGAACCCTTAATCAAAATGATATAATCCCGAGGGAATCTTAATTATTCTCCTTAAGTAATGATTTCTCCTATTTGCGTAATTGCGCAGTATAGGTACCCACCCACCTGTGCAGGAATGTTCACAGCTGTATTACATGGTATTGCTCCTAAGTTCCCGACGATTGCGAGAGGATCTTCCTCGGTTTCGCGGTCTCACAAACGTCCAATCTCCATTGAACAGGAGATTCGGAGATTCTCCGTCGAACGTCATCTACGACGGGGTTTTTATTTCGCTCTCGTCCGATTGTCGTGTTTACAAATTCTCCGTTCTTGCCTTTTCTCACGTTTTCGAGAAAGAATTCCATGCCGATACGGAGTTCGCGCGATACCTCCTTGTCGCGAATACTCGTGTTGAGATCTGACCTCGTATCCTAAATCGATAAGATATGCTCAAACAGTCTCGCTACTGAGAATTCTACGGAGATCAGTTGCATTCGCGGCACGCGATACCGCGAACCATTCGTACGACAAATCCCGGTATTGTAAGATTCTCAAAGATTCGACCCGCACTTAATTCTTCTATCTATTCTAACTTTATTTCCTGTTCGCTAATACTCGTTGTCCGAAAAAAGTATGTGAATCGAGACGATTGAAGGACGATCGATTCCTGCCATAAAGTCCCAAGTTTCAAAGCCTCGTTTCGTTGACGGACAAAATTGTTGTACTTATCATTTCGATGTCGCGATATATAATTGTCTTCCCATCGTATTTTTCTCGCTTTCTTTTCTCATTAGTCCTTCCTCTCACTCGACCGTTATTCGTTCGTCTACGTAATTGTTCGGATAAGAACGTTGATCGTCGATGCACGCTCGTCGTTCCATTTCGTTTCAGAAACGAGCTTGTTCCGATTCGCGGTATGACTATTAAGAACATCGCGCTCACTGAAATTCGGGGCTCAATATCAGGATGTTGGAGCGTATCCAAGATTTTTCCGCTGCAGAAAGAGCGATATCTCACGGAAAGTCGGCCTCTCGGTCTCCTCTCGTTGCCAGCACTCGAGCATCAGATCGTAGATGTCCTTGGAGGAGGCGGTGGGCCGCGGCAAGTAATCGAAACCGTTTCTAGAATCCTCCTTACAACTATCTTCAGGATTGGCGTTGCAGTCAGCAGCATGATGTAGTTGCCGCAGGCTCTGTACCACTTCCTCGTCGGACAGATGCTCGTAGGGGACACGTCTGCCGAGGTTCAAAATCTCCCAGAGGGTGACTGCGAAAGCCCACACGTCGCTCTTGGTTGTGTACTTTCCCTGAAAGTCAGATATAACGTACGTTACTCGAGCATTAACTCGACGCCTGACTGCGGTTCGAGAATTACCAACAATTTTGACACATTGCAAAATGTCATTTGGGTAGAATCAAAGTCTGAACAACTTACCAAAAATATTGACTCCCAGGCCATCCATCGCACCGGCAACGGCATAGTTCCGTCGACTTTGTAGTAATCGCAGGCATACAGTTCATTGTCCGTGCCGAAATCCGAGATTTTGATATGATAAGCCTTGCCGACCAAACAGTTTCTACAAGCAGAATCATGACATGTAAAAAAAATGCGAAATTATTTTAGTCGTTATCGCGTCGAGAGGAAATTTCTTGAGAAATTCGCATCGTTTTACATTTATTTTCGTGTTGTTCGATAATCTCCGTTCGGACTTTAGGGTAGTTCGAGTATAGAAACTGAACAGTGAATTCGCGCGCGTTATTCGATCGGCCGGATCGAATACTTTTCTGAGCGGCTTGTCTGAAACGAAAGAGACGCAGTCAGATTGATTTCTCGCCGGTACGTGGGGGGTGCATAGCGCGGCCGCCAATCTGCATACGCATACGCATTCTGTGCATGGCAGTCAACCGGAAGCGAGAATTGCATGTAACATTTGCTTGCATATGTGGTCGAGCTACGTTTCCTGTCCAAATACACACGCGTATGCAATTATACTCGACGCGTAAATAAATTTTCTTCATATCAAATTATTGTGCATCATCGTAAGTCGTTAAGAGAAAGGCTTGACAAGATCAAGAATTCATCCGTTTGACAATATTTGCGGAGAGATATAGTAGTATTATGTATATATGTGTACATATATATATATATATATATATATATATATAAAAAATATATTATATATAATAAAATCTTGATAATTACTTAATTTCTCTTATCTCAGACACGTCTGATATTTCATCTCGCTTGTCCTTTGAGCGGGTTCCACTAGAGATATAGTCCGAGTATTTCCCTGAGGAGAACTTAGAGACACGGATAAACATTCATGCAACTTCCGTTCAAAGCTCCAGACATTGACCAGTTCACTTTAAAGACGAACTAATCTTCGCTATCTGAGAGACGAGCCAAACGTTATTCGAGTAGCATGGCTATGGAATAGATAGAATCAATTAATTTCGCCGGAACAAAGCTCCAATTTGGCGGCAGAACCTGGTTAATTAGGGGCGCTTTATCGATCATTGCTATTGGCTACTTCGCTATCGGGCTACTGCGTCGATGGGGCTGACCCCGGTCCTCCCTATATTGTAGAGTACGACGGTAATGCAATAAGCCGCGTTCACGCCTCGTATTGAAGCTGTTGCAGTATAAATCAGGTGTGATGATCTCCACTCCACAATCTGATAGTTCGAGAACTTTGATCGCTCTCGTTAATATCAAAAATAATAAATCGTGATGACGAAGATCCAAAATCGGCGTAAAATTTATATCTCATAATAATTGCATGATATTAGAGATATATAGCGCTTATTATTTAATATATTATTTGTAATTTCAGTAATTTATTATACACCACATCATTATACATATACGTGATATTGCGATATAAATTTAAATGATTTTGTGTGATAATTTCAAATATCTTGTAAAAGGATTTAAAAACATTATTAGATAATTGGTTGAGACATATATGTATAGAAATTTTGCATATATATTTTACTTATATATATTAATACGTTGAAAAGTACTATGCAAGCCAAATTCATTTCTACTATCTAAATTTTAATAATTTATGAGATTATAAGAGCTGTTACTCAAAATTTATAAGATCAGAGAACAATTATTTAAATCTTCGTTGATTCAAATAATAATAAAATATAATTAAAATAATGTTAGTTTCTCATCTTATTCGTTGTTTATCTTCTATTTTACGTATTAAGTGACGAAATTTTAATCTAAAATTATCGTTGAGGAACGAGGCTATTGACGATATTATATCTGCACTTGTGTTATGTGAAAATGTGAGGAACGATAAGAAGAAAAAATGATAGTCCGAAATCAAACTATATAACAAGCATGGCGAAAGGTCTCCTTCGCATCTGTAATCGAAAGCGGAACAAAGGCGGGCTTTCTGTAGCAGAAAGCGAAATGTCTACATTCAGCTTGCGACGACTTCTTTGGTGGATAAAGAGAATCACCTCTGTCATTGTGCAAGTTGCAAGTCGAAGTTAAACTCGGAATCACTTGGCCATTTGACGCAAGTACGGGTGCTATTGTCAATAGGAATAGAAACGTTAAGTGTACTTGGCTGATTGACGTGGTTGTATAATTGAAGTCGAAGGTTCCAACATATCAACATTGAGGTCGAACGTTCGGCCCTCTAAGTTAGATATTGAAAATTGAATATTGGATATGCGTTGCAAAAGAAACAAATGAACCATCGGAGGGTTAGATTCTCAGGCAGGCGAGGAAGCCGACATAGAAGAAAAGCCGTCTTTGAATTTTTAACCGATTATTCGAACGCGTAAGCTCTCGTAAGTAGAGAATAAAATTCTTGCATACAGTCTTCAGTATTCTCGAGGGTGGATAAGGAGAATCGTAGCCTCTTCTATCGCTCCAAGTTGCATTCTAAATCCGATGTTGAGATCGAGGTCGAGTGATTGTATTACGAGTTAAACGTGCAACACTTTAGTATTAAAGTTTACCTACACTTGCTATAAAGAAAAAAAGAGCATACAGCTTTGCTGCAAGAGAGAAGGTATTAACAAAAGTATTTTCAGATTTTTTTTAACAAAACATTTGAACATTTTTTTTGTATTTTCCGCAAAAGAACGGAAATGTTATCATGTCATATTTTTGCTAAATTGAAGTTGGAAATTGTAGCAAAACTAAAATCTCGTAATATCTTGAATAGAAAGATCAATAGTAGAAAAAAAATAGACATAATATTGAATACTATCTACACTTGTTGCCAGAAGGAAAACGGAAGAAAACTCGTCCGGTAAATTTGCGATTCAAAATAGGATGAAGGAAATCTCTTTTACCGGAATGCGAAATACCCACATGCGGGAATACAGAATGCAGACTTTTGCTATTCCTGTTCCTTTAGACATACCAACGTACATTTATTCGCAGTATGCTCACACTATCTCACCAATCTCCGATGTCGCACATTAACAGAATGACATTATGAGCATTATTGGCAAATTGTATTATAATGCGAGATTTTACCTTCGTTCGTATACAATAGCGATCTTTATGTTTCTTCCGGTTGGGCAAACACTCTCGTACTGCGAATGCACTATCCTTTCCATCTTTAAAGCATTACATGGAGCTATCGATCTTCTCATTCGTTGGTATTCTTTTTCCATTCGAGCCAATTGAATTGCATTACCGTTTGATCAGCAATCGATCCTTTCCTTCTTTTTCACTCGGCTTGACTCCGACAATGACTCTATAGTTATACCGCGCACTCGCGAATGAAATAAGAGGCTACGATGGATTGGCAGTTTGTCTCGGTCGAGAAGTCTGTAGAACATCCTCGGTACCCGGCCAACCGGTTCCGATAACGTTTAAAACTCTATAGCTCGGAATCCCTCGTCAGGTTCGATTTAAATGAATAAAAATGTTTCGCTTTGCTCTTTCTCGTTTATCGCGATAGATAAATCGCGCGCAAAGGTCGTTCGATAGAAAGGGCAAAAATGCATTTCGAAAGTATCGCGTGCGCGCCATTGATACCCGCAATGTCCATTTCTCTTTTGACGCCGCCAGTCACGAAGAATTTATGCCCCACGGTGGAATTCCCATACGGTCGCGTATTTCACTGAATATCGTCGGTTCGTCACGCTGACGTATGCCATCAAAGTGGAAGTTCAGCGGTGGTGCCATTAAATTCTGATTAAATTTTGATTAAATCCCGGCGCCTATACAAAAGGCATCGATCTATTTGCAACGCGATCGTATCCCGCTTTTTTCTCACAAAAGCACAGAGAAGGATAACGCGTCGCGGTTTTGATGCGCGAGGGTCATTAAAATTTTATAAAATTCCGTGTGCAGTTTGTTAAAAATTTAAACAAAGGATTATGGCTGCTGCAATCGCGAACGTCTGCATTCCATTTTCTCAAATGCTCTTAAAAATATTTTGAAATTTGCAACACCATTAGCATTTTGTCATGAAAATGTGAGCATCGTAAATTAGATACCTCACTTCAAAATCTCTCACAATCATATATCTGAGTTAAGATTAGTATATTATTATTAGTAGAAATTACAATGCTGAATTATCTATTTCAGATTGCTTATGTTATACATATTTTTTTTAGTATAACTAAACGTTTTATCGATTTGTATGATGATGAAATATGTGAAACACAGGGATGACACAAAAGTTCTGATACTTGCACGATATTTCTGCAATCGACGGATCAAATCGTGTCAAAAGCCCTCAGGAATGCTGACAGGGCTGATATCATCATGGAAGCTTCGCAGGAAGTATCTCTCGCTATACATTAAGATTTACGAGCTAGTTTGAGAGACACTGTCCAGCCGGAAACTAGGTCCCACGTGTTATGAGAGCTCGGCGGTTTGCGCGAATGTGCGCCCGCGTGTGTGCGGAAGATATACATATATGCACATATGTGCATCTAAACGTCCTATCGATTCAGAGAGATGGCCATTGCATTTCAATAACAGCCACGTAGATGGACTTCGTTCCATATACGAAGTGTACTTTGTATTCGTAGATCGATGATTACCGATACTGGTCGCTGTATACGTTATGTGGCATATGAATCGTCATGAAGATTTACTTGTATTATCAGAAGCTTGAAATTAAATGGAACTCGTGTAAAAGCATAGAGTTTGAGAAAAAAAAACAAGACATGAAATGTACTGCAAAATGTCGCGGAATAATTAATTAATAAATTTGTAATATCTTGAAACAATAATAAAATCGATGATAGATGTAACGCACATTGTCGAGATAGATCAATGTAACGCATATTGTACATTGATTATTTTCATTAGTTTTACGGGCGCCTGCATTATATGTGGTCGATGGAAAATTCAAGAAGAATAATTGATAAGTTCCGACATTAAAATTTCATTACTAGCACAGGCTAGACTTCTTAAATTTTAACGTTTGTGCTTTTAGTTGAAGACATTTTTGGATCGAAATATGTAAAAGATACATGCACTCTTTTTTTTAGACAATATCTACAATCGGCTTTTCCCCGACAATCTCGATTTATACTTAATGCGTATGAGGCGGAGATCCTTTTAGCGCTTGAAAGGAAAATCGATCGCAAACGTGACAAATATTAAGCCATTATGTTGGATTGAGAAAGGTGGCTATTGTGTGCTCGAAGTCGCGCACTTTGGGATTGCTCCTGCGAAAAACCTGGAGGAATCACTCCGTGAGCGGTCTGCGAGGGACACAATATTAGAAGCTGATCCAGATGGTTATGTCGATTGAACGCGACTGAATAAAAGAAAAATAAAATAAAACGTTGAAATTTTCTACACCGAGGCCACACTGCCATTCACAAACTAGCTACTTGCTTTTCTCGCTGCATTCCTCGCGACGATTCACTAACAAATCGTTGATTTCCCATGCGGTTCCCGGCTCCGTTTGTTTTGGGGCTTATGGAAATGCACCACGAGGGTTGGTATAATTCAATTTCATCCTGAGAGTGTAACAGGGGGGAATCGATATCGGTGCCCTGTCCCGTTTTAACGGGTTCTCGACGTGGTAAAATCCTTCCTCTACGTACGTACATGTTCCCGAGCAGAACCACACACCGCGAGAACATCTCTGTTAGTTATTAGACTGTGCCAATTAAAGCAGACGGCATAATCTCGAACAAGATCGCGAGGAGCACATCCGTCGAAAGATAATCTCGATTCGATAATTTAAAGTCGATAGCACGGAGTCTTGTTCTCTGTGACCGATGAAGCGGAAAGCGAGACGGGGAAAAATACGTCCAGGAGGGTGAGTGAATTTATACGTAGGGAGATAAATCAAGAGTGCAACGGATCCATTTATCCCTTCCGCAATAACGTAAAAACCATGCCGCGACATTCACGCCGCGCCACACCTCTTCCGTGCGTTTGGTCGCGACTGACTTTTGAAATTACTTTTCAATAAAAATCGCGCGGCGGGATATACATGGCGTTTTTCAACCGGTTCCCTCGCAACAGGGATCATCCTCGGCTGCGTTAGAAATTATAAATCCTTCTGAATATTGTTGTCGCCACAGGAAGCGTTTGTAATTTTCCTCACGTCACGTCGACCGAGAAGATTCCCTTGTAATCTTACATCTTCTCGACACGCGTCGATGAATTCGCGCGAGGAAGAGCTTCATATTCGCGTCTGTATTCAAATCTCTGATTCATTTTCCAATTTCGTTTAATCTAAGGATCGCATGCGGGATGTAACTGGATCTTTAGAAGTGCACTATTGTCCATAGAATATGTTAAAGAAATGTATTCAATGCAATCTTAATTTTTAAAATTATATCATGCAGAATTAATAACGCGCGATTGTTTGTCTATAAGCTTGTGTTGCTTAATGTATAAATCGCGGTCTATGCAAACTAAGGACGAGAATCGTAGAATGTTTAGATACAAAGTGAATACTGATCGAGGACGAATAAAGCCTTCGCTCGTATATAAGTTTATTCTCGAGAGATGAAAGCGAATCCGCGAGAGATTCGTTTCGGCAAAGCCCCATTGTACTCACCTAGTAGCCAGATCTCGATGAACGAAGTTCAGGTTCTCCAGATACCGCATGCCTGATGCGATCTGCGCCGCCATGTAGATGAGACAGTTGAAACTGAAACGACGACGAAGTGGCGTGAGTTTCCTGCGACAAAGTTAAGGTATTCGCATACGCCCGACCGCCGTCGCCTCGAAGGGATTCCTCCAAGGTGTAGGTCGGCGAGAATCGGGGCTGCGTCAGTGCTGTGCGTCGCTCACGATTAATAAACGCGTCAAACTCTCACGCGGGAGAAATTTATTGTGTGTTAACTTCAGCGACGGCAGTACGTTGGAAATGAAACCGAGCTCCGACTCGTTAGAGACGATTGCAGCACTTCGAGAGCCGTAATCTTGAGTACTTTTAGACCGGTAAAAACAGCGTGTTGCCATACATTACATAGTACTCTTATATGTTTCAGCATTAACATTATAATGGACGAGCTATCGAACAAAATGTCAGATTAATAAAGAATCAGAATTTCTTTTGGATTTGTAGGTAATGCAATTAAGTTTCAAATATCGCGATTTTCTACAATACAATATGACGGTCTCTTCGAGATAATCTCAAATCCCAGTTTATGAATTTCTGATGTTACATGTAAACGGAATATTTGTATCGACACACATGTTAAGATCCATTACGAATTTGATGTTTTTTACATCAAAATTATTAAAAGTATTTCTCATTAGTCGAAAGATTTCAATATTCTTTCATCTTTCACAAGACCTCAGTGAAAAAAGCAGCAGTTTCAATATCTCTACATACATTATGTAGTAGATTTACGTAATGTATGTAAAACGCGGAATCGACCTTTTTAATAAACATTTTCACATTAACGTGTTAAAAGAGCATTTATCTATAGCGCGGTACTTATCTCAATGAGCACATATTCCCTAGTCTTTTTATTTGTGTTACAAGGAAATCCGGAATACGCAAATTGGAATTTATAATATATCTATTATTGCTATATATATGTATATGTATATAAAGATGCGATCGTAGATTTTTTGAAGTACTTTGGTGTGAGGTTGAGCAAATTAATTTGTTGCGGCATAAATATTTAACTGTATTTTCAGGAAACGTCTCGAAAAATATAACGATCAAAAAATCTTCATATCGCGCGTTAGCCAAATATATACATGTGTATATATATATATATATATATATATATTTTTTTAACAAAATAGGATTTGCTTTCAAACTCATAGATATGTGTGTTTCATGGCTTTTTGGCAATTTTATTCACGAAAGGTACTCCAATTTGATATTTTTTTGAAGATACTGCATTGCTTTTATTTGGGAACGTTCAATTTTCACGGCGACTGTTATATGAAACATCCTGCACGCGTGCCATTTTTTTCCGAAAAAAACGGCAACGAATGTTTTAATAAACATTGCTCTTTCACTATATCAATAAAATAACAAGTCAGCAGAAAAATAATTGAAGATGATACAATAATATCAGTAGCGAAACAAAACAACAGAAATTGATTATATATATGTAAATTCAAGAATAATTTGCTTCAAATTTAAAAATTAGCGATTAATAGACGTTGATGTTAATTTATAATTTTAAGAGAAACAGTATTAAAAAAAAAAAACATTATGCAGAGAAGATTATCGGGTCTTGATTAATGCCAAAATGTGTCACTAGAAAGTTACCTGAGTGTCTTGACGCCAATTGGCATGGAATGTGCATCCTCGGCAGTGATATGCGTCTTGAGGAACTGGCAGAGATCCCCATGTTCCAGATATTCCATTACCACGCAGTACGGTTCCTCGCGGTAACAGGCGCCCAAGACCCGTGCAATATTGCGATCTTCCAGAGCAGCCAGAATCCTCACATTTCTTTGGAAGTCCAACCTGAAAGATTAACCCAATTCTTCTCAGTAAATTATCACTAACATTATAACTAATTAAGTATCCCAGAACTTCTCAAAATGAAAGTCTAATTTCATTTTCGATTTTGCATTAATTATTGTAACGATTATGTTATATTATGTAACGACTATCGTACGTTCTGATCGTGATTCGTTCCAATTTTATTATAAAAATAGATCTTTAAAACGCGAGATACGGAATATATATTCGTGTTTTTAGAGATATGAAAAATATGAAAAAAAAAATATATATAAAATAACAAGGTAAACGGAAAGTAAATTTGATATTGCACTGAAGCAACAAAAATTACCGTTGTTCGTGAGATAATGACTCATATCGCGTTGCGCACTTTCTACATTGTGATCCTGATGCTCGTACAACGTTAACGGCTGCCAGTTCGTTGGGTCGCATACTTCCGGATAAGAGAAGGCGCTTTCCAGCGCATGAGTACATATGTGCGACGCGCCTTTCCAGGCAGCATCGTTACTTCAGTTTTACTTACGATCGGCTTGGTAATGGCACTCTCGCGTGATAGTTTAATGCGACTGTTAACGAAACTGCAGCGCCCTGCGTATCGATTCGCCGTAAACTAAGAATCCCCTTGGTTCGCGGTACCTTCGAGTCCTGCGTGGGCGAAACACACGGTTCTGTCGTTGGCCACTATATGCAAAATAGCCCGCTTAGCGTTACCGCCGCTCCTAAGGCAGGTTAATGACGTCGTATTAACCGAAAGTTCGTATTCGCGGTTCAATCTCCCCTTTCTTGTGTCATTGGTCGACGGTTGTGCAGAAATGTTCCCTATTTTGCGTTAACGGTCATTCGAACGTGATGTCGAATTCGCAATTTAATTTCGATCCATGACTGCGAGAATATATCCTTTATCTTCCCGGCAACGACTGTATCAATGAACATTATAATAAATATAAACCCACGAGAAGATTATACAAAATATTGTTGCTATTGACGAATAAGTTTCGATAAACGACGAAAAAAAGTAAAAAGTTGTACCGGGATTTAATTATAACTTCTTGAGCTACAATTCTTGAAGTAAAAGTGAAACTTGCGCGACTTTAGCAAACAGATCTTAACGAATTAGAACTTCTCCCAAAATGACGAAACTTTATCATTGTGTTTTCGAGAGAGTGAGAAGTGATAATCCGTCGTCTGTCTCGAATGAATGCAAGTCGGAGGAGTCGAGCCGATGCGTAATTTTTAATAAAGTATCAGCACAAGTTGCGCACTGTGATACGCATAAAACATTCCTTATCTATGGTTAGCACGAACGAGCATCCTCCGTTGTAGTCTTTTTTATTTGTAATCGCATAGAGGGACCTTTGTGATTGCGTTAGACTCCACGCGAATGTGCAGTGTAAATTTTTACAAAAGGATAAAACGCCTGACATAAATTTAAAAAAATCGATCTCAAATAATATTTGATAAAGTGAGAATACAAAGTTAATTATGAAGTAATGTAATTAATATTAGAATAACCAACAAATTGACACGGAAAAGATTCTCTTTATCTCGCGATGTGATACGTGCGTAAGAGTGCGGACTTGCGATTCCCATCGCAGTTGCTTGTGTTCGATGCGAACTCGACGATGTAGTCACGAGATACTATAAGTCATCCGCATGATAGGAGCTTGTTGCATGAGGGGATATCGAAGATATACTGAAGATCTTTCGGAGATTTTTCTCGCGTGAGATAAAATACGACGGGTCTCGGAAACCATATGTGTGTCTAGTCGTTATATACGGGATCGACAGAACTGTCGCGATTTTTGTTCGTGGATTGTTCCGGCAATCTTGAAAGTTGATCCTCTCTTAATCCAAATGTATCTATAACACTCTTGCGCTATCGTGGTATTTTTGTAAAAGTTTAACGAATGGATTATGAAAATTGATCCTCCCGGACATAACATCAACAAGACATACTTAAAGTGATTGAGGTAATGGTTAACAGTAAATTAATCACTTTCGTAAGATGCTTGTGCAATCACTTCGCACACAACATGATGCATGCTGGGCACTGTTACGAAATTGCAATATGCAGCGAAACTCCTCGCACAAGTAGATACACTCGTGCACGCTAAATCAGCCAAATTGCTTGCTATTCTCCCTCGTATCGTCTGAGACGTCCGACAGATTGCTCCGTGGACGGAGTCGACGAAATTTCTCTTCAATGCTAGAGTCTGCCGAGTAGTGTGGTATCCAATGGAGAGGATCGTCGATTTTCGTCGATGTTCGTCGGTGGGAAGCTTTGTCATCTTCGCTATGAGGTTTCCTGTCCTTCGTTTCGCACACATAGGTGCGTGCCAAAGTCGGCTCGATACCCTATCTCCCGGTCATTGTATGCAAATTCGTTCCATTCGTAGAATCAAACTGGCTTTTTTCTGATGTCTGACGCGATAGTCGCGAGAACGATCGTCCAGGAGAGGTATATCCGGATGTTTCGTCGCCGCGAAACTTCTTCGGCGGACGCCCGCGCCGCGACGCGGGTCGGTCGCATGCATTCGGCCGAAGAACACGGACGGGGACCACTCGTTCTCCATTTCCAAATTCGATGTGCTGTTACTACGAGAACGGTCTCTTCGTATAATTTAGTTTGTTGTCCTCTTCTTCTACCATCGCATTTTTGAACGTACGCCTTATGCTGTTATGCGCGGACTCCTTTTCATCTCACGAAAACATTTCTTCTTACGTAAATTTCGATAACTGCGAGTTAGCAGGCTGAAAGCTGTATCCTACTAACGCACACGCAATGAAATTGTTTTCTAGATATATTTATACATGTTTTTGAATGTGTAAGAACATAGATATTATCTAAAACTCGTAAAAAGTTACTAAATCTGAGTGTATTTCTTTATCTGACATTTATGATCAATTTACCTCACGATGAATTCAAATGTGGATCGCATTTTCTAACACCGACTATTGATCGTATTTATTATATTCCGGAAGTGAGGTAATTTATGATCTGTCGGTTGATCAATAACGAATAATACATAAAAATCGCGAATACGATCAACAGGATAACAGGCGTAGAAATGCACCTCCATAAAACATAAAAAGTTATCGCGGTTACCGCGTTATACACGTGGTAGGAAACTAGTTAGAGAAAGGCATACTCGTTCAATCGAGCGTCACCATAACGAAACAGAATGCAAATTCCGACTTCCATATGGATATGTATACTCACTTTTCCTTCTCGCTGGCTTCCGGCAGTAAAAACTTGACGGCGACGAGTCGCTTGCCGAGGGTAGTCGTCGTTCCATATTCCGGAATACCTTCAGCTTCTGCCACGTATACCTTTATATGCATAATTTGTTTGAATTGCGTTATATGCATAGAAATTACTCATGATAGGAGTAAATTCGACAGAAATAACCGAAATTCCGTCGTAATTTTGACAAATCTTGTCGTACATGTAATCGTAAATCGACTTTCTGCTAATTTTATCTCTCTATCGTTTATATTAAATCTTATCTGTTTAGATAACAGTAATAACAATTTTGCAATATCAATAACTTTTTACTTGGTTTTTCAATTGTACACAATGAAGCTATCATATACTGTTTATACTGATAGAATTCTTTTGTTCAATATTAAAAACAATAACATACAATATCGAGATAATTTGAAAAAATTATTTTTTAAAATGTTCTCTCTGTTTTTAATCTTAGCATATTATTATTTCTAAAGAAAATGTATTCTTTCGTATCGCAGTTAAAATACAAACAAAAAAATTCACACTTTATTCTCATATTTATAAAGAAAAATCAAATTATCAAGAAAAATCTGTTTTGTAATTTTATCCGTTTTGCACTCTGCTTTTATTTTACGATTGTAATACGATTATGATATTCAATATTAACCGATAATATGTGAAAAAATACATTTAAAGTACGGTTTTCCGAGTCATACTAATCGTAACGTGCAAGTCTAAAAAATTCGGAAAGAATGATTATCGATCAATTATCATATGCATCGCGTAATATCATACACATCACGATTGTACTCTTTTTACGATTTCCGCGTAAAAAGATTCGATGACGATCTCGTATGACGACCGGGACTCGAGATCGACGTGACCGATCTCGCGTATTCGTGGGAAGTCCTGCACGATCGCGCCTGCATGCGGATGCATCCGCGTCCACGGAAGCCTGACGCGGCAACTGGCGAACTGTGCGAAACGAACGAGCGAACGTTTTGGCGATCCTCCTACTCCTCCTCCTCCTCGTCATCATTAACGATGCGTTGATACCCGAAGCAGGAAACAAAAGGGAATTATTAGCTGCTCTAACGCATCCTAAACTGATTATCCTCGACGACCCCGACGAGACGCCATTGTGCCGGCGAAGAATAACACGTCCCGGGCACTTCATTAATCGACGTATTGTTGCGCATCCTGCGCACGTTGGATTGCCCGTGCGCGCTGTGCGGCCAACAAACGGATTGATTTTGCGATCGTCGCCGTAGGAGTTGCGACACATCGCGTAAATTCACGCGGGATAGTACAAACTTGCTTTTTATTTGTGTAATCACACAGCAACGGGTGATGCTGATAAATTAATTGTTATAATGGCGTAACAAATATTTTCTATGTTATATTAATCCTACGTTAAAGTAATCCCATGTTTCTCAAAACAAGGAGATTATATATGCCAGATGATTTTTAAATCGAATTAGAAAGTATAAATTATATATTAATATTAGATACACAAATAATCGCAAAGCTATTTTCACAAGTTTACAAATATTATCGGCATTAAGTGTGATTAATTGACGTACCAGCGTCAAGGCCGAATGATTCGTCAGTTTATTCACTGCCCGTGTTTAATTAATTGAGAATATATATTTATTATTCGCGGATGTAATAACAATGTTATTACCGTTCCGAAGGCGCCTTCGGCGAGTTTCGAGAGCATGCGAAGGCGATGCCGTGGGAAGAGCGGTACGCTAGTCTGCTCCAGACGTCTCTTCAGGGCCGAGAGTACCTCCTGTTGAGTCGGCGACTGCAACACGAAAGCGTAAATGCATTGTGCGGGCTATCCGGCGATAATCAACGATCTATGATCACGCTATGAGTCGCGCCAGGGCGCATCGTGGGTATCGTAGAATCTATGGCCGTCATTCGACAAACGGCTTATCCCCTTCGATCCTCGCGTCTGCAGATTATCGAGTGCACGAGAGAGCACACGGAACTGTAACTTACAAGTGTTCTGTTGGTCGTGAAGTATCTTATTGTCGATTGGTAAAAACCGACTCGTAGAATGTTAGATGATGATAAGACGTGATACAACTCTCGCTACTTTCAAAATACTTCCTGCGCTTGGATCATGGAATATTTTAATGAGATACACGATGAAAAATTATAAAACATTGCAAGCATTTTTGTAAAGGAGAAATGCCGAATCTCGTGGATCATCTATAAACGATCGGAAGATTTATAAATGATTTCATCGATTATATGAATTGTTACACGAAAATGGATGCACTCGTGCAACGTCAATAATATGTTGCATGCAATCATCTATTTTCATTCAGGGATACGTAACTGATCGCGGAGTCGTTCTGAAACTTGATGTTCTCATAAGTGAGAGTGACATGAAAAGAAATATTGTCGAATGCGCCGGGTATTCGCCGAGTAATCCCCGTTTTACGGATAACAGTGAATCCGCCGAGAAGGATGATTGGCATTGCTACGAAGCGTCAAGGCCAGACTCGACGCGACACGGGGTGAAATGTTTTGACTGTTTCGAGTGGCGCTGTCGGGTGTCAATCACGCGCAGACGTCTCGACGTAGACACGGGCACTTTCAGATCTGGAGCGTCCCGTCCCGAGCATTGTGCCCGAATCAATCTCGATTCACGCCGCGGAAACCGTACGCAAAGCGCGATACCAGATGTGTCTATCCGCGGGACACACGCGTATCCCGACGCAGAGAAAGGACTCACTCGACAGTGAAGAAGCTGTTCGCATTCATGGCTTCGAGGGAATCGATCGTGGAACAGGGCGGCAAATGCTTATCAAGTATTCTCCCTTATCTCTTGATATAGACACTTGGAATCCCGATCCAAGGCAGAATATGTATTATAATAAAAAATACAAAACACTTTGAATCTTGAACACTTGAACTCTAAATTGTTTGTCGCGTGAGCGATCTCTCGCATTCATGACAAAATTTATAATGAAGACTGTTACACTTTTTCATCGAGAAATATGCGCGAGATGTATTTTACTTGCTAACTGTTAAATTTTTTTTCATGAAAATATATGCAGTAATTGACAGAGTGCAGTGTTATTTTTAATATAATTCTATATAATTTAAAATTAGCTAAATACATAATATTTTTTCTTATAATTATCTTGCAAGGTTCTTATATCTGTCAAAGTTTAAAACGACAAATACATAAAATTATCTTACAAAGTTCTTATATCTCTCAAAATTTAAGACGACAAATACATAAATAAAGAGCAATGAACCAAACCAGATGAACACATGCTGGCCTATAATTATAAACTAAACAAATCTAAATGACAAACGTTACAACCTGTAATAAGGTCAGTGTCGAATAATAAATTACAAATTTCTTCTGCAGTACAATTAAACGCCAATAAAATAAAAAATGACCTTATTACAAGTCGGGAATGTCTATCATTTAGATTTGTTTAGCGTTATTAGCATCTTTATATGGCTTGGTTCATTGCTCTTTATTTATGTATTTGACGTCTTAAATTTTGACAGATATAAGAACTTTGTAAGATAATTTTTGTTATTGAAATCAGCCATTTTTTCCAGTGCGAAAATAAATCATTTGTAACATGTATAATACCTTCTGTACTTTTTTGTTGCCGCTTTAGACATATTGAACGCGGTTCTTAAGAGATTATTTGCATCATAAAATTTCGTACGGGCTGTATACTCTCGATACTCAATAACGGGATGGTTGGCCGTGAAATCAACCCCTATCGCGCGATATTTTTACAATGTCGACTGGATAGGTCCCACCGCTGGAGGCGGGGCGGTTGGAAACGTGATTACATGACGCGCTTTCTCTCCGCAATTAACGGAGCGGACTGAACCGAAAGCCACTGGACCGCGTAATGATGATACATTCCATGAGGGTTGCAGCGGCGAACGTATCCGCGAGAGGACCCCTGTCGACATGTCCTGTCGACGGGAGTTCGTTTACAGGCCGAGCGACGACGGCGATCAATCGATTGATTTCGCGGACAACGTTCACTATGCCGCCAGTCTCCGGCTCTATTTCCGGTGCGTGTGGGACGAGCCGCGATAGCGATTTATTGTC
This sequence comes from Crematogaster levior, assembly GCA_901521435.1. NCBI lineage: Eukaryota > Metazoa > Arthropoda > Insecta > Hymenoptera > Formicidae > Crematogaster > Crematogaster levior. The sequence goes on from CABEGB010000725.1 coordinate 316,605, forward strand.
TAAGCCGAACGGCGTCACATGCCGGCTGTTTTGGCGTCCGTCCCTCGTTCAGCGATTTGTTCCAATTATCCTTCTCCGAAGTCGCGTCGTTCGTGCCGTGTTAATTATTTCCGTTGTGCTATGTGTAGAGGTTATAATAATTACTGGCAAAACAATTATTTTTATATATCAATCAGATACTAAAAGTGATGAAGATAACGTTAATTTAATCAAAAGTTACGGAGTTACTTAGTAGTAAAGTTCAATGTATTTAATTTCAACGATGTAAATCGTTATTTAAACTCTTTTTACATTTAGAAATTGGTTACAGGAAAATTCTAGATTAGTATATTTGATTTGATTAGATATATTTGAGAGATCCTGCAAGACTCATAGAAAATAAGCATAACTTTGATGTCACCAACGGTTTCAATCGTTGAGTTTTTATCCAAAGATCATAGCATATAATTGCATGATAAAAGGAACGTCCAATTTTATTGCGTTACAATATATTATTTCACGTAAAAAAGTTCATTGCTCGGATGGACATCTCGAAAAGAGCTTTCACTGTATGTATTTCAAGTGTTGATGGCCTCCAGCTGATAAGTATCGCCATATCGTCGATACAGAAAAAACATCCGTCAATGCCGATTATACGCTCACTTTTAAATTGATCTTCGGCCACACGATCCTGTGATTCTTTTCATGTCGATAGAGAACCCAGGGGATCGTCTCGCGTGTTCGATGTCAGTCCGGAGGGGTTCCTGCACTCTTTTCCGCTCTCGGACAGCACTCTGGCATTCTGGATACGAGCTACGTTATACTGTACCCACGGGAGGTATATCCGCCCCAAATGTTCCGTTCTCGTTCCACCATATTGATTTAAATTATTAATTGCGAATTTATCTCCGACCGGTGGAAAGTTACGTTTTTAATGACACGGATAATGGTGTGCATTTTTCTCGGCTCTTTATTTATAGAACGCACATTAAGATCAGTCGGTATTATTAAAGTTTAATTCTCATCGCCTTTCCTTTCAATTCTTAATTGATATGGATTCTCATCGTTGCCTTGCGATACCCACAATTATAATGTAACGCTAATTAAACTAAAGACACTTTTTCTGTTCTATTTATTTGGATAACGTTACTAAATATAAATGTTGAACGAAAGAGACACATAATATTAACATATATACATATATAAAATCTAAAAAATATTTTAGATTTTTTCAAAGTTTTCTAAAGCCAAATAATAAAGGTAATTTGATTTATATTAAAAATTGATATTTTTAATGGAATCTCTTTTGGATTGGATCGTTATTAAATTTCTGTTATAACAATGGATCTGTGACACCATTAAAGTTAATGAAAGATTCCATTTTGTTCATTTTAAAATTGCGAGGTTATATTGTCGTTACATTCTGGTTTACATCAAAATCTAAATTCATGAGCTTAATCACACATATTATTTTAATTTAACATAAACGAATATAAAATTATCTAACAAATTCAATACTCTTCTTTGTTAATGAATATTAATAAACGGAGTTCAATTTTTCTTTCGACTTGTCTGGCCAATTTTATTATTAATTGTTAAACACAGCTAAAGTCAAGTGATGTCAGTAATAGATTGAAGTGTGTACAATTAAAAGTCATATGTAAACTTAGCATTGTCATATGTAAACTTTATACACTTGATAAGGACCCAAACCAGAGGCCGAAACATAGTGTTTAACAATTAATAATAAAATTGGCCAGAAGCCGGGTCGAAAGAAAAATTGAAGTCCGTTTATAAAATTATCTCATAAAGAAGTTAAGAAACGTGAATTTGTTACCTTCTTGTCGTCGGTCTTCGTGGCCCGCGAACTCTTGGAGAAGAAGCTGTCCTGATCACTGGTGGCGCTGGAGACGGTCGCTCCGCGGCCGGCGCCGGCATCCTGATTGAGCAGGGGTACCGTGCCGAGTTCCGGTACCGCATAATCGTACGACGTGTCAACTGCACCGTTCGCGTACACTGCTGCGGATGATATAGCAAAGGAGGAGCGAGCGTAGAAGGGGATGGCGTATTGATTGCGGTCAGGGCGAATGCTTTGTTGCCGGGACGTATGTAGGTGCACGGACGTTGGCACAGGAGCCACGACGTTTGAATGTGTGTACCCTGAGTGCGTACATGTGTGTATGTGCATGTGTGTGTGTATGTACCAGTGCGAGTAGTCGCGAATAGATGTAGGTGTAGATGCGTTCGAGCGCCGCATACCTGAGTGATTGATGTTGGTGCCCTTGTTGTTCAGCATCATGTCTTTCATCTCCATAACGACGGTGCTGTAGCTGTACGGCGCGTACTTTAGCGCCTGATATGGCTCTTGGTAGTCGTCCAACTTCACGATGTCTAGGAGACGATTTCCGAGATCGCGGGGCAAAGTCGGCAGGGAACCGCCAGCGTATCTGAAAGAGAAGCGATCGATAATAGTTGAGATCGTTCCATCTATCATCCGGCCAATAACTTTTTATTTATATCATTCGATGGTCGCAATGAAGTAAGGTATATGTTTCTTTTCGCGGTGTAACGTATATTCCCTCTTGAGCATGTAACTTGATATATTTATTATATAATCTATCATTTATTTACAAACTGCCTGCAATTGCCTACTACAATTTGTAAATAAATGGTAACACTTTTATCAGTCCCTTACTGACTTATTTGAAGTGTGCATAATGCTCAAACAGCTTTAAATTTAAAAAAATTTCAAATCGTAATATTAATATGATCGGATATCACATGTGATCCGTATTACATTTAAAGAGAATTATATATGTAAAATGTATTGGAATAACTTTGACTTTGCGGATCTTCGGTTTTCAAGGCCAATATATTTTCCCTTTGGGAATTTTAGTATTATGTGTACGGAGCACGCGGTTCGTCAAAGGCACCAGCGTAACATTCGCACGCCTACTTGAAGTTGCACGTTACACGTTCTCTCTTTCGGTACGAAGCTCGCAACTGCAATATCGGATTGCACAAAGCGGACAGGGAGCTCGTGAGAGGAGGGATCGATGCCGAAACTGGTGCGGGATGCTTCGGAGTTACGAGGCGGTCGGAGGATCTCCTTTGGAGACATTTGTGCCGCACAAACTCGATATATTGCCCGAGGATGTCCGTTATTGGACGTTATTGGACGTTCGCTAACGAGCACGATGGATGGAAAGTTTATTGGAAGGCCGCTTCCGTCATCTGAGCGTGTGTCCTGGGTGGACACAAACTTGGAAGAAATGAGGAGAGTATGGCCTCGTACGGTAGTCGTGTATTATCGTTAAACATGCTTCGCGATGCAAAAGCGAGTATTCGGCCCTATGTTCGGCTGTCTAGACGTCCAGGTCATTGAATAGGAACATCGATTAAAAGTAAATAAACACAACTCAAAGTTGCTTGCTCTTACTGCCGATAATTGATAAATGTAATTATTTTAAAACTTCAAGATATCATTTCATATTTCATAATTTGAATATTGTGGCTCAACGTTGAAAATTATTTTAAAATTTTGCGATTAGATATGCGATGATTTATCTTTCGCGTATTTCAATCGTAAGAAAATTCTATTAACGCCAAAAGTTACTATTGCTAAAGTGCATTGCTAATGTCCTTGCACTCTCGCGCTTATATCAGATGAAAATGAAAGATGGGACGTGTAAAATCTACGGATTAAAAACAAGATTATCTTAATGCAATTTCAATAAAAAATAGGGAAATAACATTCTTTATACGTGATAGAGAGAGAGAGGGAGAGGGAGAGTCATCGAAGAAATTATATTTTGGGTTTTTCTTACATTGTTTAGAATTGTTTTAAACAATTTCGTTTCCTCTTTACATTTAATTTTTTATTTTTCGTCAAATCGATTGTACCTTTTATCATCCTCCAAGGTGTACGCCATCAGAGCCGCGCCTTTTTCGACGGTGGCGCAGGTGGATCCTAAATGCGAAGGGGCTTTACCGGTCATAGGGCTGGCGAAGCACTTGCGTTGCCTGTGTCGTGAAACAATCAGAAATATCGCCACGGCGAGTGAAAGTATTACAGCAGTCAGCACGCCGATCACGATCGCCATGTACGTGGGGTCGTCGTGTTTTGCTGTCGAAACCGGAAGCTCACCCTCGGTAGCGCCGTTCTTCTCGACGAAGACGTCACTCTGAATAGGTGATTCGGTGGTCGGGGCTTCTTCAGGTGTAAAGTTACCGTGTGCTATATCTAAATTAGGGAAAGAAAAAGAAATCAGTTTCCTTTAGAATCCTTGAAATGTACTTTTATTTTTAGTCTTAAAAAAATTTTATTGTTCATATTCTCGCCAATCTTTCAAATATACAATATTTATAACATATTAGAAGGATTCGATATATTTGAATTTTGTAACATGATTTTCTAAACGCACTAAATGATATCTAATGTAGTGTACAGTGAAACTTAATATACCGTAATGCTTTGTGGTTTCATTCGTAATTATTATTATGTCAATACAATTGCAATTATTAACTGTTATTATTGTTATATTCAATATTATCTATATTATCTCTATTATATTTATTATTATTATTATTATTACCTACATGTTTGTTGTCTCTGCTATGTTTGTTATTATAAATGTTGCGCTACGTGCAACATCATTATTATTACAACGCATCCTGAGGTCTTTGAGAGATATTATTAGAAAAGTTTGTTTTTTTACCATTTAATGCGAGTGATAGGTATCGTTAACTTGAACTTTGTGTACATAGTATGGGCATTAAGGAGCTTCCCTTACAGAAGGGTGCGTCTAATATATGCACGGAGCAATAAGCTAATCGTGCATAAGGTGCGCAAAGATCTACCTTTGAGGACTAAGGATTACAAAACATATGCGCGCGAAATAGATATAGGTGCGTGAGAGCGTATGTAGAGTGTATAATTAACCTACATACGCTTTGACATACGACTTCATACTAAGGACGTAGCTAAGGAGCGAAGATATACGAAGGTTCGTTACGCGAAGAGTCGTTTGGTTTACTTCTCTCGTAAACGCGAGAGATAACGTTCCCCATTTATTATCATCGCGATATCGTATGAAAGAGACCAGCGGAGCTTTCAGCGTGTAAACATATTATATTACGCTTTTGTCGATGGGCTGTTTTGTGCGCAAAAATTGCGTAATTAAACCCCCGTTGTTTGTTCTTTCACAGCGTAATTATACGCGTCACTCTCATGGTGTTTAATAATGCGCTTTAACGAAAAACGATACGATACGCTTCCCCGTTCTCTCGTCATGGTAGCAGGGAGATTACGTTTCATCTTGCCATAATTATGGAGAGAGGGACGAGAGGTGCGAGGTTAGATAAGGATTACTTTTCATGTGAAAGATGCATTGATAGCACACACTCATATATGTACGTTTCCATTATTTGTGCTTTGTCTCGACTTTTCATTTTGCAAGCTTAATACTTGGATGTCGAACGCGAAGATAATCCCCTCCAGCTCGTTTCTATCCAAATGGTATCTTTGAATTATCTATTACTTTTTATCTGAATTATTACTATTCTGAATTATTACCTGTCGATACGCCTGCGATTCTTACATTCCATTTTTGTCACTGTTCGATATGCCTCCATTTCGACGAATACGGTGTCACCCGTTTCTGTCGTTGCATTTCACTCGCCCGGCCGACGGAACAAGAAATAACATACGCAGGAAGAAACGAAAAAGAATTACGCACACGAGAGCAACGTGCACGGATTCACGGCATAGCCTCCTAGTTTGCCGTTGAAGCCTTTTTGTGTAGCATTCGCATGTGGAATTTTCCAGCAAGTTCTTGCTCGAGTTTTTTACGCGGGAGCGCGCTATGAAAACTCTATTTCGTCGTTTTACGTACAGTAAAATAACTTGGTTTTGATGCAATTTCTGCAAGATTGGGTCGGATTATCCTTCTAACCCCGCCAGAGTTTTTGTGTTCCATGTAAATTGCATGTATTACAAGAAGCAATTAATTAAATTGATTAATTAAACGCGTTATTATAATCATGAATTCTACTGGTATATATTTTTATGCGACGTGTTGCATATTAGTAAATCAAATAAAGTTATAAACGTGGGTAGTTTTAGTAAACTCTCCCGATTGTGTACACTATTTCAGTTATCAAATAATTTAATATTCTATAAACAACAGTAATTGGCATATTTTTAATTGGTAACAACTAACAATTCATTTAAAATAATTTCAGACAGATATATGTTGAATGTGAGGAGAAATTAAATTTTGCTGTCGGCGATGTTTGCTTAATCGACTAATAAGCTCGTAACTATCGATATATATTTTATTGACGGTTTATATACATATAACTTGGAATCAATTTAAACTTGATAAAAATTTGACAGAAAGCCATTATTACTACAGCTTCATCTTTCAGCATTAAATATTTTAGTAATTATAAATATTGTAATGAAATTATATATTTTATTAATCTACTCTTTCTCGAATTAAAAAAAATACAATTTTGCCATAGTTTAAAATATAAAAATAATTTCCGTTGAAAATAAATTTATTTGTTATAATTCAAAATTGACATCGTATTAAAAGTTGTATTAAAAGAACTAACGTACTTTTAATTCTTTAGAAATTTCGAATTTGTTTTTGAGGTACGTCATCGTAATTTCAAGATACCAGCGTTATCATTTATATATTGTTTTCATTATATTAAACATACTTTCGACAACCCGCAAAGACATCCTGTAGGAACGTTGGAATGTCCGCTTCGCGTCGCGGCAAGATTCTAATTTAAGAAAAACGCGACGCACGCGGCGTTCGCATACTTATTTTCGCGAGAGGAAGAGAGAAAAATGTCTCTCGAAAATAACGCGTAAGCTCGTCCCCGGATTTTCCATGAGAGTCGTCCTGGAATATCCAGTGCAGGAATATAAATTTCTTCGGATGCAATCCCGACGCGCGCTTTGTGAGTCGTCAGCGTGATCCGAGACGGTCGAGGCAAGCGTAACGTGCGCAGGAGCGCGAAGGGAGACCAGCCGGAGATGATGGGAGGTCCGAAAGGAGAAAGCACGCCGGAGGAGCTTCGTTGCTGGGCTCGTAACCTCGGAATCTTCGCGCGTGCGGTATTCCGTCGCGGAATTCCCGGCGAGATTTACGCCGGACGGAAACAAAGCCGTCGTCGCGTTTGATACGGCTGGCCGGGCATCATTCATGACGGCAGGACGACCCCCGACGAAAAGCCCGTTCTCGATGCGATCCCGCATGAAATCTGATATTAAAACACACTTTGCACCTGCAGGTGGTCATGTGGGTTTAAATTGAAAAAGGGAGACTGTGTCAAGATATCACCGCGCGATCTCGCAAAATTGACCACGCGCGGTTGCGATATCGATGATGGCGAAACTCGCGTTTAAAATGTTGTTAGTGGTAAAAGATAAAAATGGTAAAGATGATCGCCCCTGTGATTTTTACGCATCTTTTACATAAAACATTATCAAAGAATATGTAGTAAAATTTATTTTCTTTTCTTTTATATCTTTTTAACAAGAAATAGAAAAAAGATACAACGAGACTATAAAATTGAACGATGATGGAAGAGAAAAAACGCTTGGGATCTCAACTTTGTCGTTGTCGGTATCGCGCGTGTTCGCGTCTCTTTTGCCTCGCAGATTAGTCGAGTGTGGATTCGACGATGACAAGACATGGACGTCGACGACGACGATGTGCAAATGTGCGCGGTACGACGCGACGCGAATGCAGCTGACGCTTCAATGTCAAATGCAACTAATGCGCGCCTTGATCTCGTGCCCGGTGAGCCTCACTACGTCGCACTGTGCTGTCGGCATCGCTTCGTTGCTTTTTTAACTCCGTTGATTTACCGTTCGAAATGGAGGTACAGCAGCAAAGCTCCTCTGTGACCTCTCTACTCCCGATACGAAGATCTTAATCGTGGCGGCAATCTCGTCGATGTAGGATAAGTCCGATTGTCCGACGAGATCACCGCTAGTGTTCTGATCACGTCAGATGTCACCGGCAATCGGTGCCGCTTTTTTCGTTCGTTCGTGCCTGTGACTCGCTTTATATTTTATTCCTCCGGGATCGGATTGGTCAGAGCATTGTTTTTAGGACGCCGCCGTGGGCACATGCGATGGTTTGTTCGCTAAATAACCCGCGAAATGATATGCGATTGTCAGTAGGCCAGTATTTTCAAAACTCGCAGTTAAACTCGTGATATTATTAATGCCGCCATAGCGTTCTATGCATTTCCTTCACACACGTAAAGTGAGGCTATTGGTATTCGAGATGTGGTATTTTAACTATGAATTAGATAAACGTTACTAGTGCAAGAACAATAAAATGAGATAAGAGCAGATATGGATAAAACTTGATATTGCGAGTTACAGGATTCAAAACAATTCTGATGTTGTTTTCCGATATACAGTGCGATCGATAAGCTGGATAGTTGATTCGTCTCTTTAAAAATAAGCACGGTTTGCTTTGCGCTCGGCTAGTCGTTATCGGTTGCCACGATACTTTGGTCTACAAAGCCGCACAAGAACGCCAAATAATTACGCGGTAATAATCCCCGTCCGATAAGGATAAATTAACTTCGCCAGGAGCGCTGCAGTCCTTTACGCAGAGCGGCGTAGTCCATAAGGATAATATTAACGAGCCAAGTTTAAGTACATTTTTCGCGTCGCTCCTGCCTTTGTCAATTAATAATCGACTACCTGGAAGAAAGCGCTTTAAGTTAGCCAGATAAGGGAGTTCGATAACGTTTGAAGCAACGGATCGCGGGACGGTAAGAGCTCGTGATATCGAGACAGGAGGATATGATATTTGGAATATTTAAGAAATCTCCGGTATGAGCGATCATTGGTGGTGAAATCATTTTTACAGCGGAAAACGTGACGTATATGCGAGAAAGAGAGGAAGAAAAAGAAAAAGAGAGTGACTTTGGTTCCACGAGGAAACCCATGACCAGTCTCCTCGTATTTCTTTGTCCAATTATGTCTGTCGACATTAGAAAAGGAGGAGAGCTTGGTGATGGGGTTGGAAATCCTTGCAGGACCTATGGGAAGAAAAAGAGGCCGCGAGAGGTGCATCCATTATCTTCTCTCCTCCGACTGCATCCGGAGATGCATCCATTATCTATCTTTCTCAGAGCGGAATCGGACGAGATATATATATATATATATATATATATATATATATATATCACTCGCCGGTAAATTGCGAGAAAATATACGAACGATGGTCGATAAACTTTTAACGAGTTCCTTTTGTGTCGGGCGTGACAGCCGCGCGAATATCTATAAGTCTCGAGAATCGTGGATCCGATTTGAAAGTCCTCGTTGATTCTTCCATAAAGAGGGTCACTCATCAAATGAGACATAAAATATTTGTAAGTTGGAACAAAATTTTTCTTCTCATGAATTATAATTGAGAGAAAGGAGAAAGAAGAAATTCGCAGTTTAACATAATTTACTTAATTGTATGTAAATTTATATCTAGAAATATTTTATTTTATTTTGTTTTTTTCGGAAAATAGAAAAAAATCTTGCTTTAAATGCATATAGTAAATAATAATTGTTCACGTTCCTATTGCTACTTATATATAATAAAAGTATGTACGTCGTAACGTCAACCACGATATTAAATACACTTTATACATTTTTCAACGCGAAAGAAATTGTGATGGGGATACTAGGGTAATCACGGAAAAGTCTCGTCATTCTCGTACGAGAAACGGATATAGCATTACGGTATATCTACATCTTCGTAATGTCGTTTCATAGTCGTGTTACGAACATTCGTTTGAAATATCATAATGACATGCTACCGGAACCCTTCCCTTCCGACCCGCGACCTTGTGAAAATCTCCACAAGGAAACTCGAAATCCCACCCAGGAATATGATTTCCTCCCTCACGGATACGAGTCGTAATTTGCAAACATCCGTCACGGGGCGGTCATACTCGTGGGATGTGTCGTTAGCTTGTATCATTTTTCTTCGTCTTCTACTACCTCCCGTCGGTTCTGTCTGTTCCGCAACCAGCCCTTTTCGAGCTATGTCCTTTTCATAAATGAATGGGGCGATTCGACGCACATGTGATTTCACGCTGTGTACACAAGAGAGATTCGCATGAAATTATTCATTGAACAAAGCTGGACTTCGAGGGTGACTTTTCCGGTTAATCAAAGGTACCACGATCAAACTGTTGAAATAAAGATTGAACGAGATGCAATTACAACGAATCGCTGCAGGACCCATACCGAACTTATAAGATCCACAAATCTTTAAAATTTACTTTCGAAAGAGATTATATTAAAATATTAAACTTCTAAAAAAAAATTGTCGAGATACTTTGCAATATTATTACTTTTAATGCTACAATAGTGTTAAGATATTACATGGAATATTTCCTCAGTGAAAGAGATCGTGCATTGTTAGCAACTATATAAGTTCTCTTTTCTCGGTAAAAGGCTTTCCCGATTCTTACATCAATTAATGGATTTTGTGCAATATTCTTTTCATGACATTAATGTCATTCATCTATGTACCAACCCATTCTGAAAGATATATATTTCAATGGCATATTGTGCACAAGGCGGACGAATATTATGAATGTATTAGGGGCAAAGAGTTTCAGATTCCCTCGCTCGGTTTATGTTATCTTATTGGCAAATCCGCTTGACAAACAACTCTATATGCGAATATCTTGAACGAGAGCAGGATGCTCTTTTATGGAAGTTGTCTAGTTGCATCATTATCGAATAATAGCTCATCAGTTATCTAGTACATCCTACTGGATGTACGAGTTTCTTCCGTGAAACACTTCTTTCGAGATTATTATCAATAGATACTTTGAGCATGCCGTTCCTTAATGGCGATCATTATCGATGATTCGGCTTTCAATTATGACCATAATTTGAGGATATTGCATTTATTTTATTTTCAAGTGTCCATCGTTAAACGTCGCGAAAGAGAGAAGAATGATGATTCATATTAAATTTTCTTTGTTTATAGATATATGAGATTCATCGGTATCAAGCGCAGTTGATGACAATTGACGATTGTGAAGTATAAATAAGTTAATATTGATTGTCCGCGTGTTCGTTACCGCAACGAGCTTGTATTATTTATTTGTTTTCTGCGTGTATGGTGGTCTCGGGAAGTTTCTTCTTAATTATAAACCGATGTTATAGGCAAACACAGTATACAGTAGTTCTACACGTCTCTGGACTCGATCGATAATTAAATTATCGTAATGACCGCGATGGGAACTGTTGAATGGTTGAATCTTGCATTTTGAATTTTATTGTTCCTATTGCGATTTGCAATGCATTTTATGCGTCTGCGAAAGCGCCGTCTGGCATGCATTTTTGCATATATCCTTTGACGTGGAAAAAGGGTGCGGAGTAGAAGGAAGCGGGCAAAGAGTTTCATGCCCGCTTTATGATCTCGACGCTACGTCGCTAAGTCCTCTCGACAAACGACCCTTTGTACGTAAATACCGTGAATAAGAGCGGGGATGTTCTTATCTCCCATTAGTTCGTCGCGTAATTTCTCATTACAATGTGAAGATTATGGTTTTCTCAGAATTTCTGAATTTTAGTCACCTTCTCCACCCTCAGTTAATTTTACTTCCGCTCGAAAAATACTATTAGTATGCAGTCTCTTTAGACTTATTATTTATGTGTAAAAAATATATGTATAGTGCAAATATAATTTTTCTAATTAACAAACGCTTTTATTCGGGGAACTCAAATAAGTAAAGAAAATTTTCTTTCAATACTTATTTCAATCAATCTAGATTTCTTGTGCATCGCAATCACATTATTCGTAATTTATCTTGTCTAGTGAAATTTTTTCTTGATAGAATTAAAAGTGTAGCGGAGATAGTAGAACACTTTAACGGTTTAGATGAAACTCATGTTGCTATTATGTTATTTATACACAGACGCGATACGATCAACAAAGATTCTACGTGCAAATAGAGCGGAAAGTTCTACGTCATTAGTGGTCTGTCATGAAAGTTTTTGGCGATAAAAGCTGTAAAAGTCAACCTTGTCACGAACGATGTATTGGATTTATCGAAAATTTTGTATCGTCATTGCCGTTCGATGACTTGCTCACCTTCGCGAAAAGCTTCCCGTGCGTTTCCGTGCAAAAGCCCTTCTTTTGTCAGGGGAAATTGAAGGGTGACTTTTAAAGGATGAGGGATGATCGCGATCTCCTAGCTTTGTGTCACGTTTCCGCTGCATGTTTGCTATGTATCATAATACGCGACATCGCTCGTAGAATTATTATAAGCTTTTTTATAAATCAGATTCAGATCACGAACAGCGCTTTGATAATTTTTCTGTGGTATATTTGTCATATTTATATCGTTTTAGTAAAAATAGTTTATAGTATTTGTATAATGAGAAATGTATTGTTATAACGAGCATTGATTATTGATTTGCAGGATTTAAAGCTATTTATATACATGTACATTCGAACTTCTCTCAAGAATCGGATACTGAATCGCATGAAATAAAATTCGCTATGTCTCATAACAATTTTCATCCGAATTCCTAAATTGAATCGCGAATTGTATAATAATATGTCGAGTATCAAGTCAATTTTTAACTTTTACTTATTAAATCGTATCTCTAGGCTGATATTTCAGTTGAATTTTTCACGTTATAAATGTGACGATAAATATGGACATTAAGAGTCATGGTCATTTGTTCCATTCGTCTACAGAGAGATTTTCTTTTTTTCATAAAAAAGTACTTATAATAGGAAAGAGAAACTTGAAAAGATAAGGGATAATTTCGCGTTTTGTAGCGTAATTGTTTGGTGATCTAACTATAGGTTAGAAGATCTGACTATAGGTATTATTTATGACTTCTTAAATATAAGTGATATGATTGAGTGCACAGTACTTTTAATTATTTCAAAGATAGAAATGTGACCTGATTGTTTTTAACATTTTCAACCACTCTGGTGGTTCTATTATATTAGTCAAGCTATTCCAGAATTGTCGCTCTTAATTTCAATTGAAATTATTCGAGATAATGCGCGATGTATTATACATGGCATTGTTGCAAGCAATCGTTTTGCGATATTATTCTATAATACTGACATTATTGTGTAAATAGACAACTGCAATATAGTTTCTACATGGCGCAATTTACGATTTGTATGATGTCAGTGATGTTCCCTGCATTCCCTATTCTATCTTGATTATAAATCCTTTTTCTTCAGCAGTCGTATTGTACTGTAAATGCGAATGAACTGCTCATAAGACATGATTTCTATCGGATCCGCGTTAAATCAGACGAAATACGAGAACGAGGGGAACGAAGCAAAATTCTCTTTCAGAATCCTGCACGCTCGATATAGAAACATATCCTACGATTTATATCTCCGCTGATAAAGCGCCATTCCTTTTGTCTAACATTCACGCCGCGCAGCGTTTCTTCCTCAAGAAGCTGATCGCGAAAAGGAGGGAAGTCGATTTCTATCAAGTGAATGCTAAATCGAATCACAGTCGATTTTTCTGTACGCGTGATGTCAAAACCGGAGAGATGCCGCATAAGGAGACACGATATAGATTTTTGCATATCTCTCTCTTTCCATTCGAGTGTCTCCACCCCGAGCACCGTCCGTTTTGAAATCGCTGCTTGGCAGATATACGATAAGCCAATTGTCAATTACCGCACGTATCGGTTTAAATCAACTTCGAGATTTATTTTTTCGATGATTGACAGGCGGCAATCGGTAGTTGAGGGAGCAAAGACGGAGAGAAAGAGGAAAGTGGGATGGCGCGGAAGGAGGGTTACGGTGGTTTGACTGTGCCGAATTGGAATGAAATGGCAAAATCACAAAAAGAAATACATTCTCCATCGGCCATCCCTTCCCCGCGTCCTTTCCAACTACGGTGAAGGCTTGTATCACGAAACGATTTTGCGTCACGAGCAGAAATTTTCGTCCCTAGTTCCGCCGCGATGCGATGTCCCACGGCTCTTTCCTCCCCCCTTCCCCCCCGGCCATTGTTTTTATCCGTTATGGCGCGCGGGTCAGCGTGGAAATATATCCTCGTTCGAGGGTTTTAATGTATTCCGGAATTTCGACCGGCACGTCCTGCTGGTAGCTGTCACGGGACGGGATGGACGAGAGATGATGGATTCAGTGAAATTAAATGACGGATCGCGGCATCTCTTTTCAACTTGAGCATTCTTCCTCCTACTCGTGAAAACATCGAACGAATAAATTTCTATTGTCCTAGTTGCCTCGATCACGATTATGGAGATTTGGAAATATTGAATTTAAACTGTAAGTTTGTATCAAACATGCGCGCGCGTGAGTGGACTACAGAATAAAATTTCATAAATTCCTTAAAGAAAAAGGAAACGCTTCGCGGTTTTGCTGACTTTGCGTTTACAAATAATGCACAATTTTCTAAATTGGTACGTTTCTTTGTACTTTCGTGATTCCTCATTAGACGTTATTATTTCTTCCTTAAAACTAGAAAAACAGAAAATTATTGCCTATTTAAAAAAGTTTTCTGTCTTATATTTAAAGAGAAAAAGAATTTTCTTAAGAGTAAAGTTTGATAATTTTTCTTTTTGTAATATTAATTATCTTTTATATTAGTTAAATACTTGTAAAAATGTAGATTTTATTTAATTATGAAGGAATTATTTAAGAATTATGATAATTGTTTCGAATGTGACTTTACTTACAAAAAGATAACTTATATTTTTTTAAAAATCAACAAATAAAATGTTTTGCGGAATACGATTGATTGTCTCACCAGAGTCGAAGGTTACTTCGCTGACCATGATCCATCGATCCGAGAAATGGAGTCTCAACTTAACGAATTTTCCAACTCGGTGATGAAGCTTGATCGTGATGTTTCGAGAAGTCTCGAAGATCTTATCTTCCATGTACGTGTAGGTAATCGGTTCCCCCGTGTAGTATTTCCCGCCAATGCTGAAGAGTATGTCAACTTGCGAAAACACCTGTAATCCGAAAATCGGAGTGTTATATTGCTGAGAAAGAATATATGCAAGCAGATATGAATAACTGGATAAAAATAATATAAAGATTGCTGTTCGATAACAGTAATAATTTTTCGGCAATGGAATGTATTAAATGATAAGATGTTCTACTTGAATTAAATTCGGCAAACCATTTAATTATATTAATTAGAAGATTATTTTAATTATGTAGGGAGATACCTCAAGAAATTAAAGATAAATTGGACATAATTAGTAATATTAACTATATTAACTATATTAAATAACTATATTAAATAAGATTTTACAATACAAAGTGCTATAAAGTGCAACTATATTCATAGATTAACACAATTGATATTTCTTATTGTTGATTAAGAAATTCATATACATATTTTCAAAACTAATTTATAATTATATTAAGGAAGATATTTAACGCGGAATACCAGGACAAACTCAATCACGTATGATAATAAAATAAAAATGCAAATCAAATATATATAATCTAGAACAATGAATATTAATGAAGATTACACAATCATACACAACAGTATGTCACAAGAAATATATAAATACATAATTTTCTTAGATGAATTGTTGATAACAATTGTGCATAAAGCAGTCTTCTTGTAATGGCGCTTAACACAGCATAAAACATATACGATATATTATTTATTTTATATGCAAAGGATATCATCAAAAATGGGCACAGATATGGATCGCTCGTAGAGCTGGAGAAATTACAACTTGTAGGCTTGTGAGGCCCAACGAATGACGAATGACGGCCTTTCTTTCACTCAAAGGATGCGCATCTATGTGCTTGTGAGGCACTAATATCTATGTGCTTGTGAGGCACTAATGTCTATGTGCTTGTGAGGCACTAATATCTGTGTGCTTGTGAGGCACTAATGTCTATGATTACACGAACTAAACTTATTCTCCTGCTTGTAAAGCAGTATTTCTTTACGTATTGATCAACACGCAAGCCTTCTCGTGGTCTGATTGATACTGACTATGTTACTAACTGAATAGACAATTGAAAATCTGCCGCGCGCTGGGACGCGAAACATGTAAGAAAAACATCGCTCTTGTTGCTACGCGTAAGCGCAACGCCGATAAACTTTTACCAACCGCAACGTGTCAATAGGTACTATTGGTGCAAAGATTGATCTGGCACGAGAATTGAATATGAGCGAAATTTTAACAACTGCTGTCGAAAGGTAATGTAGACAGCTAATCGAAAGAATTTATTAATAAATAACTCTGAACGGTTACAGATTCCACAGTGAATAAGCCAGCTTCAGTGAAATTTATCATACGTATCACGCACATGAGTGTCTTGTCGGCATGAAAGGGGAAACACAGTACATATTTCGCAACGGCAAAATTCCTATTCCGCCTCTCCGAGCTACTTTTTCACCTCCTGAACAACCGCATCGCATGCCCGTAAATTTTTGACCGCGGATAGCATTTTTCAGGGCTGACTACTTTCGTGGTCGTAAATTCACGGACGACGATCTGACAGGAAAGGAATTTCGTCGTCACGGAATGCCAGGCCCTTACTTGCTGTTCCCTAGCGAAATTGGGGTCGATGGAGATCGCGCCGTAAAATCGCGCGCTCGAAATCGATTCCAATATTGATCGTCGAATTTGTGTGATTAACTGCGACCGGTCGCGTCGTACCGACGAGGAAAAAATGATTTCTGCTACGGTTAAGCGGGTAGCCCGGGCTGATATGAAATAAAACGGATTACGCTAGTGGATATTAGTAAAATGGATGCCGTGTGCACCGCGCGACGTTGATGGATAGAGCCGACTCGAAAACCTCACCGCTCGAAGAAGATTTACCGACAAAGTAGAGTGCGGATCGTTCGCGTGCGGTCGGAAGTATCGACGAAAGACCGTTATACTTTTGAAAACGTTATAAAAGTTTAATGTGTCCCTAAAGTTCGATGGAGTATATGATCTGACCATAAATCAACTATTATCCGTGGTATTATCCGTGGACGCGCGGACTTTTTTTTGTCAGTGGAAGTGTATCGAGATTGCATCCACAATATACAATATACTTTTGCTCGTTCGCTGGGCTTGACTTCACGATCCGTTCTTTCTTCCCTTCGTGTCTTTTTTTTTTTTTTTTACAAAAGTTCACATAAAAATATCATTTTTCGCGTCGACGCGCAAGTCGCAATCCGTTGCTGAATGGAGAAGGAAGAGAATCGCGAATTCTCTTCGCGAAGAATGGTGATTCTTGAAGATATCTAGCGCGTACGAAATCGGATTCCGTAGCGTAAATGCCGGGCTCGGGAAAGCGCAGCGCGATTGTCTAACCGGTATCGTGTGCAAACGCTTCGCGTCAAGTGTGCGAAGTGCCTGTTGAATATTCGTAAGTCACGGTCCATTTGAAATTCCGAATATCCGACAACAACGATGACGGCCACGACGGCGACGACGCGATAGATAATCTGGAATTCCGTAAGTTTCGATTAATGTTGAATAATTCCTGGGGGAGGTTCTTAAGTGGACGTTGGACTCCGTTACTGCTGCAAGCATGTCCGCAGATGCCTTTCCCTCAGCTTATGCAGTCCACGGCAGACTTAGCGGACCCGAGTAATTTGTCGAGGAATTCTGTGTGCGCCGTATTCCACTGGAATTGTAACGGAGGATATATCATATCGTATAAGGTTGATTGTCAAGGAATAGCGCGGCGGGTACCACATGTAACAGCGTGTATCGTCGGCCCTATAAAAGTTATCGAGTTATCGAGTTTGTGAGCGAGTAAATTTTCTTTGAATGATGAATGTGTCTAATAAAAAATAAGGATGTAGTCTTCTGTAAAAAATCTGTATGCTAAAAATTTAATATTCTTAAGAAGAATGTCTGTTATTCGACAACGCATAACGCATTTTCAATATAATAATACTAAATTCAGAAAGAAAATAATGAAAAATCTTAGAAAACTAGATAATTATTTAATTAGAAGGTCAATCAGATTTGTCGATTTTTATCTGGTGTGATACAAAAATTATGTTCGTGATACAAAATTCAACAATGCTTTTAGCTCCGTTGGCAGATGCGCGAGATAATAAAGCGTCGCCAAATTCCTTCGCGATGTCTGTATCTTCTCGTTTCGTATTTTACATGTTCGATAGTACAGCTGTACTAGAGAACCCGGAATACATTTCCAATGATGCGGCAGACAGGGGGAGTCGGCCTATCAGATTCGGTTATCCTAATCCGCGTCATGTAAATCCAATTTCCAGAGGTTTATCTCGCGGCAATGGCAGCTGGGAGCGATATACTGTGCGGCGGGAAGACGCGAGATTCGATAGTAACAGCAGGTAGTATCGACATGTCGACGCACCTTGCGCGAGATGGGCGCGTAGGTGGTGCATGAAGATAGGTCGCCATAAAACTCGTTTGAGCTTACCATGCTACGTTATCATCTTTGGAAAGGAGAGTCATATATTTCTAACGCACGCATGCACACGTGAACGTGCGTAAGTGCGCATGTGGCGCATGTGGCGAGAGGTCGTACGCAGTTCGACATGTATAAATAAAACGCATTTTTTAGAATATGTTAAAAACTCTGCAAATATGAGCATTTACTTAAAAAATGTCATAAATAAGAGCACTTGTTTTAAAAGCATTAGAGCACTTACATATTATTTAAGTCAAAAATATTTAAATGCGTATCTATCAGGTAGCTACATAAATGATATTTTTTTATACACTGATAATGAAATGATTTTTTAAATTAAATAATAAGAGCTTAAAGCGCTTACTGACAGACAGATAATCAGGAGACGTGAATAAATATAATTTATTGATAGTGCGTTATATCGGATTACAGATGCAACTCTCGAAAAACGAGGTAGCGTACTATATTAAAAAGATTCCTGGAATAATCATGACAACGAATATACATTCCATTTCGTTCCATTAGCCGACCATGGATATTTATTCATTACGCTGAATAGATAACGCGCTTTTGCTCGACCAAACACGTACCGGAGGGAATGTCCGTCAGCAAAATTGAAACGGATTCGGAAGAGGAAAGAGCATTCCTAAATAAAATCGGCACGCCGAACACGCGGAAGACCGTTACATCGACCTGGGCGCGTAATCACGTGAATTTATGCACTTTGACGAAGAGGCACTCTCACGCAAATAAGAGAGAGAGGGAGAGAGAGAGAGAGAAGTATTTCCCTACTGCGAGTCGAAATATCAGACAACGAGAGAATCTCTGCGATGAGCGTCTCGCTTCTCTTATTCTCTTTGGCGGAACGCAGGTAAATTCATTTTTCGCAAATAAGCAGATTCGTCTTCCCTTTACGCTTACATTACGACGCGCGGGGCGCACTCCAGAAAATTACCCGACTCCAGAATGATCCGTGCGTGCTATTTCGAACGGATTTCCAGCTCCGTCGGCGAAGTCCGCTTTGATACGGCTGACCTGTATCGCGGTTCATTATCGCTCGTAGCAGACATGTTTCATCGGATTGCTTCGCCGAAGGGGAAAATGTTATTTGGGTATCAAAGATGCAGCGAGAGTAGAAAACCCGAGAGTGACCCGCTGTGAAGTGCTCGGGTTCATAAGCTCATCGCCGGTATATAAAACCAGCCAACGTGTAAGGGAATTCGGAGGACGATGATCGGGTGTTAGGTGCCGTTACGCCGAAGCCCCGACCACGAAGGGGTTGCAACGTGGCCGTTTTGGAGGACCGCTGACCGCTGCATCAAAGACCGGGCGCATTTATGGCGCGCCGCCAGTGTGCTAGCCGCCGTAGTTTGCGTGCCCGTGTAATGGTGTACGTAATGCGTGTATAAGGGACTTTGTAATTATTGGGTTTAATCGAAGGTTCCGCTCGATTTTTCAGCGCGCCCCGATTATCCGAATTGGTTATCGAAAACCCATTAGTACGCCTCGCGATGAGGCGGTCGGTTTTTAACACTCCTTTTTTTCCCTGCGAAGAATCCGAATGCCACCGCTCATAAATTCAGTAATAATTCTTCCATGTATCAATACTCGAGCTTTTTTAGTATTCTCGCAAACGAGCTCGAGCTCTCCTGAGTAAAATACCGATTTGCGAGCACGCATCATCTTATACCTTGCATCTTTCCATCACATTATGCAACAATCTATTGATATTCCGTCTTTTTAATATTCCATGTATTTTTGTATTTTCCTGTTTTTCTTTTATATCGCTATGCACATTACGCGAATACTTATTGGGCTTTATCACATTAGCGGTACGCCGTATGAATTTATATGATTTTTCGCGGTGAACTGATACCGATTCGTTGTTATAATATCACATACAATTTGCCATGCAGCTCGGATTATAAAATATAATCCATTTATGGTTCATCTCGCGTACGCGCCCATTTTTATGTTATCCACCGTGCGCGCTGCGTGATAAGGAATACTCGCTCGCAGTATTCACAGTGAATTTCAACGCGTGGCTACATTCTAATTTACGTTTAACAGGCTATTAAAGTTTATATACATTCGCGAGAATCTGGGGTGCAGTTGAATCGTAATACGAATACTACGGGGGTGTGTTTGGAAGAGTGATCACTGAACCCAGCATCAAAGAGCTGTACTGAAGCGTTTATACCGGATTGCTTGCCGCGCAGCTATATTTGCGCTTTGTACAAGATATTCACGTTCGCGAACCAGTTTGCAAGTGCGTGCGCACGCATGGCTACGTGCCCCCGCGGATTTTTGACAGGCGCCAAAATTTTTTTCGATTTTTCGCGGCAATTGTTTCGTCAACGCCGCCGCTACAGCCGAATGTGTATAGCTCTTCTGAAAAAAAAAAAAACCCAGTGGTGTCAGTAGCGCAAAACTAACGGGAGCACGTCCCCGTTTGAAGGACCTGCGCTTAACAATGTACTCGAAACACTGTAGATCGAAGTTCGTTATCGTTTAGATTGCTGGATCAAAGAGCGTTTTTATTTACAATTTTCCATACACAAGAGTGACGCTACGTTCTCTGCGCGTAATATTCACTTGCGCGGTTTTATCTGCTATTCGGCTGTTCTATTTTTGTGTCCAATTTTTAGTATAACGATTAGAAAATTATTTGCGCTCATATAAGTGACATAGCGACTCTTCACATTAATCGATTCAGAAGGAGCTATATCGTGATGGAGCAAAGAAAGATATCGCTCTTCCAACTATTTAAAAAAATTAGTAATATAAATTTATGAATTATGAAATAATAATAATAATATTTTTAATGAAATATGTTAATATTAAATATTTCTCTGTAAAATTGTTGTATAAATTAATAATAGCCGAATTTTTCACATAACGCGCGATATTACGATGTAATCTCTTCTCTCCCCTGTGATTTCAACGCGAAAGAATTATTCGGGGCAATTTTACTCGGATCAAAATTCGGTGCTTCCGTTTCTGACAACGTTCAATAATCTCCCATGCATATTTCACCGCACGCGCCGTCGAGCCTCTAAACGAACTGTAGCATATGACAGAATACGCGTGTTTATAACATAAAGCGGATTTATCTCGGATATGATGAAACATACAATGTGCGGTATGGACTGTGTCGTCGGAGATCTCGAGTTTTCATATTTTCGGTCATTGGATGATCATTGTAATACATGATTGTCGATAACGAATGATCACGCATTATAGGTATTGCTGAATCCTACCTCTCTCTTTCTCTCGTTTCTCTCGCTTCGACTTGTAACTCATCGCCTAATGATGGGTTATTATTTCTACTTTCGCACTGTCACGTCTTATCTCCTAATATAATCGAGGTATGAAATCGTAATGAGAGAAAAAAGTGCACATTGTTCTTTGAATAATAAAACACACGTGTCTGTAAATCGCCGCGGGTCGAATATCATAATCCTATCGAATCATCAGATCTCTACGTAGGACGATGTAGTGAGGTCGCGATTTGTGGCCACACACAAACGAAAATTACACAGCGGGTCGAATTATAACTCGGTGCAAGCGTGGAATCTTCTTTATAAGCCGCCCCCGCGAACTCATTTCCGCGACTACAACGCGCTGAATCACGGATATAGCGAATGATGCGAAAAGTTTCCTACCTGCCTCTCAAGAAGCATCTGAGAATTGTTTTTCTTCCATCAAGTATCTCTGCTCGAATTTTCCGTCTTTTCCTTAAGTTCCGCGAGTAAAAGTTGAAATTACCAAACAGGGGTTACGTCTCGGGTACGAAGAGTGTAAGGTTTATGGGAGAAATTCCGCATCTGTCACGAATCACAGTAACGCTGGTATTCGCAATCAGCAAATAACTTATTACAATCTCGCGTGTTTAGTAATAACGCGGATTTATATTACATTAAATTTATACATGAAAATCATTCCGCGAATATCAACGTTTTCGATGTTTGAATTCCAACTAAAACAACGTATGTCGCTGTAACGTGTGCATGAATTCCCCATTGAGATTCGTAAGATTCCTCGTGAAATAATGCGGCTAATAGCCGACTCAGTGCGATCATCGAGGCCGTGGTGGCAGATATCAAACTGCCGGAATTGCTGCTCCATGGTGTATTGATATTCAACGGGCGTCTGCCTGATAAAGCGTCGAGTGGAATATTCAATCAAGCGTGGTGGCGAGAGGGTGAGCGGGAACAGGCAGGGGAAGGGAGTGCATCTTGCCGACCAGATGCTACGCGACGACTAAGGTAGACGATGACGGTAAAAGGTGGAGAGGATCACGAAGAACCGTAGATGGCGAGCGTGTTGATCGACGCTGCTTGCGCATTCCTGGCGAGGACTAAGGAATAACGTCGCTAAAGCGAAGGTAAACGATTCCTCGACGTCAACGAGTTCACGAGGGGAGTCCTTGGCTGGAAAAGTAATTCGATATAGGAGCGGTGCGTGCTCCGTTCTGATCGCATGGATTCTTCAGGTTCTCCGAGGTATTACTCGCGCGGAATCGCGACCCGAGAAATTAGACGTGTGTTTAAAGTGAAATGTATTTCGTCTGGAAGGCTGAGAGAAATCCTTTCAACGCTTCTGTATTTGATGTATCTTAGCTTTTAATGCGCGTCTACGCGCTAACCTTTCAGTAGGGAAGATTTATGTCCACTTCTATTACATGTATAACGGTAACATGTTATTGTTAAGCGATTATACATTTGTTCTGCGTGACTAATTCGAGATTGCTCTTACAATTGCAAAACCTGCGTGATATTATATCTATTTTTGTAATTTTATCCCAATTATATCCAATTATATCCTTGGAGATGAAGATATCCATATTTTTGTTTTATAACTAAAAAATATACAAATATATCGCTTGTAGTATACGAACCTGGACGTTTCGGGTGAATTCGTTATTGCAGTAGATATGGACGGCGGAGAATTCCCTGACTTTGTCGAACTCGAACTTGATCTCGACCGGTTGGCCGCCACGGCTATCGTTTTTCCAGCCCACCCAGCCCTGGGCGTACATTTTGAAATTATCAGGCCCCGTTCTGCCGTCTGTCAGCTGACCCAGGCCACGGCGCAGCTCACCGTCCCAGTGCCCGTCGTAAGTCGCATCGAAGAATTCCCATCCGTTGCCCCTTTTATCGCCCTGGGGCATCGAGTAGGACACCACGCCGTCTGTGGGAGAAAAAGTCAAGATCCGTTGTTGACCTTCCCATTGATGATACTATCTTCGATTTGTTCGAGAGCAAATCATACGATTTATTTTATTTTTTCAATTACTTAAAAGATTTTTAACATTAACTTTAATTTTTAACAGCATGAAATATAAACTAATTTGCTAAATTTAGTAAAAACCGTGATATCAAGTTTACTAACAAAATTAATTATTTACTGAATGTGACAGTAATATTACACAATCTAATGTTATATTACATTATCTAATGTTACTAATGTTATGTATGTTACATTAATCTAAATCACATATGTCATATCACGTATATTTCTTCGCGTTGCATTAAGCGTTGAGAAAGCAAACGCAAAAATCAAAGGTTGATATTTTTCCACATTTTAAAATTACATTTGAAATCGTTTTCTACTTATGAAATAAACCGCTCGTACACACGTTGCACGTGTTTACGTGTTTGTCGAGTGACTTTATAGTCTAACACGCGTACTAATGATTCACCGAATTTCCGGCATTCAGAGCATCCATTCGACGCCCGTAGTAATTCGATTTCCGGGCGAAAACGGAATTATACGAGCAAGATTTTGAAAAGCAAATTTGCTTTGGGCACGCTGGTATCAGGGTTAATGGACAGTCCGGCGGCTGTACCGGTCCGCGGCAAGTTTCACGAAAATTGGCGAGTGCAAACAGCTTACCGCTCCAGTAACACCCGTAGAGCTCAACCCGCATGCAAACCGTCCGCCTGTGATAGCTGTAGGGTAGAAAACGGATCTTGCTCGCCCACAGAGGCGGCTCTAGCGCGTGCTTGGATTCCAAATACGTGTTCGTGTTACCCTGTATTACCTGAAAGCACAGAAAGCGTCAGTTCAAGTACAGGACAATTTCAGTTTTCGGTCTGGCACGGCGTTTGAGCTTTACCAGTCTGGTCGGCGCGAGTCTCATTAACTCTCTTTCCGCAAAGAGAACTGATGCTCTAACAGCGTTACATTAATTTCGGGGACAGTCGGATATTTGAGCACGTGCGCCATTTCCCGTTCTATTCTAATGCGCTTTTGTATCGCCGTATCAGATGCCGACGTACGAGTAGCTCGTGGATGCGAAACAGCGGATTTTTATGTGCACAGTTTGCGAGATAAGAATTTTTAATATACCGTACATTTTTCGAACTAATAGCTGTAACTTCAGCTGGTATCTTACGTAAAAGGAAAAAAGTCTCTTGTTATCGATAAACTGTCTCACAATCAGTAAGACTGAATCTTGCCATCAACTTTTGCTACGTTAATAAATTTATGACGTTGTTTGCAAATCTACATACAGCGTCTTCACATGTATCAATCAAACAGTCCGGTAAGTCGGAAAAAGCAGTCGGACGCATTACTTTATAATATATCCCGTTCGTCTAGCAGTAGTCGATGACATTCATATCTGGATAATGCTCGCGCTTCAGCAGCGCCAAATGCTCTCCCCTCCTTCCCCGAACTTGAATATGTCCCGTCATAGAATGGACATCGCGTTCCACGGGATCAGGCGGGGGCTAAGGACTAATTTCACCCTACATTCCACTGCATTAGGTCTGACAGAGACGCACGGATGGAGAGAGATACGCAGACAGAGAAGCCAACACGGACGGGCGAATCGAGAAGGGTTCGCGATGGACGCAAGCAGGAGAGTACGGAGGGCGAGAGAGGGTTGAGTTAAACGTCCGCCGTCCGCATTCCCTGATCCCCGTCGAGGCAGCGAACGTGTTGCCATCGTTGACGACGTCTCTCTCTCCTCGAGCGTGCTGGGGCGATGGTGCAATATTGATTCCACGTTGTGGGTTTATGAATAAAATAAGCGGTTTATCCGACGGTGGTGTGTAGGGTGGTGTACGGTAGTGTACAGAGGGTGCGGGGCGTGCGGGCGAGTGGTACGGTCCCACGGGATCACGCGAAGTAGCGTTACCCATGGTGAGTAGATAGCCAGGTACGCTTATATACGTAGCTACATGCGCACTCACATACACGTATATGCCGGGTTAGATGGTACATATTATACAGGGTGTATCGGAAGATACATGTTTTCTCTCCTATAATTATAAACCCTCCGACGGACTCGAAGGTGATGTCTCTTCGGCGGATCTCACGACGCGATTAATTACTGAGTCACTAGACGTTGAGAATTAAACGATCAAAGTGCAAATAGATAACAAGAGATCGATTTATGAATCAGATTGTACTTTCACAGAATCTTAATTTAGAATTTGATGAGCGAGATAATTAATAAAGATTGAAACGTTAAAATAATAGCAATCTGGTCGTACGAAAAATATGATTTCGATTGATGTCGAATAGTTTTAAACTAGAAATAGAAATATGCAACTATCAATAATGTCTTCACGTGCGGACACATCCAAGCGCAAAGTAAGGGTAAATGGTATATATTAGTGTTTATAGCTATACATAGCTATATGAATATGTGGATGTTCGACATGATTTCATTCTGTGGCGATCAGCTCGTGACACAATCGTGCGACAAAACGTTTTGCGGCAGGCACAATGCATTCTGCGCACGTCTCGTGGTCGAACATACGTTCCATGCCTCTTCTACCACTTTTCGGTACACCCATGCGCCGACCTCTACTACTATACTATCGTTGACGTGCTTGCCATGCGGGACCCGTCAAAATACTCTAACCGTAGTCCTTCGGGACATCCTTATGGGCTTAGTGCCGTTATACAATATATCTCAGGCTAAGCAACCTATTTTCAACCTATTTTCTGTTTCGCATCTCGGACTTTATTTCGGTTCTGCTCTTCTCAACTCGCAATTGTTACCTTTAAATGATGTTTCTATGGCTCTACAAATTTTGGAAAACACTATTCGAGGTCTTGCCAACCTGTGTTTTCAGCGCACATATAGCAGAGTTCAATTACCGAGACGTAAAAACGTTTCTCGGGTTTTCACTGGCAACGTTTGTTTCTAAGATCTGCGCTACCGTTTCCTTCTTCCAGAAACAGACACTCCGAAAGTACTCCCAAAGGCGCGCCCTTACCGCCTTACCAGCGGATAGCTTATTGCACCCTGGATGAAAAACTTCGTGTCCGGGGGACGATTTTTTCTCATTTTATGGCAACCAGGGACCTATTTCAGCTATGCGTTATGTTGCTGCCGGTTTTCGCAGCATCAAGATTTTGCACCCTTGATAACTGTCTATATGTTTGCAGGGTAGAATAAGCGTTTGAATGTGTTTATTTTTGCAACTTGATAAAATAGGGTTAAGAACGACTGTAGATTATTGACAATACAAAATGTAAAAAATTAAATTAAAATTCATGTTTGTTGAGACCATTAATATTTTTGTTGTATATAGGTACGTGAGAAGTTAAGCTAATTGATAAGAAATATGATAAAATAATTGGGATATATACTGTCACACACAGAATATGTTTTTGCAATATTATCAATCATGAAATTAACTGCAAACTTATAATAATAAATAGAGTAACTGCAAATTATAATAATATTAAATACATATATAATGTCTGTTGTTCTCGTTTTATGTTATACTATTAATTTGCATTAGATTGTTGATTCATGAGCGTAATTACCATTTTCACGAGCTATTAATCATCTAATCATCATATGTAAATCGTCGAATTAAATGCGCTTCATCCTGACGTCATTACACAAATGCACAATGATTCATGATATTGTATGTGTACATAGGACGTACCACGATATGTATTATTTAAAAGATTCACTAGGTAAGCAATTATTACTTTGTATTTTGTATCTGAATGAGAAAAAAAGTTTCATAATAATTTATTGTAAGATATCATTGCGGATAATATCTACATGTCTTTCCAACATAATTTCCTGCTTCTTCTATTTTCACTTTCGTGTCTGCATGTATGTTCCTGCGTGCTCACGAAGGTTAAATGTTAAGCAACGATTATAGGTACTACCAAAGGTTTTATGGAATGTTGGAGACGTTGAGACCACGGGAATATATGCATATTTATTGTGATTATACTGATATAACAAACTATATTCTTATATTTAAAAATCTAATTATATACATATAAAAAATGTAATTATATATATGATTATAAAAGAATATGCAACAGAATTTCAAATACTTTTTGTTTTGTGAATTATTCTCGAGTAGAAAGTTAGATAAACTGTGATCGTTGGTAAAATACATTGGAATAGTATAAGACGTATGAAAGAACGAACAGTTAGACGGAACGTAAGATGCTTTTCTATGTCAGGATTACAGAACGTCGACGGAACAGAAAATGAAAATAGCGAGCCATTTTGCAAACGAATGACAACCGGATGACGTGACCGAGCACAAGATGGGACATCTGTCGGCTCTTATACGTCTATCGTGTTGCACCGGCGTTGCAAAATTATGCAGCTGGCACTTTCTCGAGACAGAAACAAGTGCACGGTGATGGAAATGGGCGTGCACAATGTAAAAGAGTCAAGAAGATGCAGCAGCCCGATGGAACTTTATCGTGACGGCTTCTTCAAATCGTAATGGCTGCACGCGCAGTTTACGGCGGAAGTGTATCTCGTAAATATGCATCTCCGATGACGTCACGATCGAAGTGCATTTCAAGGATGCTAGGTGCGGTTATAAACTTTCTAAATTCTGATGCCATTTGAAAAGCGAGTCGCTTTCGCGAGGCTTTATCGCGATCGTGACATGAAAGTTAGTCGTTCCAATTTTTCCAAATAGTCATAAATATAACTTTCAAGAGCTATTTAAAAGTGGCAAGAAAATAATTCGCGGGAGAGAGGGATTTTACGTGTTAATTCTGTAACGAAAATATTCCTCATTTACCTGAAACCTTTCAAATTCTCCATAAGATGAACTGAATTCTCCATAAATGACACACATATCTCTCTTTTATTTAATATACATGTCTAATTTGGATAAATATTGTTTTAAGTTTCTTAACACTCTAATTATTTTTTATATTCCTCTGCAACTTTTTACAGCCTATTTCGCAAATGTTAATTCGCTTTGACAGTTTGATTATGATTTTCGACGCTTTAGATGGCATCGAAAGAGGTTGACGAAAAAATTTGGTGAGCCAAGCGAACCGTACTCTTCTTCCTCGTGTGCGATTTTGAAGTGTTCATAACTTATGCCCGTGTTCGTTTTTTGCCTGTCGAAGCGCCGTATAAAACGAATTTATTGCGTCGGCGCATGCATGTCGTAGCTGCCTTCACGAATATTTTCGTGCACTTCTCTTGAATGACGCTATCGGAATTTCGTTCGTCGATGGGCCGATATTTTTAGGACGTCCTACCTATTACCGATTATGGTTTTACTACTCCGCTTCCATCGAATTTTTACCCGCAAAAATATCCACCTTTTTTTATTTAAAAAAAAAACCGTGTTGCTTGGACGATGTATGACCTGATTCAGTTCTCTTAAATAAAGAGAAAAATTTTTCGTTTGGTAGGAGAAAAGATACTCTTACGTTTTCTTTACATTCCTTATCATAAATTTCTTATCTTTTGTTATCTTAAAAGTTTTACTTTTATAAGACATAACAAAAGAGAGATCTATAACATGTGAGCCTCGCAAAAACTGCGAATAAGCCTCTTAAACGTTATCTATAATTTAATCATTTTTATAAAAGATATCTTAGATCGAAATTTTATCTTCCGTCAAGAATCTAATAAAAATAAGAGGATATTCCAGAGAAAGACTGCCACTTTACCGTTAACTGTAACTACACTCTGCTCTAGATCTCTGGTCCTACCATATTCCTCTCGAAAATCCGCGCCTCTTTATTTACTATTAAATCTGTCGGTCTTGATGTGCAATGAAAGCGGAACGTTAATGTACGCTGTTATCGTGATGCGAGTTATTGCGCGATATCATAGTCGCACGTTAATCAAGCGCGTAAACATATCTCGTTTCGACGACAGAGCTATCGCTGTTGTATCAATACACCCCGGTTACACTTACAATTACACTTATGTATGTCGCGAGTGTGCACGCGACATGCGCGTGGATTATCCCGTGAACGGAGCTCGTTTTGCTAATATTCTCGGCTTCCTGTGCGTGCGCCATTGCAATTGGTATCATCACACAGCGACCAACAATATCGCTCCCTTGTTTTCTTTAATTTTTTCCCGTCTTTCACGCCCCAGCCACCGTCGTCGCGGCTACCTGGAAACAGTGCGTGATTTACCGGGATCGGGCGCCGGAAATCAACGCAAACGTCGGTTGCGTGTCCGTCCGCTCTGCACGCACGCATCCGTCTCTTCATGCACCCCACTCGCGCACTTATCCCCTGACAATTATCGGATTTCCGCACGAAATTCCCCCGCTCGACGTCACGCGTGGAGAAAAGCTCGGCGAAGTCGGTTCGTCACCGGACAAGATAATGATGGATCAAGGGGAGCTAAAACCTACCATTTATATCTACCGTCTACGAACTATCCCTCTGATCATCACTTTTGCGAAAGTCATTATCTCAAAGTTCTCTCGTATTCTTTAATTATAGATGATTCGTTCGGGAAATGAATGTATTATATCACATAACCATAGAGCGTATAAAAGTCATAATATAGGTTGTTATTGAAGAGAACGTTTTTGCTCGAGCTTGTATTGATTAACTATCAACATTTGAGTGAGCTAGATTTTTAACTCCAATATTTAACTCCAAAAACCGTGTATATCCAATTTATTTGACTTTAACGGAACCATTAGACCTTATTCAGACATTTAAACTCTTAAGCTTTTACATATTAAAAAAATTTTAATATTTATGATTGATAAATATTAATGGAGAATTTTGTCATTTGAATATTATATCAAATTGAGTTAAAGTTTATATACAATGTTGCAGGAATCGATGTTATCCGTTTCATCGATAGCCAACTCGATAGAAAAGCGTTATTCATGTCGCTGATAGTCGCGTTACTGCATGAACTTCCGTGATTAAGTGTCGTTTTAAAATGTAACGCATAGAACACTGCGCGTTAAAATCTGTGGAAAAAGAGGGTGACATGTCAGTTGCCGCGGGTCATTGTACTCTGCCGAGGACCGTGATTAAGAGTCGTTTCAAAACTGATGGCATATACCGATATGTCGCTTCTTTGAATGTTAAATGGGAATTATTCTGATTAAGCATACTTTTTACGAGCGTTGTTTCGAAAATTTTTATCATTTTACATGAAAGAAAAATTGCAAATCCGATATTTGTCGTTCATATGTTTCCTCGTAATATTCTATTTTTATATTTTCGTCACAATCACGAGAGTCATAATATACACCGACATTTTCAGTCGGTTCAGTCCGATTTTACTTTCGCGAATACGTATACGTATTTTTGTTTACGCTAAAGTGACCGTTACATTATTCAACATCCTCTCGAATGTGGTTTTAACTTTTGACACCTATTAAAAGTAGTACGTCTCTTCTTAACTACTTACGTCGCACTAAACAAGATAACGAGCTAAAAGGTAAAAAAGAGTCGAAACTGAAGGTGCGAGACACTCATTAAAAACTATGGAGATAGTAGAAAAAATAAGTAGGACGAGTTTCGACGCTACGCGAGCACCATCATTAGCGAAAATCACTGGTAAATATGTTATTAAAATGTTTACCGATGCGAATGAGCAGTTTGTCGATTATTTTCAAGCAGTTTTCCAACAGTCCACAAGTCGTCGTCCAATAATCGATAAGTGGTGCTTTTTATTTTTGTTCAAAGATAGAAAACAAGATACAATAGTTGCGAATGTGAACATTTTTAACAATGTAAGCTCGGTCAATTTGTGGATGTTTTTCCGGTATGTGTCCAACGACGCAACGTGTGGTCCGCAGGGAGCAGATATCCATATATTGTCTTCTTTGTACAATGGACAGGATCTTCCGCTTTTATTCTTCCTCTAACGTTGTCTTTAGAAAATTAAGTCTGTATTTTATTGCGATCGAGAATAATTTTCTATCATATTATATTATATATTTTCTACCATATTTCCTTAGCAGCAAGAAGTGTAAATGTCAAAGTTACATACATCTTTGTTCAAATAATGTTTAAAACTGAGGAGTTTAAAAATATGAAAGATACACTATATATGTTAATCGACAAACTGTTTTTGGATAATGTTTACTAATAATGTTTGCAGTTTAATGAGTGGATTTTGATACGCTGATTAAAAGTACGCCAATGTCGCGCATAAAACATGAAAATGTGTGCTAAACATGAAAAGTTGGCACTAAAGAAGTAATTAATGCTTTCAAGAAAAAGTTTAGTGGCAGTATGCTCGGGATAATGTAACTTTGGAAAATTAATTACGGATGTTGTCGGGAAATTAAGATAAGGTGTTATCTGGAAGGCACGAAAAAATTTTCGTATAAAGAAAAGATAATTATTTCATTAAAAACATACTTTCAATAAATAATATTTTTAGAGTATATATGTATATCTTATCTTTGTCTCGCTGGATCATAACGTGTCATAATACCTTTTTTACCGTGCATTCATTTATAATTATTTTCCGCCAAACTTTTGTTCGTGAGTATAATGTTTAATTGGTGGAGTATAATGTTAATTATATATATATATATATATATATATATATATATATATATCCATTACATGGGAGGGGAGTTTCATTTTTTATGCGAACGCGCGTTATGCTGAAAACCGGAACTACGATGAGAAGAAAATATCGTTTCGAGAAAACTTCTCTACGCAGGACGTACCATTTCCTGCAGGCTGCGGACTGCGCAAGCTGGGGCGAATTTAACTGCGCCGGAGATTCCAAGAAAATCTATTTAATCTCCCGTCCGTCGATGGAGCACGGACGATGGAAGCACGCCGTGGCGCGTAGACTAATGAGAAGTGGGGTCGGTTTTTGACGTGGGGTATTTATTATTGAGACGAGCGTTAGAGCCAGTGGAAGGAGTTGGAAGGTGTTTTCTCTTTCTTCGCGAAAGTGCGGGCGGGAGTGAGGATGGAAGGGCGAGGACGAGAGGAAGATAGAGAGAAAGAGCGAGAGAAAGGTTGCGTCTCAAGCTTTAATTACCTCTGGCGGCCTTTTGAAGCTGGAGTGCCTCCGGCTTTCGTCCCCTTGCGTGACAATTATTATTAGCATTACGTGGTACTATTCACGTCATTTTACTACGCTGGCGCATATGCGTGTGCGTTATGCGACGGCGTATGCACTTTGCACGCGCACAA
Organism: Crematogaster levior; assembly: GCA_901521435.1. Lineage (NCBI taxonomy): Eukaryota > Metazoa > Arthropoda > Insecta > Hymenoptera > Formicidae > Crematogaster > Crematogaster levior. Next base: position 349,424 of record CABEGB010000725.1, read on the forward strand.
GTGCACACGTCAAAATACATTAGCGCTTCTCTCTTGTCTCCGAAACTGTTAAAGACCTCGCGGTTTCTTATCGTCTCGGCGCAGTGCACGAGTCTTTGTAGAACATTTTTTTTCTCTCTCTTTCTCATCCGGATATCTCCGCAAAACCTTGGAAAAACTTCCCGCAGCGCGTGACGCGGGAAAGGGAATATTTGCTGTCTCGGGTATATTTGCTGGGGAAGCAAAAATTTCGCTTCCTTCTACGAGCGTCTGCCTAGTTAATCTCATTTCCTCGTACAATAATTAATCGGATTTCTCTCACAACTACTTCATGTCTCTCCTTAGAGAAAAGATATTCCCTTGATTTTCGTAGGAAATTTGTAATATCCTGCTAATTGTAATTTTGTTATACGCAACACTTTAAGCAAACAGAAGTGGAAAGTGTGTTTCTGCGCTAAACTTGCGTCAATGTGTAATGTTAACTACATATTGTAGTGATAAGTAATTTCCAAGAAAATTTTCCAACGTATATAAAGATATTTAAATCTGTTAGTAGCAATTTTAATCTCCTGTTTTTCTTTCCAGATGCAGTGGTAAGTTCCAAATTAATTTTTAATCGTTAAGGGATTTCGTGCAGAAGAAAAAAAAATGAATGAAGGTCAGTAATCGAATCATGTTTAGTAGTAAAGCGGTGAATAATCATAGGATCGAAGGGGCTACACAGCGTTTGCATGAAATTACGCGGTCGAGCGCCGATGACGGTAGACAGCGTCTTCAGCATGTGCGACGAAGATGTACAACCCTCTGGCGCATTAGCGCCGGTGCAAGCTGGCTATCAATATTAACAAGATAGTAATCGGATGCCAGATGTAGAGACACGTTCGATCGATAACGGATAACTCTCGGGAGAAACAGATCGATACGGTACTGAAATGTTCCATCATTGTCGTTTTTCCGCCGATTGGTAATTCGCGTAATTTTACGAACTCTTTGCGTTTGTACGCGTTGCAAAAAAGGGACTAAATATGCCGATAGTTGATAATAAGGTCATCATGAATAGTGATGAACCGGGATATGTCACATACTCGAAACTATGTCTCGGCGCAGAATTTTCGATTCACGTCACGTTAGCACTTGTCCAATTACATTGCCATTAATCATGCGTTTAAGTTAATAATGTTTTCGATCATTTTTCTCCTCTTGACATACTTTCGAAGTAATTGAATTAAGATGGAGTGCATATCAAATTGTTTGGCAGAAAGATTATTGAGAGATATATCAAAAGCACTTTTGTTAATTGGAGTAAACAAATGAAATGGGTCGAAAATATATTAATCTCCATTATTCAACAACTCTATTGGACTAATTCAGATTCATTTTGAAGTAGTTTAAGGATTCGATATAATTAAACCTTGTATATCAGATTTAAATTCAAAATTTGGGTGTGTATAAATCTCAGCCCAATGACATTCTACACATTATGCAAATTGCTACATTTCAGATTCGTTAGTCGTGCCAAATTGAATAATCATAAAGTTTCAATTGTTGACGGAACGTATTTTCAAGAGGGTCGTCTGCGAAGCAGAAAACTTAGCAGGTTAATCATTAAATACTGAATAATCATGAAGTTAATCGTGCGACACGCGAGGTGTCTTCTCGCTAGCGGAGGGGAACGGCGAAGTCACGCGGTCCCTCGACGCATTAGCGCCGGCGCGAGTGGTCCATCAATATTAATAAGATCGTAACCGGACGAACGGGGACGTATAGGGACGGCCGATCGAATGGCCAATTTGCCTAGTGGTTAGACGAGCTTTTTCGTCTCGCCTTTCAGGAGTCAGGACGTGTATCGCTTCTTCTTAGTAAAGCGAGATCGTCGCCGCATTAATGAACGGGGTACGCGTCACATCTCTACGGAATCGTGCCCGAGGGGACGCGCTGGCGAACGAGGCTTAAAGTGTCGTAATAGCGACGGTGACGTGGTCCATAAACATTGCCCGACGACGGTAGACGACGTTGAATTCACCAGGAACATGTCCCGTCGCCGCCGGCGATACTCGTGTGCGGCTCCCTCAAAGGTAAACGGTATCGGGCACATTTGATGTTTGCGGTCACCATCATGTGGACAGAATCTACTCCGAGTGATCTTGGTTGATCGTTTGCGGACGGATGTATGGGGTACCTCCTTTTAAAATACCACTTGGACTTTTCGTTTTTCTCGAAGGCGGTATAAGAGAAAGCGGTTCGAGCTTAGAAAGAATTTTTATTGTGAAGAATTATTTCGACGAAATAACAAATCGTTTATCTGTTGTGTCAAAATGATTATATGATATTCAGGACGCGACACTGTAGTGAAATTTTGAAATTCCTCTATATTTATAAGAAGTCCAATCCTGAAAATGCTCTAAACGTGGTAGTGGCGCATCGATCGCGGTTCGTCGCTATGGATATGAACGGAATATACTGCCGCTAATGTATAGTATACGGTAATGCCGGTATCCTAACTTTACGGCGTCCATCACGAACTCGTTCCGCTCACCGCAGCTGCTCCCGCTAATACTTCAACGTGGGCTTCGCCGTTAGTAGATAGAGAGACTCGCAGCAGATTCGCTCGCGAGCAGACGAGCGGAAGGCTCGAGGCATGCTGGTAGGACGGGCCCGACAAAGTGGCGCACTGACGGTACGAAATTAGCTTACGGATTCGCGATAAGCGGCTTACGTTTCAAGCAAGGATAATCCCATGCCCCGCAATCGATTCTTGATCGTCGAACACTTTGAACTCGCGCTCGTCCCGCGCAGACATACGCCCTAACAGCACTCAAATAGAATGGGCAGCATTCTATCTGGCTCCGGAATAACGATCTCAACAGCTTAGTCAGAGGAACGATGGCACGATTATTTTGGGTCAATGAGATCGGGTCTATTTCGATCGTTTCGTTGCAATCGCGGGAGTTGCGGTATCAACTGGCGCCAGTAAATGCACGAATCGGCGTCGGCATCACATAAATCACGATAGCGCCGAATGTTTTTGTCGAAGTGGCCTCGATGCATCGATCCAATGGTCACTTGTAAAAAAAAACTGCGTGGTTTTTCCTACCGCGTTATACTCTCGGGGTATTCGATATAAGAATACGAGAAGTTGAAAAAAAGTGTTCAATTGAATGGAGTTTCCATTTTTTCCGTAATTACGTACCGCTTCCACATATCGCAAAGTTATGAATTGCAGAATATATGCAGAAGGAACATATAATTAACTCGTTTTACTTTGATTTCATTATTTTAAAAAATAAAGTTGAAAAATTGCAATATGTATAATATATGAAACATACATTATTTAGCAAAGGAATTGTTAAGGTTTTTCTATCTTTTTCTTTTTTCTACAGTTTACGATTTAGGTTTACAATAATTTATGATACAGATTGGACCATTAAGGTAATAGGTTGGTAATGGAGAATCCAATCAGTCCGATTTAGAACTTGGTCGGAAAACGTCGAACAACTTCGCGGCAGCGTTCTATGTCCGTAATCTAGCGCCGCGATAGAGAATCTTTAATTAAGTTAAGGCGCTCACCTCCTCTCCTTTGATGTCTCTATACCGAACCCATTTGCCCAGTCGCGGCCTCCAGTACTCTAGCAGATAGTACTCTGCGAATTCAACACCCATACCGTTTCCGAAACGGCCCTGGGTAGTGGTGGCCGTGATCAAGTGGATAGTATGAAGGTCGATCTCCAGCCACTCTCGAGCTTCCTTGGTGATTTGGTTCTTAGGACACCAGGCGCCACCCTGGTTCTCCGATTTCAATCTATAATCATTGACAATCGAGTATTGAAATTAACTCTTGCGTTTGGTTACATTGTATCTCTAAAAATAGAAACATTTAAACATACGTAAATTTTTATCTTATATATCTCACACGGATATCAATGTATTTTTATTAAAAATTCAAAAGTAAAAGATCACGAAGAATTTGATAAAACTGTTAAGTATAACCAAGATTATAAAAAACGCATAAAACTATCAAGGAATGCCCAAAATTCGTATTTCAAGCAGTCGTGCGTTTTCAGCTCAGCCTTGTTCGCTCTCATAAAAGTAACAACCTAATTAGATGTGAAAGTATCGAGTTAGTTCCTCGCCAGTACCGTTCATCTCACGCTATCAGAAGATCAACCGACGTGGTCGACCATCGAAGTCCTCACTTCGAATTCCGATATTATCGCGTTTACGTGCGCGAGAAATCGGAGATTTCGTGCTCTTTTTCGAATGTTATTCCGCTGACGCGCCATACGAACTACGTGTGCAATGTGAATCCGAATTGCATTTTAATTAAGCTTGGAAGACCTAGAATTGGTATTAAAAAAGTACCTACCTCGATTTCCTTGTTTTGAAAAAAAAAATTCGTTAACATGCATTCGTTAACAATTCGAGATACAGAATACTAGCAGAATACTATTTATGCAAATGTGACAAAGAGTGTGTTACTACATTATATTATTGTTATTATATAGCTTAAGTTAAATTAGATTTTATTTGTCCGTGGAATAAGAGAACGCGAGAGAAATGATGAATAATCGTAGATGTAAACGCAAGAATGCTGGGCTTTCCGACTCGCCATTCCCGAGATCATCGAAAATCCGGAAGCTTATCGAGATTTCCAAAGTCTGGTTCGATGACCGACGAATTTACATAGGCGAGAAATCGGAGATATTCAGAGTGACCACGTATCATCCCGCGCAGGTGATACGGGTCGGACGGGAATACGCGGCCATTTATACGTTCAAGCTGTGCCCGCCTCGCGCTTCGGTTTTAATCTTCGAAGGGTCGAAAGCAAGGCAAGGAGAGAGTTCTGTGCCGGGGCCGACATGAATAAAACATGAAGCGCGAAGCGCCTTCCCTAATTGCGTGGACCGTTTAAATGCTCGACTAAGAGTGGTGCTCCTTTTCGGCGTTACGCCGAGGATAGGTATAGTTATATATGGGTGGGTGTATTCTTCTCAAATTGCAGATTAGGAATCGACGCGCGAAACGTTCTCGCAGACTCGGCGAGAGAATTACGCTTTCGGCATACTAAATCTCAGCGTCAGAAAAAGATCGTATGAAGACAATAGTTCGCGACAGTTGCGTCAACAATGGAATGACTCGGTTATGTGAACATTTACGATAAAATAAGGTACCTTATAACGAGATGGCACAATAAACTTCATTATTACGGCGTGGGATGATTATAACAATCTTTTTCGATAATGAGAAATATCGTAATAGAGTTATTTACGATGAGTACGCGTCATCGAGGAATTGCGTCGCGACTGATCCACGAGGTGTTAATAATCATCCCTCACGTTCATCATTAACCGAGTATAACATGGCTGCGTTCTCCACGGCAGTGCGGCTGATCACGGTTATAATGGCTTTCGTGAGATTTACAACCTGCGTGATGGGAGCGCCTCTTTATCGTTAACAACCGGCTTGTTCGGGATGACTAGCCGAAGGTGGAGTAATGACAAGATTTGGATTTTCCACTGCGTACAGTTTTCTATCGTTGCGAGAGAAAACGAAATCAGATCGGATATTAATAGATACATAAAGTTAATCCTCAATTTAAAAAAAAATAACTTTTTATAGCTCACTCGATTGCTCATCATCATGTCAATGCACCTCAATTTATAAATATTTTCATCATGACTAACAATAATAATTCTTTGTTTACGAACAAATCACGAAATTTCATAAAATGTTTTGGAAAATATCAACTCTGAGTGACCCGACGTATGATCATGATTGCAATAAATATTGATTATTTCGAGAGAAGCTACAGTATATATTGTGATATGTTTGTAGTAAATATTCGATGTAAACGAATGAAGAATTTTTTTTTATTTACCGGAAATTTTTTTGTGAATTTGTAACAAATGCCGATCGATGCTATCTAAAATGTTTCCACAGAATTTTAATTTCCGTACTTATAGAATATTGATGACAAAAATCCAATCAAAGTGAAATCGAACAATGTGATTTCAACAGAAATGAACAATGAATTAAAACAAAATATGTTGAATGTAATATAGCCTCTCTCGTTCGACAAAGATATGAGGAAAAATGAGTCTATAGCAGAAATATTTAAATATAATTTAAATAAACAAACAATTATAAACTCTTATTTTATATAACTCTTATTTTATTTAAAGAACTAAGTAATTTTCTTGCAAGAGATTTCAGGATGCATCAATTAAATATAAATGATGAAAAAATATATTTCAAGAATTTAATTCAAAATAAATTTTAACCTTTTAGAATATTATTTTTAAATGGAAACTCCAAAATTAAATTACTCCTAAATTACAAAATTCCACTATCTGAATTAAATGTACATGCAAATTTATTTCTCTGCGAAGACAATATCCCGCTCTGCGCGTTGTCTCTTTTATATCATCAAAAATTCGCGATGGTGTTCAAAACCGGCTCGCGGGTTCTATTTATAATGACTTCCCGTGAGTGTCGCGGGGTAAGGAAGGATCGAGGTGTGTGGTCCCCACACGCGTACCCTAAAAAAAAACGATCCGGTATAATCGTTTTCTCGGCGGTGGACTCCGAACCACCGAAAACTTCATGTCGTCCGTACGACTGACACGGACGGCATTAAATCGAGCAAGGCGAGAGGAGGATGGCGTGGCGAACTTAAATTTTCCATCGCGTCAACCGCGCCCCGATTCTGCATTCGCCGGTATTAACGGGCACGTGACAGCGGGACTGCTCGCGTTAACGCGCTCGCATTATGCAAACCATCGATCGGAAAGATTGACGGACATCTCACCGCCACGCTGCGCCGCCGGCGAGTGGCGGAGCATGATGGCCGATGGAAAAAGATTCGCGTGCGATTTCGTGCGACAAAAGCACCGTCAGCCGCGGTCAGAATTTAATTTCACAGTGAGAAAAAAAATCGTCGTTATTACCGTTTCGACGATGACGTTGTCGGTCACGGGAAAATTGAATCTGTCACGCGGCGGAATTTTTATCGTGTGTTATCGTTACGAATTGAATGATCGTCGCAGAAAAGAGAAGTTATTTTTCAATCTAATTCAACAATTTACGTTATTTATGCTACTAGTATAAAAGAATCTCTCACGTTATATACTAGTTATTTAGATTAAAATATTTTTAGTTATTATGTGATACATGCTGCGTCGCACAGACTTATCCGTGCAATTAGATATATAGATTGGAGAAGGACATCAGTTCAATGAACGAATTTATTAAACCAATTATTCTTCAGACGTTTGCTGCTTTGCATTCATCTCTTAATCATCTCTTAATCTCTTTATCTTTTTAATTTCTGTTCGTTAAGTCTTAAAAATTTCGCTTTTAAGACGGATTTCCGATTTCGTGAATTAAATAAGTAGAAGAGAATAAAATTTTAAATTATAACTGTAACGATACACATTGTAATGTTCTATTATGCATGTGACTTTCTTATGACTTATTTGTATATATTTGTTTAAGAGAAACTTTGACCGCGCTATATTGTAAAAAAACATTAACTTTCTAAAACGTTAAGATGTTTTGAAAAACAACTAATAAATAGAGAATTGATCGGACGGCGAGACACTTCTCGCTTGTTTCTTAAAGATTAGTGTCGAGAAAAAAGAAAAGAGAAAAATAGTAATTAATTTCCAATCTTTAACTTATAATTTTCTATAGTAGCAGCGAATTTCTCGAACTAGTTCTCTGCAGACGAATAAACAGTGCCGAAATAATATAGTTAGCTTCCTTTGTTAACGTAAAATACATATTTACATTGTGGCCCTGGCCACTCATTAATCGACCTTTACTAGCATTCACTGTTACTATCTTTGCATATGAAGATGCATCCACAGCGCGAATATCGTAAAACTAAATCGAGACCAAGACTATTCAAATTATTATTATTATTTTCGCGATTATTTTCTTTTTTGAAAAAAGAAAACTCTGGCTAATTGTGTACTGAATTGAGGTTGAAAAAAACTTGCATACTTTTAGAATTTTAATTTAAATAAAGGAATAGATAGATATTTATTTTTATAATAAAATATTAATTCATAATTTCTCATATATTTTTATCTCGAAATAATATAAATATTGTTCTCAATTAAAAAATTTTTTCGAGTGCACTGTTTCGTGCTAGAAGAGGAAATAAATGTTAGAAATTATTTTACCGATTCATCGTTTGCGAAACATCAGACAGATCAGAGGCTATTTTCAGAGAGCTTCGCCTGTGATGCTCGAGGCGTCTTTGTTCCAATCATTCTCTGATGGAGATCGAAGATGAGGTCCACTTTGGCGTCGTTTGACGCGTAAGTATAATCGGCCGCGAATATATCCGGCGCGTCTGTCTCTTTTAACCACCGTCTTATCTATGCTTTCTAAATTATAGTGTATCAAGTAATGGCTCTCTCTAAGTAAGAGCTATTACAAACTTGTAAAAATTCGCTAACTCAACGCTCTAGCACGTTTTCTCCGAAGCAAATATCTCGTATCATGCAGTTTCCTGCCGTTCCTCTATTTAGGAAAATGGTTCGTATCATATTTCCAGCCGTTCGAACAGCAATTTGAACGTGTGCATCGAAGTACGTGTGCGGAAATAATCATTGCTTATCGTTTCAAAGCTATAGTAACATTAATGACATACTATATTTACAACGTCAGGTAAACAATAACAACTAAATATTTCGCTTTCACGTTTAAAATAAACTCGCGAGCTTAATAGTATGCATTGTAATTAGCACGTAATCACAGTTCGCCTGGCAGATAAATTGAAACGCGCGCTATTTTCGTTTCGAACGAAATTACGCGGCGAAAATCGTCTCGTGATTTCTCAACCCCGTCCAATTTCTCCAAGCGGTATCTCGCTCGCTCTATGTTCCTACTGGCGTCTTAATTGCACCCATTCTAGAAATGCCGTTGAACGGAAACACGAAGAAAAGGAATGGTGAAAACGTGCGAAAGAACTTGCAGCTGCACGATTCCTGAAAGGAGCATGCGGTACGAAATACAGCGTCGGCCTTTTCACGCCGATTGTACGTCAAAAATTTTTCACTCGATAATTGAAAAAAACGCGCTCCATTAGATCTCGCGGTACGCATCGGCGAAAATTGTTTATTCTTTTATTCACGGATGATTTATAGCGGTGTTGTAACTGGGATTCTAATTGAAATTATTCAACGAAATTACTTTTGTTATATTTGAGAAAAATGAATCTTTTCTTCTTATATACCTCTCTTACTTTCCAATAACTTACGAAAGAAATTTTTTAATTGCGCTGTAAAACGGTCATCAAAGAATATCGCGTAATGAATCCTATCTAATATATCAAAAATCAACGTCAATCTTTACACAATGTTCTTATGAGCCATTTATGTATTTTATATTCTCAGGGTTTTCATTGTGGATTTTTTTCGTGTAATCAACGCATCCCCAAGCGCGTTGGCTTCATTCGTGACGTTTCCAGTATAACGAGAATCCGGGAAAGCGCGCGGAACCTAGCTTTGCTTTACTTTTCCCCTTTCCTCTTTTCTTTTTTTCGCGCACCCTCGACGCTCACGTGCGGTGAACGAGAAAGAAAAATACGCCGTAACCACGATAATTCGTATCGGTCTAAAAACGTTCGTCGGCCTATCATTTCGTGAAAATTCGGAGAAAATAGCGAGGCAATTCCTCCGTTTTTTCCCCGAGCGCGAACAACACAAAGGAGAGCACACCGTGAGCGTTTGCAGCACCTAGCACGCTCGAGGCCGGCCTGTATTAAATTAGATGGTGACGTGCGCGGCCGGAGGAGGATCCCGGGCGTGCGCGATGCTGCGGGGGCACAGCGGAGCTCATCAAGACTCGGAGGCCCATTCAGCCGGTCATTGTCTGCGGTAATGGAATGTATTAATATCGGAGAGCCCGCGGGGCCGTCGACCAACGCTCCGTGTATACTCCGACCTGGTGCCGCGCGCACCCGTTCGGTTCTACAACCGCGGTCTGCCGGGCTGGGGCTACGTCCCGTGGGATGGAATACTCGTATAAACCGCGCCGCTGCACTGCAAACCGCCAGCGAATACCGGGCCCCACGCATTAATATCTAAACGCGAAAGCGCGAGAGCGAGAGGCAGAGAGAGAGAGAAAGAGAGAGAAAGAGAAGGGTAGGGCGTGAGGGTGAGGAGGGTAGTTGGCACACCTAGTCTGCCAGTTGCATCTCGTATTCATGCGTTGCACTAGCGGCTACCAGAGGCGTTACACGACCAACCCTTTTACCACTGGTAGCCAGGTGTAATATTCTTTTTCCTTCAGGTATGATACGTCAAAGGTCCTTTTGTGATAATTGCATTAGAGAACGGGAGCCTCCTGCAAGGCATATCCAATGAAGGCGCTCTGTTTTACACCGTAGTCATTTTGCAAATGTTTGCGAAGTAGGGAGAGAGTACGAATATGCGAAACAGCGAGCAAAATGTAGAGGGCAATGCAGGTGGAAATTAATTTGGAATGGAATTAATTCTACCATCGTGCTTCATCGTTTATTAACTATAAACAAAAAGTTATGTTATATAAACTCGTTGTACTCGTGATTAAACTCATAACATTAACTTGTTGGGATATGCAACGGAGGTTTTTAAGTTTTCGGCGGCTGGTAACGTTGTCGTTGTCGTAAATAATTACGAGCGCAAACAGCACGATCAAGGGACGTATCGAATAATAACGTGGAAATTATTAACGCAGAACAGAACGCACGCGGACCGGCAGTATGTAAATCCCCGATCGGTCGTAAATTCACGTTGAATAATTTTCGTCAGCTGCAATTAAAAATAAATTCGTTTTTAAACCGAGGAATAAACCGGCGCTCAGGGAGAACGATCAATTTAACAGCTCTATAAATATTTATTTCGCACGAGAGCAAGTGCCAAACGAGAAACGATAGTTATCGGAAAGGCACGTGGATTACTTAATTACACATTTTTGCACCGTGAATTTATTCTTGCGGGGATAGGCATTAATTTATAATTAGACTTCATAAGCTTCCTCGCGCGTCCACTCGTTGTCGGTGCTTGAATTTTTTTGTTTCACGCAACGCAATGATAAGAGACGTCGACTAATCTCGGTTAGCTGGTCTTCGTGTAAAAACGGAGTTAAAGCTACGACCGTTAGATTAGAAATAATTATGTTCGCGACCGCGTTGCTCTTTTTTGTTCGCGCATAATAACGTCTTTCGTAGACTAGTATAAACCTGATATTCTGGATTAACGAACAGCCGGGCTTTCCCGTTGAGCCTTTAGTATTCACATGCACGCGCGCAAAGCGGAGGCGTCACAATTAACACGAGGTGATATATTTACCTCGTTGACATAGAACCTCTGTTTTTCTTTTAGAAAGTAGAGTCCCTAAAAGTAGAACGTTCGAACTCGTTATTTCGTTGTAATAAAAATGAAAGCGACTTTCTAAGCGTCTTTATAAATATTCCACTTAAAGCCCGGTCTACGTAGCGGAGTTCTTTTAGCAAAAGACGTAAACGGAGGTCAATTTTTGCGCGTGTTTACGCAGCGTCCCGTGATATCGGCGGCGTGATTACGCCGGTCGCGGGTGCATCGAACGTAACAGAAGGCGCCGGTAGATATGAGTGATCGATGGCAGTCCGGCAGACTATCCGAATGAAAAACTGTCGCTTACCGTGCTAGGGGGGGTCCGACGTTTCCGGTGTCGAAGCTGGAACTGGCGTTGATATCCGTGTCCGGGATCGCCCCGGACTCCATGCCGAGCGGCGCGATGCATTGGGCTGCAACAAACGAACGTCGCCGAGGTTAAAGCGAGCTTTGAATTTATATGCGCCTCTCCTGTAGGTACATCGGCGTGCATCACGGCCGGATCATAAACGGCTAAATAACCAGCTAACCGAGATGGATCCGCGCGATAGCCGGCTTACGCTCTCGATGTACGGCTGCCTGTCGTGCGGGTGGAAGTTACGGTTCGAGAGCAGGCGGACGAGCAAAGGGGTAGAAAGGAGGGGGGCTACCTCAACGTTCCTCCGCCTTATCTCCTGGACCGATCTAATTGTTTCGTAGGTGAACACAGCTGCCTTGCGAGGATCGCTGCCGTCTGCACCATCGATGCCGGGAACGGGATATCTTTCGTGAGATAGTTTGAGCGGAATATTTATTGCGCTGTTGTGTATCATGTCGATCGCATATTGCATCCTTGGGAACAATTTTCGAACGGGTGACGAAAATTGATGCTGAGAAGTTGAGAAACGGAGCGCAAATCACGACTATTACATATTACAATTTTTATACCTGCGGTCGTAATAAATTCGTGCGCGTTTTTAGGCATGGTCGTTAGTTCGACGGTCAGTTTTACAGATATCTCTCGTCGTCGTGACTGCACGCTAATGAGGATCATAAAACGTTTTATCTTTCGGAGATTTAATATCTGAAAAGAATCTTCTGCGTGTGCAGATCGGTCAGCCCCCGTGCATCCGTCTCTACGAGCATCAATAACAGGGTTAAGGGTCCTGTCAAAGAAACAATACCGTCCATTTTGCATACATTACTCTGGCTTCTTTGGCCGCACACATTTTCGAGAGGCGTTACCGCAGTCGGTCCGGTTGTGCAATAAAGGTCGGACAAAGTTTGATGCATGCACGCATTCGTGTCGTTCCGCGTCACAGCGGTATCATTAGGGACGACAGTAAGGATCCGCGACATTTCACATTTTCTTGCTTTTAAGGCGCCATTAACCAGCCGCGTTACCGATCGTTTGTCTCGGGAACTCGAGGCAAAGTCGCAATTATCCAGCCGCGAGCGTATTGGTCGCTCACTCCAGCGAACCGGATGCTTTGTCGCGTATTACAAAGTCAAAGCTGGTAAGTTCACAGACGCGTGTACGATACACGCCGGGTCCTTGTAACTCGACAAAGGAACGCATATCATAGCGTAACTAATCCGGATACGACAACTCGAACGTCCGCTTCGCTCGCAGCGTAGCGGAGTCTCGTGTGCATGATGCAACGCGGCATCGATTACGGTTTACACGTTCAAGTAACGATACCCATTACGCGATACGGAAATTGCTAAAATTTGAAGTAGCCTGAGCAGGGGTCGGACGAGGTAGCGGTACACGTAGCCGGCAACGATAATGCCTAATGCCCGGATATCGAGTGCAGAGGCAGAGCGAGCCGTTGGCGCCAGGGGTCGTCGGGGGCGAGAGGGACGATGCAGCTTCGTACCAGAGAGTATAACGGAAGGAATCCGCACTAAGCCAACGAACAGAACGGGCATGTAGGTGACCATTAATACCGGCGAAAGTTTGCAGTGTTCTTCCGACGATACCACCCTGCCTTGTAATTCCGCGCCCGGCGTCGGCGTTGTGAAATGTGTATTTTGGTCTTACGTTTTAATCCAACGTATTTTATTGCCGAAATAGAATCTCTGTAAAGCGTGGATTCGCCGACGCGGCTTAAAAATATAATGCTCGTAATTTGTACGACACACATTTCTATGATATACAAGCGGTTCCCTTTGAGTTTATGATTAGAATAACTTAGGCGGGTTTTGTCATTTGCGAGGAGAAATGGAAACGATATCGGAGAAATATCCATCGGAGTACGGTATGTTGCTAATGTGCGTCGCGATTTCAATCGTAATCGGCGGATGGAAAATTGCACGCCTACAAACGCACCGGCGAAATAGCCGATCGGATTAATCGCCGTTATTACTAACGGAGCTCTCCTTGTCATATCGCGATTCCGGTGCTCTAATATATGTATGTCCGACTTCCTCGGACTGCGCGCTGCGATTAGAATCAACGGCAAGAGAGTCGAGTCGACAAAGGGAGGAAATGGCGATCGGCGCTTGTGCGGACTGGTCGCTGTTATTAATGAAGGCTCTCCCGATATGTCCGTCGCTAATATATGTCTTTGGATTTCACGGAGTGCACCGACATCGATAGCGGGAAAGTCGCGTCTCTCGCGACCCAAGCAAGAACGCGAGGAACATGTTCAAGATTGTCGCGGCAGGCCGAACCAATGCGATGGCGAACTCGGTATTATTATTAATGAAGGTCAGCCCGATACATCGCGGTCCCATCACTAATGTATGTTCACGAATTCAACGGAGGCAGTGCGCGATTCAATGGTAGGAAAGTCGTGCTAACAAAGGGAGGAAATACCGATCGAGATCTTTGGCTGGCCAACATGGCGAGCGAATCGCTATTATTATTAATGAAGGTCCAGCCGATATATATCGAGCGTATTGCTCACCCTCACTGGATTTCTCACGACTGCCCATCCTCGATAAAATTCCACCGGTAGAATTCATTTCTTTTATCAGCGCGTTCAGTTCTAATGAGTCACCGTAAGATATCATACTCGTAATCGATTATGAATAAGGGTGAATAAACGCGACACCCTCGTGACTTTTTCGAGATGCTTGTGACGTCTCGCATGATTCCACTCTTAGAAGATGTCCGGTAAAAGTCGTTCGTCGTTAACGGGACTCCACTCGAGAAAAACACCATCGATTACTTTCCGGCTATTGACGCTAAGATAGATTACGAGGAAAGGGAGGAAATCGCTGAGGATGTTGTTTGGAAGGGCTCCGTGAGGGGCGCAATTATTAAGCTTTCCATTATCACGGCTACGATGCAATTTTTCTCTCCTACGTCCGGAAATCTATTTCTATTAAGCTGCTTCTCGCGAACGGAGCTTCGGAGCAGAGCGATTACTTATTATTAATACGATAAGATGGGGTACTCCGTACTATCTTGAAAGCGGGATTTTCTTTACTCTCGTTGATTTTTTTATAATGCTACTCTTTTCATTGAAGCATATATAGTCCAACTATTCGTTGTTAATTAAAAAATACAATTCTGACAATGTTGATATCAACCATGTTAATTTTTGTTTCGGTATAGAAGATAATATTAGTAATTAAAATTCAAATAAGATTATAGTATTCTATTAGTAAGATAATAATATAATATTACTCTTTTATTACTTATCAAAATTTTTACGATAGTTTAAGCATATTAAGCATATTAACAATATATTTTTCTTGTTAGTGTCAATGTTCAGGCCTCATCCACTGGAAAACTCACGAGATTTCGCTAAGTATGGACGCATGTGACTCAAATGATAAGACGCAATGTTTCCAGATAGGGCACGAGATGCCTAATGACCACAGTCAAAGCCGATCCCGGATCGAAAGTTCGTCGACTGCGGCGAAGTTCTGAGGTCGCGCAACCTCTGCGTCGTTAATAACTTATAAACGAAACAACCTTGTGTGCGACTTTGAGCCAAGGAGCTATAGTCGAACGAAGTTTCACGACGAGACGCGACGGGTATACTATAAGGCCTGCGGATTAGGGCTTAGGAACTACTTACAGAGGTCCACGCCGTGGTAAGCGGGGACGAGCGTGAGCAAAACGACGAAAAGGTGGACAGCAGGTGGTGCCCTTCTGGCGAGGAAACCCAAGCTTTTCACCATAGCTCCCTTTTCCTGCGAGGGCTTCACCCTCGCCCTTTCCTCACCGAGATTCCCGCCGTGCCATTTCTGCCTCGTCAACCTGAAACAAAAAAGAGCGCAATCGTTATGTCATGCTTGACGATTGTCGAACTGGGTGATCGACAAAGCGAGTCGTTTTGTTGACTGCTCCCGAAGAATGAGTTCGCCTTGGTGAAGAAATGACGCGCGCAATTATCGCACGAAAATATCATTTTGAATGCTACTCGAGACATGATGTAACTCTTCTTCTGTAACTCGCGACTATCACGCACAAGAGAGACGTTGTCAATGCAAATATTTCTATTAAGAGAAAAATCTATTCTGTAGAAAAAGATTTCTGTAGAAAAATATTTATTCTATAATATCTATATTAAGAATTTCACCGTACAATTATTTTATATATAATTGTATGATATTTTATCATGGTTTATCAATGTTTTCATATTATCAGCATTGAATTTCCTAACAGTCAAATGCGCGCTGGATTCATTTAGTTATATAATTTTTCAACTTCAAAGAACTTTGCAGTATAAAAATTCTGCAGAGAATAATGCTTGACTGACGTTATGTCTTCATGCGATCTGTCTATAATCCTCGTTCAGTTTTCTGTCGATTATGCGCTGCACGTGGAACCGTTTCCTTCCTATACGAACTGAAGGCGGAGCTAAACTTCCTGCGACTTCCATGTCATGTATTTTCCAGGAAGAAATGGCACGAGAATTGTGACGCGTGTCACTTTTACATAAAGATGTCTTGTAGACGGTAATTTTTAACTCGCATCGTTTCCCGATCTGTGATCCAATATTCGTGAGCATATTTCGCAGAAATCGAACTCGGGGAGCAACAAGGAAACGCTCGAGAGTGGCGCGATAACAGCTCATTATTGGCTTACGATCCTATCGGCTGATAATGCGTTACTCCCACTTTGCGCAAGCTCCGATACACGTCAGACATATGCACGAGCGTAACTTGCTCCCTCGATATCGGTGAGAAAGATGTCTCGAGTTTGATGGAGTATCCATTGGTAATTGCACTGACGGTGAATAAGTAATGTTCGAGAACAGTAGTAAGAAGTCGTTCGGTCGTAGGCCTCGCGTGCTCCACATTAAACATACATACACCGTAGCTTATAGTTCCAACAGTGCAAAATCTGTTCTAGTGTCGCGTCATCATTTCTCTCCGTTCCTTCTCTCTCACCCATCCTTCTCTTTCTCTCTCTTATCGCAAAACCGGTAAGAGCATCGCTCCTCTTGCAAAGTCCTTCACAGCTGCGTGATAGTAGATCTTATTTGACTCTAAAGCGACATGATGTATTATGCTTACGGCTTCCGAGCATGTATAATATCAATGACGAGCATATATCAATGAATATATGTTTATAGATTATATCATACTTTCTGTAATTGAGCAAGGGAATACAATATTTATATGAAGTAAACAGATATTTTTCGAGTACTTTTTCACACGCGGAAATTAATTCTTCCCTATTACGAAAAGGATAATTAAATTATGCAATTTTGCTTTAGTCGCAAATAAAGAATCTTTATTTTTCGTTACTTCATGGAAATGTATATCTGAGATTAATACAGAACGATGACGAAGATTACTCAGGTTGAAACATGGTGGGAGAATATATTTTTTCTGATGTAATTGACTGTGTCAGAAATTGTGGTAACTGAAGAGAATTAAGTAAATGAAACGGAGCGAGTTTCTCAACAAACATAATTATTGTTGCGACGTTTAATTAAGCGTTAACGGTATACAATAAGACTCGTTGATTAGCAAAACGCCACGACGAAACGTCTCTCGCGTAAACATTTAATCTCCCTAAGCACTAAGTGTTAAATTAGAAATTATCGGAAAACGGTATCGTTTATACGTCGAGTCGCCATAAAAGCTTTATCTCCTGATTGTATTCATGAGAGACTTAACGCTCGCGATGCGCTCCGCCGAAATCAATTCTCCGGACGCGGTAAGCACTCTAGTGGCTACAAAATTATTCATCGATTGTTTTCTTTTCATCTCGCGGACTACGGAGGGGACAGATTATCGCGCGATCGTTTCAGGCAGGTGCCATTTTCTCGTCGTCGCCATCCTTTTAGATGGCCGGCCAGCATCGTCTACCACAGGAAAATAGGGATTTCGCAATTATTATGCCGTCGACGCGACGAAGGAGATTCCGATCGGTATCGTTTACGATATACACCTACACACATGCATACGCATATGTATCCATATTTATGTGCTCACACCACAGTTTGCACGCGGACGGCATGCGTCCGCACGCGTATGCACGGATAGGAGCTCGTTTAAGCCGCGATGTAAGCCGTGGAGGCTTCGCGTGATATCCTAGTTCAACGTCGAATCTCTTCGTTTGCATAGGAATGAGTTTATGCAGATTAATACACGCGAGACGTCCGTGTAGGGTATGCCATGTGGGATGTAGCGCGACACCTACACGAAGCCGCGACGAGTATACATGCATATTTTATTGGTGACATCGCGCTTACGGATTTCTGATAGCGCGCCACACACGATGCGATTCGCTATTCGCGAATCTCGTCGGATCTAAATACCTATTACGATTCGATTTAATCGATGTTACTCAATATTATGTAATCTATTTCTAATATCAATAGAGAAAGGTGCTGTGACAAGGTTGTCTCGTATTGATGATCGATTACTAATTTCATTTCCAATACGCAACTTCGAGAAGTCTCTCCTAAATATTTGAGTTACAGTTTGATATTACAGCTTTTATATCTGCAATTAATTCAATATTATTTATGAACTAGTTGCAAAGACAAATTTTTATCGAAGAGTAACTTGGGGTATTTCTGATCGACACAATTTACTACGTATCGAATAGCATGTTATTTAATTGCCGCAAATATCATCCGTATGACACGTAACCGAATTTAGGATGCATCACTGTTAAACAATTGGTGTTTCACGAGACGTCTTTTTCTTGTTGGAAGCTCCTCTGAAAGAAATCGCTTCCGACAAATCGTCGAGTTGACCTTAATTGCGCGGAAGCCAAGAAGAAACGATGTCGGAGGCGAAGTCCTCCGTACAAAACGAAGCCAATGAATTTAGTAATCCGCTCTGTCGGCAGAGTCGTTGTCCAGGACGAGACCGGGATAGCGGAGGAACGAGGTACGCGGAACGGGATGTCTCGGTGGAAAAGCGATCCTTATCAGTCGTAAAAACATGTATGCACCGACTCTCGTAGAGAAATACGAGCTAACCGCGAACGTAACCACGCCCGACGAATGGAACGTTAATGTCAGTTAATTATCTGTAAAGTCCTCGGGAAGAGAGAAGATTCGTTTTCAAGCGCGGCCGTTTGTAAGGCGTGGGCGAGTCAAACACGCTCTTGGAAACACACAAACAACGTGCATCTCCCTTTGATTTCGTTGTCGAAAAAATGCCGCCTGTTTACGAATTCCGGGAGATTGTTAGCTCGCAGGAGATTCGTTGTCGAGCCAGATGAATCGAAAGATTATAACGAGGTGATCCTGCCAGGCGATTTGCCACCCCAACCGAAAATACCAAATTTTTTCTATGTTCAATCTTTTTTGTTCGTTAATGATATATGTCGGTGTATTAATAACGGTGTAATAATTACCAAACATTATTAATCGATAGAATTGTCTCAATATGTAGTTCAATCCATATATTCTGCAGAAATTTACTTGCTTTAATTTCGACTGTAATTCTATTATTCGTCTGTGTAATTTAAATATTTTTTACATATTTTTTATACGTGATTTTTAATTATAGAAAATTATTGCTTTACTTATGCAAGATCCTGCGTGAATGTTCGTTAAATGATTTCTGAGATAGCCACCAGATATGAAAATTGTAAATCCGAGAAGATAGCGTATTACGTGGAGAGCAAAACGCGGCAGACGATGCGAACGAATTTACGGATTGATCTCAGCCATGATCCTCGTGTCGCGTTCGAAAGCACGCTTCGATGACTCAGATCCATTCTAGTTATTATAGAATTTCGCGTAGCTTGACGAGCAGAAGCAACAGAATCTGTATGCAAACCCAGGTGTCGCGCGTTTTATATTCTTCAATATTACCTTACACAAATGAATTATTTTTAAGCTAATTTTAGCAATTCATATAGATAAACTCCGTTATAGATTTGACTTCAACATAATTTTTCACGATGAAAATTTATGCATTATCATTTTTTTACACATGGATATGTACTTTTCTTATTTACAAGACGCGGGATGATAAATTTCTTGTACAGGATATTTAATTCGTCTCTATTCTTCCACTTTGCTGGATTCAGTTACTCATTGAGAGAAACTGAAATACAAGAAATCTTTCTAAGTGTTTATCGTTCACCGTATCGACAGACGTCGCGGATAAGATAACCCGGAATTATAAAGGGCTTTATTCGAGGATCGTCTATCACACGACGTTTGGATTTATGACAGTGGATGTAGTGGCCGGTCGACTTTCCATTTATCAGAATACGGTACCTGTAGCATTTCGGGCGCGGATGGTTGTGCGAAACAACCACAAACTTCGATCTACCGCGAACAAATGGACGGAGTCCCACGAAAGAAACAGAAAAATCACAATGGAAGGCAGCGGATGCCTCGACATTCCCTCTCTATTGTCCGTCGACTCGTGAAAAATGCGCACTGATTTTCCGTAACAATGCTGACGAAAGGAGGATTTTACTGATCGCAGTCGGACTAAAGAGACCGTGAGATATTCTGGCTGGCATCCGAGATGATATCTCGACTGGTAGATACAATGCATAACATATAACGTGTAATACATCGTAAGAGAGAGAGAATATTGCATTTACTGTAAAATAGTACTGTTAACGTTGGTAAATGGTTCCTACATGATATATATTTTAATATATATTTATAATATATATTTCAACTCCTTCTCAATTTTTAAAACGTTTTACTCGCGAATTTTTTTGCGTAAGTATTACTCTGTATGAATGGAATAAATCAGAGAGAATAAATGAGAAAAAGAGAGGTCTAACAAAAAATGTGAAGTGTCCTTGAGAAGAATTTCCGGTAATTCAAATAGATACATTTCTCGAAAAGATCTAAGATAAAAGGTACAATAGTCAAGCGCGCTTGTACTCCACGGTCGGAAGTGGATATTCATGGTTTTGATTTGTGTGACTTCGTTGTTTTAACGTGGGACCACTCGATGTCCCTCGAGTGGAAAGAGCTGAAAGACGTTCGCCGTCGAGAAGAAGACCCTCCGTGGTTTTCACCATGCAACTCCTGGCCGCTTCTAGAATGTCTCTCCTTGCCTTTGCCCGCGACTCTCTTGAGAGATTTTTGTTTATAAAAATACTATAGTAAAGTCATCCAATAAATCTCTTGGCTGTCTGCAGTTACGTCCATTGTACATCTTGTTTCGCAGCCACAACATATATGTCAAGACGACGAAATAAAAGAAAATACGGTACTTCTTTACGTAACTTATATAAAAAAGAATCTATATTCGGATAAAAATTTTTCCCGATGACATCAAAGCTTCTATTGCGATGACATAACTATGTTATTTTGTGTTCTCGTACATCACTTAGCAAATTCCTCGGAAATAATAGATAGATTGTACGAGACACTCATCGAGTGATTAAATAAATATCACGTGGCGTTTGTTGTTTGCGTGATCTAAACTCTTTAAAAAATCCGAAAGTTAAACGCATCGAACTGGACCCATTCCCGTCACACGCCACTCAGGATCGTGCTCGATCGCGTAGCGGAGAAAACAACGTTGTAGGATGATCCAGCACCTTTATAGTTTGAGACGGATCATAATCAGCACTTAAGCCGAGTACTTTCGTGACGGAATGAAGGAAGCAGGTCCGTCCCTCATTGTGCTCGTAAACGATTTTATTTGACCCTCGGATTACCGAGTTGAAAAGGAAAGGCGCGCGCAAACACTCGAGAGGACTGTTTAGACGCGCTAGAGATGCCATTAAAGTCCATTATTGTAGGCAAGAGGAGAGGATTGGTCGTTAGAGAAGCGTTTTGGAAGTTACCGGACGATGCAGCCGGACTCGTAAAAAGTACGCAGGGTCAATATTTCTTCGGGTCGAATAGCGCGTTTGTCTCCGTCGAGAGACGTCATGTCGGCGCGAGGATATTACATTTTTCTTTTTATTACTGCGTTTATTTAGGTATCACCGCGTCAAAGAAGCATTATACGTAAGTTCTTTCCTGAGGTGCGTGTGTCAGATTTGTCAGTGACATAATCGGGCTCATAATTAAATGGCCGTGCGTGATGCATTTCTTCTGCTACCGATGTGTCGCCCTGATGATCCCCGAACGATCGATCGCCCGTACAAAGTGCATTAGCATAACTATACGACGCGGCTATGGCGTGCAGTGACATGGGCATTTATTCATCTCGGCTTCTAATCTCGCGCTTTAAACGAGTCGTTAGTCTTTCTCAAAGCATATGGCCGCGTCTAAGAAACGCACGCTGAGTCATTCGGCTGACGTAGTGAAAAAGCGAACAAAGCTTAGCACAATCTGTAGTTGGGACATTTCCAAATGTAATTGCCCCTACGTCCGCTGAATTACGCGTTGACCCGCGTTTCCGGTATGATACTTTACCGTCGCGTGTTTGGCGCTGGCTCGATAATTTTCTTTCAAAATATTTAGAACGTGAACACAGTAATACACGAATGCCGGAACGCTCTAATCATTAGTCCTGTTATGAGCTTCAGCCATGAAATGCAATATCGTAGCGTAGTTGTGTTATACTGTGTTAACAGAACGCGCACTGCATGCTCGCTTTCATGCACTATTAGTAAACAAATTGACATTTATTCAAATTAATATAATTCGCTTTGACTCCGTACGCGTGTTAGAATTACTGCATATGCATACAATATCATTTCTATGTTTCGAGCTATCGCGTTTCTAATTCTAACAATATCGTAAGAGGAGAGGATAAGTTCCAATTTTATAAGAAGGTAGCTACTGAAAAGCAGAACCTCGGTATAAAAAAATATAAAATTTGATATTTGTAATGTAAATTATTGTTACTAATAGATTTTGTGCCAATTTTCCCCGCTTAGCTGTAGTAATGTAAAAAATGTCTTACGTTACTAGAGTTAATAGCCGACATTTTTCAATGTCGTGCGTTAAGGGACGCCTAAAAGCCGATAATTCTGTCACTGTCAATCAGTCTCTATGTTCTTCAACTTACAGGTCGTGTACACAATCCCTTCGCGTCTAATTAATCACTTTTATGGATCGCAGATTTATTTACAGGTACTTTACAGAGCGACGCTCGATTCACGTTCTTCCTTTGTATCCACAGATGCACGCGGCACTTATTAATCATTGATGTGATTTATCACTGCATGATGAACGATGCTAGATACCGAGCGAGCGGAAAACGATCGTCTAAATGAGTCGCAGGTGCCTAGAAAGATTACGCACGCGAAAATATTGTCTACTCTCTTTGATTGCTTCCACACGAAAGACATTTCGAAAAAGCATTATCGATGTACGAACCGATGAAAATGTTAATAAAGAATAGGATACTAATTACTCTAAAAAGATTTAATTGCTATTAAAAGTATTTGTTGGGTTTTGATATACATCCTGTATATGGAAATGAAAAGAATATACTCGCGTACGCACCCCTATCGATTTCGTTACTATTTACAAAAACGAACCTAACGCAAATAAATGGATTTTCGATGAACGGGGTGAGCCGAAAAGTGCATACACCGCGAATCGATGCCGCGGGGACACAAAAGCGGGTGGAAAATCGAACCGTCGATGCACATACATGTATGCGCCACTTATGCATCTATACATATATATAGAGTGTCCTAAAACTGTCGTCACGTTTTTATCCACGAGTTTCTTGAGCAATTGAGTGTAATGAAAATGTGAAAACACACCGAAGTATTTAGAGATTTATGCTGCAAATTTATTAAATAAGAAAAACATTATAAAATATTCAATATTTTAGTTTATTTTAGCAATAATTATTAAATCTTTAAAGAACGTAAATCAATTTTTTAAATATTTGTTCGAAATTACTTTAAATTTTATTATTTATTCATTGGCATTAGAATCTCATTTTTACTCTTAATAAACTATTCATTTTGCTCTTAATAAAATAACTATTGATACTTGGATAATGTAAAAATTGTCCTCTTTTGTCTTCTGGTATCTACTGTTATAAAGACAATTCTGAAACACCCCGTATGCGTACATGTACCCGTTGCTGTACATATATCACTACTTTCTGCAATAAAATACAGTGATAGCGCGTAAAACGTCGATGCGTCTGGGAGCAGCAAAGAACATCAAGCAGCGGCTCAAGCCGAAGCGATTTACATGCATAAACTGTAACCTTCGAATCCTCTTTCGTCTATCCTATGTTGTCCCTTTTCTATCAACCGTGTTATAATCATTGCCGGATTGCTTTTACTTTCGACAAAATTTATTATTCAATTACTGAGATAACGCATAGCTCATTAAAACGAACGTTCTCGTGGAATAAGTAACTCTTTAACAAGACTTGTTTAAGCCGTTAATCCAAAGCAAGCACGTGCGTGCAAGTATTGGCGTTTATTTTATAGACGTCCTTAGCTTTCGTAGTATTTCATCGGAACAGCCTGTTATCTTCAAACGCCTTTCAGAGGAGCCAGTTGAGTGATGTCGGACAAGCGAGAAGCAATAAAATCAAAGCGGTCTCTGACTTCTAGTAAAGGAGTAGCGCAGAGAATAAAAGAAGAACAAGGTGTAGCCGGGAGGAAGGAAGATAAAGTGCGTGAAACAGAAGGGGCATTACAAGATCTCGAGATCGTGCTCTTTGCAGTTTTTGTACATTTTCAAAAGCAGTTAGATTTCGTTAAAGTGTCTTCTCCAAACGAAGAGACATACCAGTGTAGGTACTTTCCCTTGTGATAAATTGAAACCACACAGAAATCTGTCACGAGTACATTTTTACATTTCTGCTTTGTGATATCCTTGCATGTATAACTCACATGGACGGTGGAGTTTTTTAAAGTGAAAGTGACACAGAAATGTGGGAGAAATTCTATCACACGTAATGCGAGGAAGGAGATTAACGCGCGCAACGTCTCGTTCGCGCAAAAGTAACAAAGTGAAAGACCGTGGTGGCGGCGAAGTCGAAACGAGAACGTTTCAAAGGGAGAAACACAGCGAGGGGGTTAAACTTAAACCGAAGGCGGGGTCTCGCGGTTCTTAAACTCCGCTTTTCATGTCGCTGTCGCGTCTTAATATTTCCACGCGCTCGGAATCTGGCGCGTTCTCGACGGCGTACCTCTGGCTGAAACACTTGTTTAAACGTCGCCGTGTATAAGCAAACACACGAACAAAGTGCCGTCGAGTGGTTGGAGTACAGCTCAATGTCTGAAGGATCTCGCAAACAGTTGATGAGATTAAGTTTATCTTTAGAAAAAACGATGCGTTTGTCAGGTTAGATTGTCATTGAAATTTCACATTTTTGATTAATAAAACGGAAGGTACAAATTATACGATAAAACTAATGCAAAAATTATTCGAGCATAATCCATCTATGTTGCTTAAAATTTTAACCTGCATTTATGATATCGTTATATGAATTAAAAATGTAGGTAAAATAGTCAGAATAAATTTTATTCTTGAAACACAAACATATTTTTATATTGTTTCGTATGTTCATTGGAAGTAAAAAGTATATTCTAATTGCGAAAAGTGTGGGATAATATATCACTTACGATACGCAGCGGCGAAGTATAACCATGTCGAAGCTACACATTGAAATATAAAATACAAATACATATAAATTATAACAATGTCTAGAATAATTCATATTTAGAGGAATAACTGTCTCGCACATAAAATAATTATAACTAATCGTCTTCGCAAATAAAATAGAAAATATTAATTTACTCACTGATTATACAACTTTATATTATCGATGCTTCCTCCTCCTCTCAGATTCATTTATTGCACTTGCACAACACAGCATAACGCTTGCGAAAACACTATTTATTATGATTGCGCGTACTAATTAATAGAATGGAATAATTACACATTATACAACTTTGTACAACACTTCTTGTTAATCATACGTGACGCGCTCTTTATTAGTATATAAACAACGAAATAATACGAGAAGAGTACGAAGATCGTTGTAGTACTATGATCCGTTCACTCGCAAATCTCACAAATTAGAAGGTGAATCAATTGGATCAATATGAATCAATGGAAAAGTTAATTTATTGTGACTGATAGTTGTTAATTATATATCCGGAATTATATATATGGAAAATCGCTTATTCTCTTAGCTCTTGTCGTGATTGTGCTTCAATGGGTAGTGACAATACACGTAGCGGCTCATGCCTGCCCGCTCGAGTCTCACCACTCAATAACACAGCGCGTGCAGCAGCGGTGGCGTTGCGTACGCTGCGAAAACAAACACGGAGGTCGTACCGATTGTTTCGTCGTTCCAAAATATTTAACGTTTTATAAATTAGATTTATGTCGAATATTCTGTTCGTGTTTCGAATTATTACCAAACGTTCGATATATCACAAATTTCATAATTTTAATCATTCAATTCGGTGATTTGTGCGTTACTCGATTTGAGATATAATAATAAGCGAATTATATTTAATTCAGCGAAAAAAATCGAAACACGTTGTATAATACATATTGCAAATAATTCTAATATTGTCCGATAAAATATAATAATTTGTATTTGTAATTCTCTGTCGTTTCGGTTTAAATAAGTAAATTACGTAAAATATATATTTTTCAAAATAAATATTTATTTAACCATCGTTTTAATATGTATACGAATCGTGGATATCAACGGCAGAGCTCTCCAGACTGTGAGCTCTCATTCGTTGAATTATTACGTTAGGAGTCTCTCTCTTAATCGCGTTTCGAGCGGTGATATGACGACACACGGCTCGTACCTGCTTGCTTGAATGTCGTCGTCCGAATGACAAACAAGGTACAACATTACATACACGAGTAGTATACTATAACAACAAACACCAAAGCTATACAGTCTCGCCAGTGAAATATTTAACATATTTTGAATTAAATGTATTCTAAGTACTCCCCGCACGTTTCTCCAATTCTAAATTAATTACATAACGGAATAGCTCATGGCTCTGCTCACTCGAGCTCCGTAAATGATAACACAGCGCGCGACAACACACATCGTAATGTGTTGTACGTTACCAAACAAACAGGCTTTGTCAACGTACAAGTCCAGCCAATCTTGTTGCCACGAGGTGTTTAATGTGATATAAATATTTAACATTGTCACTAGCAAATTAAATATAAATATCGAATATTTATTTCTTATATTTTAAATTAATTTCGATAAATGAGATGTTACATATTTTGCGCTTTGTTCTGTGGACTATAATCATCTAAAAATAATTTGATTGAAGATATTCGCGAAATGGAAATCACTCGATTTCTAATTAATGGGAGAATGTTTTAATTGATTAATACATGCATAAATGAATATAATATTGACAGCAAATTTTTCTGTTACATGCAAATTGTTTCTTTTTTTTATAACATTTAATTTACATGATTAATATTAATTATTTTATTTAAAAAGTTAATTAAACTTATTATTTAAAAAATCCAATTCATCATCGTTTTAATTGAAAAATTATTTACGTCAATCAATTTATTATTATTATTACTTCCAGATTTTTATTTAAAAAGGAATGAGTTATATATATATATATATATATATAATTATATAACTTTAATTATATAATTTTAATAAATCGAAAAATCAGATTAATAAAAAATGTCGCATTTAATATTATATTTTTATCTTGATGTTTATACAATTCTATATTTATAAATTCAATAGAATTATTAGAAATTAAAATTGCTTTAAACAAAAGTCTATAATTAATTATCAAAACTAAAAATTTAACAATTTACTGTCTTCAATTAATAATCATTAATCATAATATAATAAAAGTAGTTCTTTGAAATTCTCGGAAATCTTCTATGTGAATTGTAAGATTAAGAATAGCTTGAAGGGGCATTCCAGACACGCTATCATTAGTCGCATACCGATAATTAGCGACCGCCAACCGCGAATTACGATGGCGAGGGGTTAATATTCCTGTCTGCACAACGTATGAAATCTGTCGCCGGAACTTTTTTGCATCTCGAAAAAGAGAAATCGCACAGCACGACGGTAACGCCAATCGAAGCTATTATAACCCACGGAAGCGGGAGCTCCGTACAGTTGGTCTAAAAGAAGCACACACATTCGGCAGAGAATGATAAAAGTGTCGGGTAGAAGAGGCGAGGCGCCTTCGCGAACACTCCGACTTCTGTGCGCCTCCATTTCACTTCTCGCATTCCATCACTCCGCGTCCGGGCGTCTTAACAAGCCTCTAATGAGGAACGGGTGTTACTCGTGTCCGTCGCGGTACTTTTGCGCAATTACCATTTATCACATCTGCCTCTCCGCCGTTTTGTGCCCTACCGACCCTCCTTTTTTTCTCCTCCGGTCGTCACTGGTTCCGTTTCCACGACCGCGATGTCCTCCTTTTCTTATTTTTGTTCCACACGGATAGGAAGGCTCTACGATGTCGACGATGAGACGACATATCCGGTGCAACACGCGCCGACCTTTCGCCCTAATGCGATACCGACGAAGGTCGCGGATCGTTTAAAACGTCGTAAATTGAGTTATGTGGGTTCCTCATGGATTCCATTAATTTATGGATCAACGCTTACACTCAGATTTATGTATATTTATGCGAGAAATGAAGTAAATCGCTTACTAAAGAGTAGATTTAATAAAATGTAAAAATTTAATAAAACTTGATGCTGAGAAATGTCTTTTAAAATTATTCATGAGATTTCTATCATACATTTTTCTTTTTGCAATGCGACACGGAGTGCAGAACAATCATGAAATATTGACGTACCAACAAGGTAATAAATTTACATCGTTGTACAAGACATAAAAATGTCGAGTCACCAGTACAATTAATCTATGTCTTGAAAGATACGGTTACATATATTCATCGAGATCGGTAATCTAAAGATAAACTTACGGAAACATTATTTATGCATGTAAACGAATAGGATAAGCACTTTGCGGCGTATAGATCCGAGATTTGCGCACTGGAAATTCTCGATCCGCATGTTAACTTTATGTTAATTCGTGCATAAACGGATCCTATAACTATCTTAAATTCGTTATTGGAGAACTGGCCTGGGTTGTACGACGTTTGTGTTCCAATTAGCTTTGATTTGAAATCGTTATCGGTGTATGCATCATGCATGCTGTGCACGAAGGTAAATTCCTCCAAGTGTGTACGGCTTCTCATATTGATTATTACGTTTTCGTGCTGTTCTCGGGATGAGTTTCAATTTCCGACGTCGAACTTTTCTCCGGCCGCGAATGCGAGGGATCTTTTCGATCGGGACGAAAACGAAACGTAGAACGGTAGCAAAAATAGCAGCGAAACGATAGAAGTAGGTCAATCGTGGTCGGGAATGAGCCTCGCACAATTTTGCCCAGTATTTCGTTGGCATCGAACTTAAGAATTTCCGATTCGATAATATCGTCCCGTACGATCAAACCATATCTGCACCTTGGCGAAAAGTCGGCAGAGTTAGCGAACAATCGGTTCTCGGGAAGAAAGAAGACGGAAAAATAAAAGGGATCGATCGGGAGTATTGTTTTTCCAGCACAGTTATTTCCTCTCAAAATTCTGGAGCGTAAGATAGAATTCGAGAAATCTCCTTCCCGGTTTTATTCTCGGCTCTGATTTTACAGCGCAGCTACCGGAAACAAAACAATCATAAGAAAGCAGGTCACAAATGCCTAGGTGAAATCGAAAATCAGTTTTACGCTGTGGCGATCAGCGATTCCGGCGATTGTCGGTCCCAGGGATTTTTCCGGAAGCCGACATCATTTCTGTCTGTTCGTAATTCTGATCGTAATTCTGGTAGGCAAGTTAAAACTCGCTCGTGGAACCGGCAGTCGTTTATTCGAAAAAGAAAGGGACGATAGAACCAGAAATGTGAATTAGATAAGATGGATTCGACGTAATTTTCTACCCGTTAAAACTGTTACTGGTGTAAGAAGCTAATAAATTTTGGTTGGTCCTTTGCGAAGTTCTTTTTTTCTAATTATCTGTTTCCGAGTTTGTTTCTATGTCAGAGATAACGTTTTCGAACATGTGGGAAATAGGAAGAGAGTTAGTCTCATTGCGACTGTATTCTTGTATACACGCATCTTGATTAAGATTAAATTATATATTCCTAATTATCAAGGGAAGTACTTCTAAAATTATTAATGGAATTATTTGTCCATAATTCTATCCCAGTCATGAATGTCATATCACGATCAATATTTAAAAATATGAATTTCAATATAAGATTATTGCATTATTATCATAATATAAAATAATTTACGGTAAATGCATATTTTTATAAGTATTATAAAAGACTAATGCTTTGGAAACACTGATAAATTAAATTATCATGTGCACTTGATACAAATATTTTATGAAGTTATTTTCTAATATAATACTCGAAGCTTCTTATGAGACATATGTGTATTTTAAATTTCATATTTATAACTGAACTTTTTTAATCGGATTCGAAGAAAGATGACGTACTTTTATTTATCTCAATAATTAACACTAATTGATTGTCCCATTTACTGACGACAATCATTTTGAGTTCGACAACGTTTTTTCATGCCTGTGATGGATGTTTCATTCTTCGGCACGCGCGCGATTCCCTCATCCGAAGATAATCGTGGGGTGGGAAAGGGTGAGAACGTGAAATGGATGAAGTAAGCGTCGGGAAGAGAGGATGGGGGTGGAATCTGGAAGTAGAGCAGGACCAAATCGGAAATCAGGTTTACACGACCGTTCAACGTTTTTACAATCTGGGGGAACGCGGGGATTCCGCCCGGCTGTCGCTATCGTTCCGGTTGGCTAGAGCGAATCTACGCCGTTGAAAAGTCGACCGGCAGCTTCTTCATGGCCATTTCTTCACGAGACGGACGGGGTGATAAGGGACGTTCGGCCGGGAATAGATCCAGGGATTCTCTCTCGAAACGGTTATTTCTCCGTTCATTAACTTTTACGGACTTCGTCCTCGAGCGAGTTCTCGCCTGGTGTTTCTGCGACAGTTGCTTCGCGATTTTCAATGGCGTGCGACCTCATTACCGAAATGGCGCTCATTACCGTTGTAAGCGCGGCGAGGATAAGCGAGGACGAGCCAGAGAGATGCATAGAGAAGCGTGCCGACTGCAGGGTTAGTGAGTTTTGTCACAATGTTACACACCGGGATACTCCCCATAAAAAGGACCGCGCTCCCTTAATGACCACGAGTTATTCAGTTGCACATATAATCGTTCGAGCGACAGGGACGAGAAAAGCATGGCACGAGAGGGACTATTGAAACTGAGAATGACGAAAATCCTTCGACGGACTAAGTTTCGCAAACTGTTCTGAATAACGGGAAAATCCGACGAGCATATATCTCGATTTGTATGCGTCTGACCCTGTGATGTTTTTAACACGGAGATTCTCGAGGGATGCAAATGGTCGCCACACGAGAGAGGGGAAAAAAGTTTGTTTTACACGGCAATTAATACGGGAGCAGGCGAATAATTAGCAACTGTTTAAATCTTTAAATTCCGTCACTGCGATATCTTCATTATGTTACTTGTTTACACGGGTATGCTTATTTTGGATGAACGCGACCACCGTTTCCCGTTACACTTCATCTGGTAAATACAGTAAAATAAAATTTATCGTCAGCAGTGTGCACATCAACAAATTTTCATTTAGCTGACGCGTATCAAGCTTGCGCAACAACGCGCATCACGGTTCATCTGCGGGGGTGTATAAAGGCTACAACACGCGCTCAGGTATACATTAAATACAAAGTTCGCGGCATCGTATTGCGGAATATAAAAGCAGTAATCTTACCACAAGGTTGTAAAAATATTTTATTAAAATTTTTAAAATTAATTTCTATCAAACACAGTTAAGCAGAAAATATTTTATGAACCAATAACAGTGAAATTAAGAAAAGCTCACATTTTCCTTCGTCCAATGAAAACAGTTTCAAAACTCTTTTCAGTGACTCTTTTCACTCTTTTGTATTCTATTCTCAAAAAAGATCCAATCGATCTTCACGCATCGAAGGTCTCCCACCTGTATGGAAAGAATGTTATCGGCGACATACTGAACATTCCGTAATTCGCGAGTATATCGATAATCAAGACTCCAAACTGAGAGAGATTAAACATGTGCAAAGGGTACATGTGCAAAGATTCAAGAGAGAATGGCATTTGGCGGAAATTCTCTTAACAATGCTTTCCCTTTGTCGTCTTCGCTTGCCGCTCTTCGTTCGTTGGGCGTCAGCGCGTCGTCCGTGTTAAATAACAATGGGATCGCGCAAGTGGGACTGCTCGAAAACATTTGCCCGTTTCCTCGTCCTTCCTTTTGTCGCGATTCATTCGGGCTTCCGCATAATGACGCCTCGCGTCTATGGAGCAGCCACAGTCGTATTCACGAAGGGGAAAGGACGTGCCACGTCGCGTCGCATCGCCTTCCGTCCTTTCCTGTTCCGGTGGTTTAATTGTTGCGCTAACATTTGCCTCGCGGGTATCGACTCGGCTGTGGAGCAAGAACGTCGTCACGTAAATAATACAATTACGGCCAAGGTAACGTGTATCGATTCGTAGTTGTTTCGTCATGCTAATGGTTCTTTCGCCATTTCGTGTCTGCAATTCTATTCTGCAACTCTTAACGACAGTATCGTTATCGTTATATTGTCGGTGCGCAGGTATAATGAATGGTAGAAAACTGCGCAATACATGACAATAACAATGATAACGACACTGTCGTTAAGAATTATAGAATAGACCTACTGCTGCCGATTTGCACGAACATTCAATTTTGTTGAAATTTTTATCTCGTTTATTAGGAATATTACTTGTATTAAGGGAATTATGCGTTACATATTTTATATGCTGAAATGAATACATTTCGCTTTTCTGGTCGACTACATTAAATTTTCAGAGATTAATTAGGTTTTTTTGCGCATAAATGAGGTCAATCTAATTTCATCAATAGTAATGAAGTAAATATTAATTTACTGTTGTAGCTATATACATACATACTGCAGTTATTAATTAACCTCACAATTAATGCTGGTAACACAATGTTTCTGTAAGATAAATAATTTGTATGACATTATAAATGTAGAGTCTATGAATACCGTTATATTTGTTGATTATAATGAAAAATTTGTTCATTAGCCTCAGGTTGACCTATGCGAGGGCTAATATACTAAAGCCAGTTTACCTAGACCAAATTTGCATTCGCGAATATTATGCTCATAGGTTACGGTTACTATATTGTAAAATCAAAATACGGGCCGCGCCATTATGCATAATTCCGCGGGGAATATTGTGTACGGTAGACTTGCTAGCCCCTAAATTTGACGAGAACTCTTTTTTTTTTTTTTTAAAGCGAAGAGAAGCTCTTTGTGCACGGGCGCGTTGTTAAATAATACCTTTCGTGAGTATTCGTAAACGATCGTATAATCGCGGGGGTGATCGCTTCCGCAAGACTTCGCGTTCGAATACCCGACGGCTACGCCCATGGCTCGGTACACATCCCTACATGTATGCGGTCCGGTATACGGTCGAATAAACCGGGGAAGAGTTTGTGCAAGCCGGTCTCTCATTAGGTTAGAGCAAATTAGCACGCGAACCCAAACACACACCAGTTAGCCCCCCGCACACGACCTCGCCGAGCCAACTCGCGACCTCTCCGGGGAGACGTTCCGTTTCGAGATTGATTATCCCCTATCGGCTCGTGCAGCGTTTCCTCTCCCGCTCGAAACTTAGCGGGCCCGTTATCGATAATGCAAGAGAGAACAACCGGTGGTGCCGGCAGGCAGGCGGTTGTTTCTGGTTTCGGGAAAACAGGAAGTGTGGAGACCGTAAATTTTCCTTC
Source organism: Crematogaster levior (assembly GCA_901521435.1). Classification (NCBI taxonomy): domain Eukaryota; kingdom Metazoa; phylum Arthropoda; class Insecta; order Hymenoptera; family Formicidae; genus Crematogaster; species Crematogaster levior. The sequence goes on from CABEGB010000725.1 coordinate 382,934, forward strand.
GGTCGGATCATAGACCGCGCCGAGGATATACAAAGCGGGCATACCAGGTCGGATAAGCTTTTGTGGCACACGGTCGATCAATCGGCGACTACTATTCCCATAAGATGCCTCCTTTTCCCATCTCCATTCTTCGTAAAGTTTCAGACAGTTTGTTTAACTTCCCGTCGCGAAGGTCTCGCGTTATCGAGGAGCAAGCGAAGAAAGCTTTACCAGTTATGCGGTAATTACTTTCCGAGATATTGTTATCGGTTGTTTTGTGCTTTATTAAATAAACAGCTTATTGTGCACGGTGTAAACCTTTACCGGGATTTTATTGCGAGAGGCTACCTTTCGCTAACCGGTTGCCTTTTCCGCCACAACGCGCGTTATTATTCACCCGAAGTCCTCCGCGGTACAATCAAGTTATTCGCCAGTAAAACAAATCTCTCAACTTCACATTTCTGAGGAGATGCTCTAGAAAAAGAGGAATGAGGAAAAAAAGGAAAACTTCGCCTTTATTGCGTACCGCTCGACTGGACAGGATAGGAAGTAATACGAGAAAGCAACGACAAAGGGAGACGGATAATTGCTCGAAGAGATGTACAGAAATTCTTCCTCTGCCTTTCAAAAACCTTATGCGACTGTGTGTAATGTCGAGAGGGCGGTATAAACGTCGGTGGAAAAATTAATGCTCGTCGTGAGACACACATCACGGAAGATGACGTTGATAAGTCGCGAAAGAGAAGTGTGCTCCGGGAATAGCGAGTGGGCGGGAAGATTGCGGGAAGATGAAGGAAAAGGGGAAGTACTCGAAAAGGGGCCGGAGACTATCAAATCGGATTTTCAAAGCTCAGTTAATGTATACGATTTCCAGGGGCGAATTATCGAGCAAAAAGCGAAGGACGGAGGGGACGGTTTCCTGCGACTGAGATCGACCACATAACTTTGAGATTAATTAAATTTAAGCGCTGTTAAAAGGATTAATTAGTAGTACGTATTTCTGCGAGGACACCGAAGCTCGGCACAGAATTATGCCGAGACGAAAGTTTCGCCGAAGAGGGATGAGTCGACGGTTAAAGTTAGGGGTTCGTTTGCGCTGCCCGAAGCTTGGAGACTTGGACAGTTGATTCCGAGTGAATGGGTTGAGCATCGTATCAATTGCAACTGTTTTGCGAAAGATATTTAGAGGAAAATTAATGACTGCAAGACGGAAAGAAAGATGGACATATCGCAATTATGTTTCACAAAAATTTCTGATAAGTATTTGAGTTTGCTAGTCAAATTCGTGACTTTATTATAACTTTATTATATTAATATTTTTTAAAATCAAGTATCGATTTGTAAAATGATTACTTCGATGCCACTAAACTCCATGAAAGCATTAACAAATGTCATATGTGTTTCCTCACTGCCGAAAGATAATACTGGTAGCCATCATCAAACGTCCAACGCATAGCATAACGTGATAACAATGAAAATACCCTATATTGCGCGTTGGCTATTGTAATGTCAACCTATTGTCAATCCGAAGTTCTCAGGTATTATCTTACCAAATATGCTGCCTCGCTGCGAAAGTGATACTGGCAAGAACCACTCAAACTCGAGTATCTTGTACCTATACCTCGCAGGAGTAACGGCTGAAGTACTCTCTAAAGCGGGGCGGACCGAATGCCGAACGGCTCAGTGTCGGGACAGCCAATTCCAGTCTGTTAAGTATGCTTCGCGGTTTCGAGAACTAATACTTGCCGGGATGTTACTAGCTAGCCGTTTCATCGCGTTACGAGAAAGTTCAATTGCGGAAGGATGCACATTCGTATTCTGAGGTCGGTTTACGATCCGCAGGACACTGGGAAAGACGTTTCAATGCTCGCCTGCGATCCACCTTTTCCTTTGACGAGAGCACGAATTTCATATATAACTTTACGAAAGAGAACCTTTTAAAATCTATTTTTGGAGAATCCGCGCGCGAGAGGAATAAACTATTATTCTGAAATTATGCAAGTTAGCTCACTTACACACATGACGGAAGATTACTTCAATTTTTTAAATCCATCGTACGACGGGAAAGCCGAGCCGTGATTAATTCACGAGCTCGCAAAGAGTGCTACAAAGGTGGGCTCTTTTATCTCTGCCCAAACGTGAGCGGCCAATTCATGCATGCTTCTGTGAAAAAGAAAAGAAATGCTATTTCGTTCAGGAAGCGTTTAGCGATGTACGTTTTAAAAATTGAACGTTTTAAAAAATGACGGACAATGGCCTCGCTAATCGCTTAAAACGGTGAATTCTTTGATCATGGAAATATACACGGAATATCAATAATAGCCATCGATGATATTCGATTGCCTTTAGTTATCCATTATTTGCACGATTCGAGCGAAAGGAGCGAGAGAGGTCTCCGGCGGATCGCTTTCGAAGCACGTCCCGGAAATTTTCATCCCCACTGTTTACTTAACTCGCGTCGGGAGAAAGGAAGAGAACTTCCGATTGTATAGACTTTCTCGCGACTCGACGGGAAGTCTCATCGTGGCTCTCATCGTCCACCTTTTTCCCCCGCTCTGCCAATTCCCGTACGCGCATTCTTGTTTCTTGCCGTCCACCGTTGCTGCTGGAATAGTAAATAAGAATGGGCTCGCATCCTTTTCGCTCGTATAACGTTCATTTTGTCGGGGAATGTCGGGAATGGCGTTCGAGGAGGTGAACGGAGACAGCGAGAAGGAGAGCAAAAAGGGAGGGGTGCTCAGCGACGTGAAAGAGAGCGAAAGAGTGAGCGGTGTGGCTCAAGACAGCGGGACATTGTTCAAATTGCGGAGAGTGGAGACATCGATCACCGTGGTGCCGCCGCAGCTGAGCCCTCGGGGACAGACACAAGCGACCTATCCATCCCCCTTGAATCTCTTCTTCCTTCGCCGGCACTCTCCGGTCTCTCTCACCTTCATCTCTTACCTTTTGTTCCGTGCGAAAAGACGAGATTCCTTTTCGCCAGATTGTTACACATTAAAAATCTGTTTCATTCGAATCGCCGAATTTTTAGAAATTTATTACAGCAAGTAACTCAGGATATCAATTAACTCGTCTGTCTTTTATCATTATGTATTTCTGTTGGACTAGTTTTCGATGTATGTTAATTTATTTTTTCGATTAGCTGTCAATTGTATTCAACTTCTCAACTACTGTCAATTCTTGAGAGACGATTACTCTTTTAGAGCATAATATAAACACTGCTCTCTTTCCTTCTCGTTCTTTTTGTCCTCTTTTTCCTCTTTCACCCACGATCCCGTCTGTTAGAGCAATGCACTGGAAAGCGCCATTGATGTTTAAGAACAGCCATCCTCGTCTTGCTACGACCTTAAACACCGCTTCTGAACTTTCGTTTAGGTATAGCTATCATCGAATCGATACACTCTGCATTTCAGGGAGGTCAGTCGATATTCACGGAAAATCAAGCGGCGAAATTCGTAGGGCAGGAAGATTTACGAGAGGGCCGTGGATCAGACCAACCTTCCGGGATGTGTGAGTTAAACTTTTATTTCCGGTGAGTTTGCATGCGCGACGCGACGCGACGCGACACGACGGCGCTTCGCTATCAGCCGGATTTTGGATTATGCTCGTGTATTTTTAACCTGTATACGCGTGCGACTATCAGAAATAGAAATCTTGTCGCGTTATCCAAATTTTCACAGCTCGCGAATTCTATATTTGTAGGTCAAATTTAATAATAACTGCCAATTACATGGATCAAAGTATCGGCATGAGTGTTCCGTTTACGTATCGATACGCTCTCCTGAAGAAAAGAAATATCCTGATATTCATGCCATCAACTTAAAATAGAATCGATGTTCAGAGCCATCGATCACGCCGACTAATCCAACTTGAGAATACGCGTCACGTTAGCCGTTGCCGCGGATCGTGTGTCACGACGCTCGATTTCAAATTCCAGATAGGTATAAGTGGCACAGCAAAAAAAAACTTGACGAACAGGAGCGTGGATGCTGATTTGTGCACAAACAGCCCCGTTTTTCGCATCCGGCGATTTCGCCAGTCGGCGAGAGTCGGCAAAAAATCTTGCGTCCGGGAAATGGGCGTCGGCTGATGAGACATTGCTCGCTCTCGCACACATCACATTGGACATCCCGAAGCACAGATAGCACAAGGAAGATCCAGGCCGACCTGGAACATCCAATCCTAATAATGTTGAAATTTTTATACGCCGACATGGACGAATAAATTCTTGGATCGCGGCCAGTGCAATGCCCCATGATGCACACTCTCCTTCCCCGTTCTCTGATTTATTCGAGATCCATTCCGGTATTTATCTTCCTACCGGATACGACGTCGATTCGCTTTCGGCTGAATATTCAAGGGCGCTTTATGTCTCTCGCGATTTCCTCGTTCTTTGATTATTAGCTGTCCTACTTTCCCATCGGGGTCAAGCTGTGATTGTCGCGGCGAATTATCGATTAGCAATCGACTTAATTACGCGAACAATAGTTTCCGTAAGATGTTTGAGTTGTCCTAATTAATTACACAAAGCTGCAAATGCGCTAAGGATGTAGCGAGTACTTACTTCTTTATTATTTGACGTGAAATAAAAGGTATTCCAAGGACTTTCTCTGTTTCTGATATATTATTTCAAATAGGATGGCAAAGGATTTATATGATTGATAAATTAAACGATGAGAAAGAGGACGGACTTATTTATTTCATTTCAGTATCTGAATTGATCCGTGAACGTATCATTCGCTCCGTATCGCTTAGTTTTTAGACATCGGCTATCGAGTGAGATTAGGCGGCTACTTCGAGATGCGAGAGTATGTTTGCTCGGTATTCTCGGCACAATGACGCTCAAAAGTTCTGACAAAGGGTACACGCATACCTAGAATGAATGGAAACAATGCGACAGAGGCAGTCGATGGCGAGGTGAATTGTGGTTGTAACTTATCCGGGAGTTGCGCCCAATGCACCACTCGCATTTCGGGGAAAGTTTAAAAGCGAATCCAAGTCCTCCGTCTAGCGAATTTCTCCACACTATAATTATTCATATCACAGCATGGTTTTGTCTGGATACGTTATCGTTAGAAATACGTTACTTCGTGGTATTATTATTAATTCAGGAACACGATAACTATATAAGTTATTTCTCCTAACTGTGCAGTCTATCTCAAAATTCATTGTTTTTTCTTTGAGTAGAAAAGATTACAAGAAAGATTATTTCAGTGTTGAAATATCGATAATATTAATCTAAATCTGTTCTGAATCTAAAATAATTTAAAATCTAAGAAGTAAAATTTAATAAAAAAGTTTTATTTTTTAAATTTCAGATAGACTGGATTTTTGATTTATTAAAAAATCGCAAATAAAATTATGAAAATATGAAAAATTACAAAATTTATTCATTTTGCAGATTACAAAATGAATAAAATTGGATAGAATTTTATATTTTATATAATAGATATAATAGATATTATATAATAGATATAATAGATAGATTATAATTTTATATAATAGAATTTTAATTATGAGTCTTATAATGCATATGAATCTTATAATTAAATAGAGAAGATATGTGTCAGTTTGGACTGGATCTTGGTAGCCTAATAATATTTCTGTGTGAATTTTGTACATTTTACATTCTTGCATTAATTCTAAAAGAAAGAATTGATTTAAAATTCATCAAAGATTGTTATCATTATAGGTAAGACTATATCGTGGTAAAAAGCTAAAAGAGCAGTCTAAAGAATAGTAAAAACTCTACGAATTTTCTATATTATCATACATTTCTGTATTATCTTTTAAAAGTATGCAAATAGTCGCGGCGGTTTTTCAAAATTTTCCACACGGATTTTTCTTGAGAGCGAGACTCGAAAGGAGAAAGACAGTTCGTCGTCGTGGTGTAATTTTAATTCCGCTATTCGTGAAACGTCGGATTAGAGCGGCTTAAGGGCGGCTGTTCGCTGCGCAACGGTGACTGTTCAGTGCTTACGTTTCGACGCGATGAATATTTAGCTGCGGTGTTTCAAAACGTTAAGACGCCTTGCAGACGAACTACTGAATCCCAAGGTTAACCCTATCTCCACCTACGTATTTCGCAGCACAATGTAGAGGAGTACGTTTCCACATTAACGTTCCGACAACACAAATTCGCCGCGAACTGCCGTCAACGCGGACGACGATTGCAGCTTTACACTGCTGATGTTTGCTTTAGTTATGTACCGCAACTCTAACTCCAAAGATACTTATTGCGCAATAACATGAAATTTCTAACATTTCTAACATTGGAATATTGCTGTGAGAGAAACAATCGCGTTTCTACTGTCTATGGTTGTAATTTCTAGTTTATTCTAAATCTTCTTGACTTTTCTATTTCAATCCAGTATAGAAGAGTAAAAATATTAGTGTTATTATGATTGAAAATTTTTATTCCGATTATAAAGATTTAAATATTTTTTATCATTTGTAAATAAATATTTGATTTTTAAGATCAAGTATATTAGGAATATCGCTAGAATTTTTACTGCTTACATTTTGCAAAAAATTTTAGAACAAATTTCAAAATTTCGAAGCCAATGAATTTCTTTGAAAACACGAATGCGAAGTGAAATTATTCTCTGACAAACACTTCGAAAATCAGTAAATAATCTAGAACACTCTCTTTTTAATTAAATACGTCGGAATTCCAAACCATTTGATTTCAATATTAGCCAATAGTCGACAAGTGATTTTAATTGTGTGCCGGATCAGATTCGACATCGCGAATCGCGATGCGGAAAAAGTCAATGACTCCAATCGATTTTCTTGGGAAAACTGTGACACGAGTCAGCGAGCCATCGTGGATTTTAATCCGCGGTGTTCAATTAACGAACGCTTGCTGAGCCATGACGCGTCAGCCGTATCATCGCGCGTAACGATTGCTTTCGTTGCGCGACAATGCAGAGCCGTTCGCAAATTGGAAAGCGACGCGCTTCACGCTCACGCGCCGGTGGCCGCGCGGTACGATTAACGCGTTAATTATACAGATCAAGGGATGCTGCGTTGGGTATATTTTAGGTAATTGGGAGCTTGCCGGAATCGCGCACCCCTTACACCGTCACGCTTCTGTAAAGTGTCTGCACGCACGTGTGTTTCTCCTGAGCATCGACGGCAACGAAATGACAACACGAAGCTAAATTGAATTCAGATGTGTTTCCACATTTTCCCCCATCTCCATTTTTCATATCGTCTATCAACGTAAAGTTGATAGACACTTGTACAAAGTTATTCTTTTATTCTAGCGATGTATCTTAGATATTAGAAAGGTATGTACGCGAAGGAAAAAAGCGAATAACGTAACGTTGTTGTAGGCTGCATAGAGAAAACCAATGTGTTAAGAAAATCAATCTTGTATTTTTCTAATTAATATTATCGCGCAAGATACTAAAATATATCACTGCTCTTCAAGGTAAATTAAGTAAATACGAAGTCTAAGAGAAAACTGGTTCTCCTTTACGAGACGTTTATAACACGCTAACGGATATCATTTTCAAATATGTAAATAATATGCGAGACTCAAAGGAAACATTTCAACGACTACCAATTTCAAAGATTATTTCAAAGTGTAGTAACGATTCTATCTATTTGATGCAAGAAAGCGTACTACAATAATTCCCGAGTAACGACAGCCGGTTCGTTTATCGATCTCCAGCAGGCGGCCCCTTTTTACCTGGGATGCAGCGGAGGCGCTCATCCGGCTGGATATCATTTATTTAGAAACACTCGTTCGCTTGCGCAGCGGTGCCTTTATTATTCACAAGACCTCGATACACCGACGAGACGGGACGATACGTTAAGTGATTGGAAATTATATGAAATCGCGCACGGAGAATGGATGTGTGGTAGGTTTAACGTCGGCCAACACATTATTCTTCTACAGCAAAATCGATCGAATCGTGCGACACATCGAGGCCGGGAGAACTCCCTCGCGCTATTCACCGATCCGTTTGTGATTTAGCGCGGCTGCAATCGCGGGATCCTGCCGGCTTGACGCGGTTGGGTGGCGGTTAGCGAAAGGGTGTAGGTACCGTCGCCACCTATGACTGCATCCACCTACCGGTTTGTGCCTCGTGGCGGATGACTCTCGTAGACTGGTGTTAGGGATCCATTAGCTAATGGCCGCACCAGCCATCTGCTCGACATAGCTTTTATTCACCCATTGCATCCCTGCTTCCTCACTCTCTTTCTCCCGCGCGCGAGAGACCGAGCGTTCATACTCTCTTCATCTTTTTACTTCGCTGTCCTGTGGCTTAGTGCGGCCCACTACACGAGCCAATGATTCATTTATTCATATTCTCCTTCCTCCCATCCCCCCTTGGTCGTTCAGGGAACCTACGGTTTTTCCGTAGTTTTTAAACAGACGGGAGAAAATGTCGGGAGAAACTTGCAATGGCTGCATTAATTCGCGTCGAGAAGGAAATCTTGACAAAAGAGACGGAAGAAATCTGTTTCCGTATTGTCTATTTGTATTCGCGCTTTCCACTGTCCGTTTTTGCTTGTTCTTTTTTTTTGCAAGGCGAATGTTTTCAAGAATCTTGTGGCACTTATGACTATATGGCGCAGACGAGATTCCGCATGGAAGCCACGGGAAAAGTGTTCGGGTCGACGATCCACTTGGCACAGCCAGTTTGGTCGTTACGCTTTACTTGGCGAGAAGAGTACGCCCGATTCTCGGATAACGAGAGCGGAAAACTTCCCGCCAGCTCTGGAAGAAGTCTCGACACGTGAATGCCGGTACGATGCCACTTTTAAATATCGCTCCAATTCACTCCAATTCACATGCGAGTTTGTACGACCCCCAACGCGTCTGAGTTGCAGTTTCACCGCAAGAGTCTTGTCGAAAAGGCCCTTATCCCGACCGCTTAACGAGGTTCATTATCCTGTGACGCGATCGAAGCTTTGGCAACATTGCGCGTTAATGATATCTAATGGGAATATCGTCACGGGAATTATCGCTATCGTGCAATAGATCGAATGAAAGAAGAGGACAACGGTTTAATTACAATAGAAACAATTAATCGTTTGCTAGTTAATTAAATTTTCATGAAATAATATTCTGTCGAATATTGAACAATTTTATGATATAAAACGGAAAAGAATAAGAAACAATAAGAAATAAATTTGGCATTTTTACAGGCTATTTTTAATGGCTAAAGTCCTACGAATGGTCGAATTCGCTTCCTATTTCTGGATGCACAAGTATCCCGCGTTTTCGCGACCTGCATTCTACGTTCATTGTGAGTGCAAATAGTCCGTTGCGAGCAATGTCCCTCAGTAATTAAATGGGGTGTACTGCACGTGCAAAATGTCATTACAAATTTAGATGAGATGCGCGTGTGACGGCGCATAATTCGCACTATCGCGGAAAATATAACGCGCGAGCTTTTACACCATAGTTGTCCTCGTTGTCGTCGCCGTGCCTGTCGAGAGTGACAGAAACACACGAATACGTTCGCGGATGGCAAGCCGAAGGAGATGCGCAGAATTTAATTTCCGGTCGCTAGTTATCCAAGACCGGGGGTGTCATAGAAACGAATACTTATATCTTTACGACAAAGTGTCTCGACTTCCCTCGTAGGATTAATAGCACCATTACATGGCGATACTTAATACAATGTTCGAAGAAGCGAATCTTATTTCAACAATTTAAACTCGCCGGCTCGACTTTTAATGGACTTCAAACTTACTTTTATGCGCCAATCAATCATAATTTCAAAATCGGCTCAATCTAAAGTTAACGATAAATTAAAGTTGTACCTTGTAATAAATCACCCCCCAATTTTGCTTCACACACAAAATGCAAAATCGAAAGAAGCGCACATTCATTTATTCGCATGTCAGAAAAAACTCGTCACGTTTTTTGCCGTGCTTACGGCTTTGCAGATGTAGATCGTCATCGTTTTTAATCTTTCCGTGTTATCCCCATGTTACATTCCCGTTTTCTCTCAGCTGTCGACGCGCACGTTACAGCAAGAAATTACGCGCAAGTTGTAAAACGTTTTCACATAAATTTCTGTGATAACGCTCCGAACAGGGGCGAATGTGATCTGCATGATTTTATTCACGGCTGATCGGATCTCCCTGACTGTGCGTCTCTTTGTTTGACGGTGCGTTGTTAGGTCGAGGGACGGTCGAAAGGAATCTGCGCCGGATACTTAAGCGTGTGATATACGCTCGGTGCTGCCCACAGGTACTCGCCTGTGTACCTGCTCGCGGGTACGAGCCGAGGAGGCTCTCTACGCATGTTCGCCTACTTTACATCCTGGTGAGTAATGCGCGACGGCCCCAGCATTAAAAGCAACGTCGGCTTTACCCGAAGGCCCACGGGTACCGACGACCGTCATGGAAACCGTACAACCAGATGATAGACGAGCAGGTATAATGGTAATAATACCCTATTAAAGCGGCCGTTAAAAAAAATCCTGCGGCGTCGACGGGGCGATTACGTGAACGAGTGTTCTCGGCGCGCTTTCATGACACGAGTGAGTCGTGCGATAGTGAAAATTGCTCCCTGCCAAATTGATATCTCGGATCGGCAATTATCGACGCGACGCGCCGAACAAGCGTTATTTTCAATCGATATTTTATGACGTGTCTCGCGACGCGTCGTATAAGTTCACATACACGATTACTTCACGGTGACGACATGCGATAGTACGGGAGAAAAATACTTATGGAAGTATACATCGGAGATTTTTCATCTTTAGTATTGTGATAAAAATAACATACGTTACAACGAGGTTTTTCGATAAATCAAATTCATCGAGACCCAGATTTTTTTATGGTCACCTTCGACATAAGAGGATGTAAGGAGATCGGTCCATGTGGGAATTGCACATATGATACGAATATGTGATCGGATCATCCGTCGTTTGTCATTTTTATTGTCATATGAGAAGTGCTCTAACAAGTGTGTCTTTCGTATACAGATATATCAAGGATAGTATGTCTCATATTTGCAAAGTCTTTATCATACAGATATCTTTTCTGAAAAAGAACTTACTCAGTCTATGATTAAATTAATCCTGCGTGTTTTTATATAAAATATCTCTGCAATTATGACATGATATTTTAAGAATGTATTCTGAAGATTAATTAAAAATTCTAATACAAAAATCTCAGAGTTATAGTAGTTTTCTCAGTTATAGAAAACTCAGGACCAAGATTGGCCAACAGTGTCATGTCGTAAATTGATTAATTATTCCACTAAAAAAATTATTAAATCTAATATTTTTTTGAAAAATAAAGTTTTAATTAATGAAATATAAATTGGAAAAATATTCGAAAATATAAAAATCAATTTATAAAAATTACTATTAATTAAAAATAATAAAAAATTTAAAAAGACCAATAACAAATTGCTTTGTGTACATATTGTACTTTCGCTCGATTGAAATTGAACGAACGTACATTTTATTTTTTAAATAAATATTAAATTTAAAAAATACAATATTAATTTTAATTTTAATTTTATATATATTATATAGATTTATATATATTACATTTTATAATAGATATTGAAATTTAAAGTACCAGAAACAATATATTCGGAATATTAATTTATTCTGTATATTATCACGTATCGTTCCTTGAAACTTTGTTGTCAAGGTTGACACGCGACGCATAGCGCTTATGTTTTATCACATACGGCGCGATGTGTTTACAAAATATTGCCACGCTATCATTCGCATTATAAATCTCGAGCCGACAGTAGTGCCGTAATTCCGTTCATATTATCTTCCGAAACGTGTCAAGTGCCGCGAACAAACGAAATTATTTCATGCATGATGTATTTAAAATAGAATTTGTAGTGATAGCGAGAGATCGTTAGCGAGAATTAGTCTCGTTAATGATTCTGAATTTTCCACTGATTTAGATGTAATGTAGATTTTCATTACCATTAAAAGAATGAAATAACATATGAATCGCTGAATCGCGTGACTTAAACGATGGAAAGGTACGATCGTTTATCAACGATATTTTTTGCAGAATCTACATATACGAAAATATATGCATCTGGGATATCAAGTGTCATAGTTTTTCCTATGACAATATCTTTTTTGCATTATCTTTTTGTCTCAATGCAGTAAAGTATGCATCGCGTGAGCGATTAAAATCGGGAGTGCCGTGCCAAACGCTATGCGATTGCCGTATTCTGATTAGTCCGCGCGTGATCGTAATTAACTGTTTTTTTCCACGAGTTTTATGTTGTGTGATTGCAATCAAGGAATCTGAGAGGAGAAGGAGGTCTAGGTGGCATCGGGAAACAGTGGTGTAAATAATTTATTTCGTTATTTACGAAATTAGTATTTCTCAAAAATACAATTATTTTTATGAAATGTTCTTGCTTGCGAAAAAAATAAAAAATTTGATATGTACGCGCAATGATTATTTTTTGCAATATTAATTATTTTGGAAATTGTAACTTTGATGTTATTATTATTAATACAGCTTAACATAGCTTATGTATAACTCCGCATGTTATAATTTCTCCAGAATAAAAATCATATAAATCGTTCTAAAAAAAGAAAAATAAGATATTTTTTTTATTACGATCATATCTTAAATATTAAGCATAAAGAGACAGAAAAAAATGTCTTGTAGTTATATAGAATATTTTTATTATTTGAAGCAATTGAACAATTCGTAGTAAAAATTATTTAATACATTTATTTTTATAACGCGACAATTTTATCCTGATCTTTTGTAAATCGGTCATCCATATTTTAATTTTATATCATTGTGATTGTTTTATCATGAAATAAAAACTTATGCATCTGTGTTATATATTATATGTAAATGTCTTGTATATCGAACAAAGTAGAAAAAGATAGATTTACAGTATGCTCTGATATTAATCCTAATGGAGATCAGTTCAATCACATTGTCAAACAATTGTGCATCCGATATATACATAACGATGTGTATTGTTCGAATGCGAGATTAATTTTGCTTTGCGGTTTAGTGGTAATATCGAGTATGTCGCCACCTAATTTACTAATTGAAGAATACCAGTTTAGCCGCGTTCGATAATAATAGTTAGTACACAATGACCGCCGGTTATCGGTTGCGCTTTTCTCACAGAATATCTACTAATGCCTTTACGCTTCGCGATCACACGCACTTGAAAGCTCTTAATGCACGCAAAACAGAATTAATCCTGCGACACACAATGCACGATTTATTGTATTTTCTAAAACGTAAGCTATATATAATATCACAATTATATGTAATTGTATAAACAATTTACATTGTAGAAAATAAATTACATATATTATGATATAGAATCAACTCTGCGTGCGTTCTACTACTTCGGAAAAACTACGTTAACTTTTAACACTAATCGTGATGATAATTAATCGTAAATTACGTTGATAAACGAAGTTACGTAGAGACGTAATTTTTTACCTGCTGGTCATGACTTTTAAGTTATCGTAATTCCTGCTCGGCACCGAAGTAAGTACAGTGTACAACTCGACATTGTTGTCTCAGAGTCTCACATTACACGTCTGCTTTCCTCCAAGAAGTGTACCTACTAATTACTCTCTGCGTCAGTCTGCTCGTTAGCTTTAGATGAGTGCAATGTGTAGAGAACAGAAAGGAAATTCTGGATAAAATCATAGCGTATTAACGCGTTTAATCGACGCTGAGTGTTAATGAAAATTTTCCATACGATGATTCCTTGCATAAGTAATAATGTTATTGGTTATAATATTGTTTCCCATGCAATGTTCAATTCCCTCAATTATATCGAGATTTATTATTTTAGATAAAATATCACAATTACGAAAGCTGGTAAACATATCGATTGCATGAGCGATCACATGAAAAATCTCTGTGATTTTTTCGCAGTTAAGTTCTTGTAAAGTTAAAAGTTAATAAATTTAAAAAAAGTTAATAAATTAAAAAAAAGTTAATAAATTTATAAATATGATACAAACAAAGTACAAATCATAAGTCGCGTGAGTTGCAGGCAGACGCGCGATGATCGTCTTTCTCAAAATTGAATGTCGGATGACGGAAGTAAATAGGCCATCCGCGAAAATACCTTCGGAAAAGCAAATACCGGCAATCACTGGCAATCGAGATAACCAGCGATCTAACACGATTCTCTCAGTTTACAATTACTCGCTCATCCGACTCGGTGTTGACTCTCGACGATTGTTTCCTTCAACAAGTGCTTCTCCTAATTACTCGTCGACCGAGTCCTCGTTAGAGTTCCTCGTAACAGCAGAGATGGAGACCGGTAGTAAAGGAGCAGTCGAGAAAAAAAAGAGAGAACGGTCGCGGTAGGAGGAGGCAAGGCGAACCGTGAATCAGACCGGAAGACACGACAAAAAGAAGTAGGAGGAAGGAATGAAAAGCGAGAATGCGCGCGGTCAGATTCTCGCATCAACATAGATTCCTCAAATTCTTCTTTTCACTTCGCGTCAATTATGATTGACGCGTTGGCGCGAGATAAATGGACGTGAAGAGAATAAATAAAGCGAGACAAGCATGAGTTTAACATGTTATTTTACACGACATACTCAAGAGATGCAAAACACCTATATTTTTATTTTTCTCTTTGACTTTAAATATTATTCAATTCGAAATATTAGCGCGATAAAATGTTAATAATCAAGTGAAGGCTAAGTAGAATTAATAAATTAAGGATTCTACGTCTTTGAAATGATTACATACATTGCGCTCCATCACCCATTGGAGAGACAATACACAGGGCATTGCGGCGCCTAATCGATTGAATGACATTAATAATGGATGTATATATGTATACATCGATAGAAGCCGCGTTGCTAATGCCATTTGTGGACCCTACTCTCTTGCGAGTCTACATATAATTGATAGAGACGCGTGTATATTGCGGGAGGGAAGGCATTCAAGCGAAAGTGAAAAACTGAAGAGACGAGAAAAACCAAGCAAATTATCGAAGTAATTCAGTTGCGTTTGTTGCGCTCGAGAGTAATGATCGAAGGCACGAGGCGAGTGTAAAAAAGGGGGGATACTCGTAATACCGGAAGAAAGGCAGAACTGAGCGGAAGAACAGAAATGAATACCATCGGTGTCAAAGCACTCCAAAACAGGCAAAGACTGTCTTTGTTGTGCCTCTTGGGACGTTACTTTATTAAAATTGGCCCTGCGGAAACACTTAACGGCTTGACGAGTGGCGTGTCTCAAGACATTCTGAAATATTCGATCAGAAACATCTTCCAATGATAGGTACTGTGGTATTTCTCTCGATCTGTTTTCTCTCTCGTCGCTCGAATCGGCGTCATAATATTTACAGTAATCCATTAGCGAAATTGTCTTTGCAAATCTGACTCATCCGATTTCAATTTTGATTTTTGTTCAGCTTGAACTTCTTCAAAATTAATAGACCTTAATATATTATTCATCGAATAGATCTACTTGAATTCGCGGAAATGAATTTATAATCTGCCAATTATCTTTAATTATATATACTCTTATTTCATTACTTTATTATGTGCCGCGGGATAATGCTCCTACAAGTTTATAATAATTTATGTCAATCTATATGTGATTTGATATCTCGCAATGATCTCGGTATCTTCATGTCAGGATAAGGTTTTGAATAATTTCGCGTTAAGAACTCTGAGAACTCTCATCTCGATGCTTTCGACAGAAAAAAAGAAAAAAAAGAAAAGATACATAAGTGATGTTTACGGCGAAAAACGCGAAGTTTCGAGGCATGTACGAAACGTGCGTCGACTTAAACGAGCTTTTATGACATGTATAGGAAGTCTCGCGCGGTATGCACGGGTACTATCATACTCGAAGGCACGACTCAGCTGCCCTTTCTTGGAAGCAATCTCGAAGACGCTTCCACTACTTTATCTGCGCATTCACGGGTATGACTGTGAAGACGTGGAACGGGCTGTATCGAATGTCCCGACTTAGGCTGATTGCCGCAATACCGGGAAAAGGCTTAACGAACAGATTGTTGCTTCGTCGGGCGGCGGAGTGTGTGACCGTCACGCGGAAGGATGAATGTCTGACAAGTAATAAAGCGTATTCTTTTTTTTCCCCTTCCCGAGCGCGCGGGGATACGGCTGAGATATGCGCAATGCCGTATCTCTGTGCGTTGAAGCACGTCGCAAGAAAAAATGGACTTCGAATTATACTCAAACAAACTGATGGACAGTGATTGACGGCATCGGATCTAAATTGACAGGCTCATTCGTCCGCGATATTATTGAGTGATTGATATCGAGTGGATTACAGTGATGGTAAAAATTCTTTGTTAAAAATGAACGATATAAATAAATATGGTTATACACGATAATATGTAGGATGTCGCTTTTTTTAATATATTGCATTGAACCATTGTGCAATAATGCCGATGCTATCCGGCAGTCGATGTAAAATATTGAGAAAATAAATGAGAAAATTACTTTATAGCAGGCGGCGCAATTACGGTAAGCGTATATACTTCAATATCGGATTAAGCAAGTTTTTGTATAAGCAATCAAGGTTTATGTATTAAAATACAGAGGCGCATATGAATCCAACGGTGCAGTAATTACACTTGGCATAATGCGCGAGACGATACGTACAAAGAGCACGTTTGGTTATTAATTTCTTCCCGTAAATGGGCGCGTCTGTACTTTGACGTTGCGCACACCCCGCGTGTATCGAGCAAGGAAATACTTGCCGATATTGAATATCCACCCATCTAACTGCGCATCCCGCGGTGTACGAGAAATTGCTTAACGAACAGGCTATAGACTCGCGTAACGAGGTACACTAATTCGCGCTCTCGTCTATGGAGCGCGCGCGATCCTTAAGGAAGCTTGGCGGATAATACGCAATATAGGGCTGCGTTGTATAGGTGAAGATTAGATTCGCGTTTCGACAGAGTGAATTATATACGAAATGAAAATCGAATCTCGCGGCTCTCGTCGGCCGAAAACGTTTTCATTATTGCGACTTACCGCGCGCGGCGTGTGTATCTTGAATATTCATTTCTCTGTGTCGCGCTTCACAATGCGCTATTGTTGCATCCCAATAGAATGCTATTCATTGTTCATACGTAACGCTTTCACCGTAACAGAGCGCCGCTCGTAAACACTGACGAATGTAGGATGCATTTTCGAGCAACCTGATTTTTGCGCCGGCAATAGCATTAACTCTAATCCCTTTTGTACCTCTCCTGTACTTTCGTTCCGTTTTCGAGATTGCGCAAGTCTGCCCGTAGACACGCGTAAGACGAGGCAATGCCCGGCGAGGTTTACCGGTGAGGAAGACGTGATTACATCCGTTAATTATTTCGTTGTTGGGGAATACGCGCGAAAAATACAAATCCGCTCGGGGGAAATGCTTCCATGAAAAATTCACCGCTTATTTCGCGGATCAGAGGGAGCGAAATGAGATCATCGTAGAGTGGGATGAGATCCTAAATGCCTTCGCCGCTGTAATTTTGCTTCGCTACTGATTAATGCCAACTTCCGTTTGCACCGCCACGGGCGCACTAAATGTAATTGTCCGTTGTGTCAATCAGTCATTTCCGCGCGAGGTGGTCGGTAAATGGGCTCTTTAGATCAGAACGCGATGCCAGTGAAAAAAATTCCAGAAATATCTCTGTAAATAAAATTATATCTGCAATTTTTCAGTTTGCTGGAGCTTATCACTAATGTATTCAAATGAATAATAAAAGGCAATGATTTTGTTAGTATTCAGTTATTACCATCAAGCTCGTAATATGAACGAGAAATCCACGGCGGTCCAGTATTAAATTTGCGTTAGATTCCCGTATAAGTTCCCCGTGTTGTTTGTATCGATATATCGGACGAAAATTCACCCTTGTTTCCGGAATAACGAGGCTCTCTGCGTTGTATCGCGTAACGAGTGCATAACGCCGGGGATATGCATCACGAATATCGAATTCGCGCTGCCCTCCTTCATCCTCCAGCACGCTTACAAGCAGAATTGCTTAATGATATTCGTTCTCTCGTTCACTTAGTTTAGCATGATGCCAATGGGGAAACCGCGACATAAGTGGATGGTGTCCTGCGTGCTTCCAAGCCCTTCTATAGTTAAGTGCACCAAGGGCGGCTGCTGGAGGGTGCAGTCACACCATCCACGAGTGGGAGCGCAAACTTGAGGGGGACATTACGACCAAGCCACGAAATACGTATGGTACCTTTTCGTACATTTCGCGTTATCTTGTTCTCTCCTATTCGCATTTACAATATGTATATTTTATCCTACCTGGTCTGAGCCACAGCATGTAATTCTGACGTGTTTTTATTTCTTTGATAAAGTATTTATTAAGATTTTTACAATTTTTTTATCAACTTTTTCTCTTTTTCTTTCTTTAAAGTACAATCTATTATTAGTTTAAATATAAAACAAATATAAAATTGTATTAAAAATTATTCAGATTGAAAGATTAGACACACACACACGTTAAGTGAATGGTGAAGATATCGAAATCTTAACAGTTTTATCGAATTTTGACGTAAAACGTGCTAATTATTTAAGCTGAATATAATTATCTCGCAATTTCGAAAATCATATGAGCTTAATACCCTTCCGGCGAATAAAAGTCGCTGCATTAAATTGCCGTGAGTACCGAAAGTTGTGCACACGGCATAGAGCGGTGAACGACATTGGCGTATGTAAAAAGTTACTGATATGGCACCGTTTGACGACATAGTTCGTTTCACACAGGATCGTTCCCGCTCGCTTCGTCACTCCTGTTCACTCCTCGCGTCCCTCTCCGTCTTCACCATTTCCTCCCACCTCTTTTTATCATCGAAGGTACGTGGGCAGAGGTATATGCGTTGTCAGATCAAAAGCATGAAAATGCGGGGGAGCCACGACTGCGTCCGGCAGAAACAATGAAAGCAAATACGGGCAATGGAAAACTAGCGGACACAAAAGAACGAAAAAGCGGTCATTGCGAGTTACAAAGGACCGCGTGGAAAAGTACCGTGGATATCCAGTTTGGGCAAACACGAAGAACGAATAAAAAAAATAGGAGGAGAGAGAGAGAAAAGAGAACGGAACAGACGTGCGCACGTCCTCGCCAACTACGAGCGCGTGAGCGATCTCCGATATTGCCGAAAACCACCGACTTCGGAACCGATATCGACAGTCGCAGACGTTACCGTCATATGCCAGGTTTTTTCCGGATGTCCGACAAGCAGAACGGGGTTGGGAATCGATTGCGACCAGAAATAATCTCCAACCTTTTGAGCCTGACGTCTCGGCGGCCATTTTCGTAAAAGAGAAAGAGCGCGACACGGTTATCGAGTTTATTTGACTAGTAAAATCTGTTCATGAAGATCTTTCCTCGAAATGTGCGATTGTAATGACGTTTATGCAAGAGATACTGAGACTACGCTTCCGCATTATTAATGCGAGATAATAAACTGTATATATACGTCGTGTGCACTTCGCCAAAGCGAGACGCAGATGCGCGAATATGAGAGGGTCGCAGATGCGAAAGGTGAAGCTTCGTACGGAAAGCGATATCGTCGAGCGAGGGCATCGTGTTTCGACGATATATTACATATTCCGCGTGTATGATTGAATCAACATACGCGCCAAGTGTCACAGTAGAAGCGGCCATGCGCACGGATCGCATAAACTGCGATCATTACGGAAAATCGGAAGACATACGGATGGTGACGGTGTTGTGCAGCTCGAACTCGATTATAAAATCGATCGTTTAATTGATAAGGTACAATTGATTTGTCTCATTATCAGCCAGCGCGCATTATCGCAATGGAAAACAGAATTTTTTTTTTCGATGTTAAATTAGTTTTCAATAAAATAGTACAATGTTTTCGCGGATGATGCTTTTTGATTGTGCTTCTCGATATGTAATTGGATTCAGTATGCGCGAAGTTCGTGCCATCTCGTGTATATTGACGCGCACACGTACGGTTTGCGTCAAAGGTACCGAAGTAATTGCGAAAAAGAGTTATTCTGCCGCCCGGCTGGCTTTCACCGCCAAAGCGCCGCCATCTCCCCGCTCCGCGTCGAGAAGAGAGAGAGAGAGAGAGAGAGCGCTGCATGACATTAAAGCCTCGAACGTTGCTTTTCACCGAGATGCAAATCCACGGTCTTATAACTAAGCCCTTCTCGAACGCTCACTATCTGCGCTGTGAGGGCTTCGCGAACACGCGACGTGCTTTAAGCGATTAACTCCGTATCGCGGTTCATTAGTCGTGCAGTTTTATAAAATAACAACCCTCGGCGGCGTTCTCTCTACATTTTCGATATTTATGAACGGTGGATCGTTACCACAGATATGGCCAATATTTCCAGAAAATATCGGCCGCGAGGAATTTCATTTTTTTTCCTTTCTAGTGGAAAGCGCGCGGCTGTCTATTGTCTCGCAAAAATTCGCGAACCTTTTTGACGTCGTTGAATCGTGATAACTGTCTCAATCGATATATGGTGAAAATACTGGCCGCGATAAACATATGTATTCTTTTGAAAGAGTCTTCATCATATAGAAATACACTTCTGTGTATAAAATGTGTATAAAACTAGAGCAGTTATTTATGTATGTTATGTTGATGCAATGTAATAATGTACCTAGCTGTTTGCAATTTTGTACTATTACGTGTTATTGTCTAGGCGTACACATCGAATCTTAATGTACGGGACACATATGACGGACTCGTATTCTCCATTGAAACGCGCTTTTCAATTGAAACTCTCGACGAAGGGTTTCGAAGTACTTATAAGAACTTATACGCAATTGCTTTCGAGTGTTACGCACTTAAAAAAAAATCGGATGTCTTGAATCCATTATATTCGACCGGCTCTCGTGTGCTCATATTGCCAGTAATAATTCGTACGTCTGGCTATAATAAGGGTGAGAGACGTGGGGCTCTTGAGCGAGAGGAATAAACGATAAGCGCGTAACGATCTCGCATTCGATACGAAAAATAGGTTTCTATACTCTTTGCAGTTTATGGTAACACGGATTTTACGAATCTTCTTTAAAACATTTTGTAAAAATTTTAGTCACTTCAATATAAGTGGTACTACTATATTGGAATATAAAATAGAATTTTTTAAAATGAAGTTGAAAAATTGGTATAAAAATGTTTGATTCAAATATTTGATTGCATTGAATTTATCATTGTATTATGTTGTTAAAAAAATTTATTATTTTATCATTCTCTCTCTCTCTCTCTCTCTCTCTCTCTGTTAGTTTATTATTTATTAGTTTCATAATACGTGTACGTAACTCGCTTTTTAATTATGACACTTAAATTGCTTGTGTATGCAGGACGAACGCGACGCGAAGCGTGGAGCATGTGAATTTAATAGAAAATCCGCGCGACACATTTCAATAAATTAACGAGACGTCGCACATGCACCAGAAATGATTGCATTTGCGGATAACGTCCCAGGTTTTTAAGCACATGGAACGTTGGAATTGGAGCTCAGGTGCATACCGTTCATTCAGGAAAATCCCTGCGAGGAGACAAGGCAAGTTTATTGCGCCTGTCGCGGAAAGGAGAGGAAAAGAGTGTAATCGCGCGAATACTGTCGATTCGTTTGGACTCTCATATCTGAAATTGCTGTCGCCTCGAATCTATTATATCCGAGCTGGTGAGGCCCGAGAGCCGGATCTCGCTGTAATAGAAATCCGTGGCCGAGTTCGTTAATTTGCGCGGGTATACGCGAGCATGCGAGAGAGGAAAGCGGTAGAAGGCGAACAGAGAGAAAGGGAAAAGAAAGGAACGATCTGGTAATAAATGCGCGGAAAAAGGAGAGAACGAGCAGAGAGCAAAGGGATGAAACTCGGGGAAGGATGAAAAACGGAGTAAGAGATCGGCGAGCGGATGAAACTTGGAGCGCGACTACTCGAGAGGAGAGAAAAACCAGGGTGCCTACGATTCCATTGAGCGGGGGCACATCTGCTGCGTTGCATTGTGCCGCATGCTGCACTCATCCGCGTCATCCGATCTGCTCGACGCAACCTCGAACCCCTTGAGAAGAAAAGAACGAGCGAAATGACGAAGTAGATCACGAGAGGAAACGAGAAGACATATGTGTATATATTATATATATCGCTACTCTTTCTCTCTCTTTCTCTCGAGCTGTCGTCCCCCTTTGCGGCCTCGTGCCAGAGTTATATCGTCATATCGTCCTACCTGCCGAACGATAAATCCGCCCGATCCCTTTCGGCGAAGTACCCACTCAGATTTATGAGGGAATTAATAGTAGATCCGACGAAAAAATATCGGCGATATATATTGGTTACGCGATTATCTACCATGAGTGAAGCCAAAGAGAAAAGGCACGTTGCCTTTAGCTTAACCAAATCTCGAATCACGATGAATAGCTCTCTCTTATTTCAAAGTATTTTAAAAATTTTTTAGTTAATGTAAATAAATTATAAGTAGGATGATAGGGGCCAGTCGATTTTTTCCATTTAATATTTCGAAGTATATAGATTCGATGTGTCGTCAAATAATTGGACGTGCGCCGAATAAAGTTGCATGTGATACTGTTAATCCGTTTGCGTCCTATTTATTCCCATCGAATTCAGGTCGAATTCAGATTGTCGACGCGAATTAATCACGTTGAAATTTAATTTTACATTTAATTCGATCAAAAAATGGTCATCGTCGGCGTAGATAAAAATTGTTAACTGTTTAAACGCTCGCCGCCACAGTAAAGTGGTGTGATATATTCCTTTTTCGTGCGCAAGCAACGTTGGAAAATTGGACGGAGCAGGATGACGGAAAACGGCGTGGTATAAAAGAGAGCGTGCCCCGCCCTTATAATCCAGAGTACATTTTTCACGCTGGCACGTTATATTACATATTTATGTCATGCTCGATGTCCGACTCCCTTCGCGTTACGTTGGATATGCAACAACTGTGCTCGTAGGACGCGGCGCCCATTAATGATTCAGCGAGCCGAACAAAATACGGTGAATTTGTTCATGCCTTCGTAGGAGAGAGCTAAGCAAAAAAGGCGCGATAAACATAGATTCCGAAAAGTTTCGATTTCTGTTTCCAAGTGGATATGCTATATAATAGAATAGTCATAAAAAGTATTTGAAAAATTTGTAATGCCTGTTAAGTTATTAATATCCATATGTAAAATATTTCTAAATAATGAAAAAGTAACTAAGTCCGCTATTGGTAAAGAATTTAGAATTTATTGAAAATTGTCATTTTTGTTTCTCGCCCTGTAAAGACGAAACTTGTTAATTTTAATGCAATTAATTGTTACGTTATCTTATCATATCATACATTGGGATAATATAATTTTAAGATTTTCTCAAACTTTTATCACTATATTTAATCAACAAAATGCACCGGCTTTGAAATTTAATTAAATGCACTACTGCATTGCGGAGTGCTTTTTCTCTCGCATCGCCAGTTTACCTATTGTCATCCAAGGTTTCGTGTAACTATACCCCGCAACAACACCACGTACAGTCCCTTGTATCACGATATATGAATTCTCTTTCTCATTCCCACCGGGAATTCTGACTGACGGGGATGAGGATCGGGGGGCTTACACGCGATTACAAACCCTCCAACGAAGCCCTCTGGCCAGTTGGCCTACTTTCATATAACTTTCGACGTGCTGTTCGACCGTTTAAATCTGGCTATCCGCGCGAGACCGGGATATAATATCACTGGTTCCGTAGATCGAAGCACTAAGTAGGAATATAGGTCCACGTTGCAAAGAACACATTTTAAAAGAATGCAAATATTAAAAATTAAAATTTTCAATCTCTTCTAATTCAAATGATAATTATTACAAATAATAGATTTTTACTAAAATCACGACCATACTTAGATTTAGCACATATTAGCGAATCTTGTAATTCTAAAGTTATATCGTACTTTGTAATAAAGAGTATTATTATTATTATTATTATGTACAATAAATATAATTTTCAATTTTTCGTAAAAGCGAATATATTCTTGTGGTTTTATATTTTTTCACGTTCGACGACACTTCGTTTCATTACGCCGGTCATCAGACGACAACAATGTATGTATACAATATTTGTAACATTTAGAGAGATCGATAGTATTATAATATTATGATATCTACGTAGAGATTGGGATACGAATATTTTGATCGGACAATAAGGGCGATAACGATTGTCCCCGATTGCATTGTCTGGCCCGAGATAATTTATCACATCGACAAATTTATGGCTACTAGTGCGATGAGGGGGTTAATTGCATATCCTAGTGTATGTTGAGTAGTTGATTCTATTATTCGAATAACGGCTGCTTCATTTACATGGATAATTAGGTAATGCGATATTCGAAGCCCCTACATGTTACTGATACACCTGTATTTAGCGATCGTGTATGAAATGGATAAATATCGCCATTTGATTAATAAAATCATCGTTATGGATTATTGCCGGCTTTCTTTGAGTCCGCTGTGAATCAGTTTGCACGATTAGATTATGTCCTATGTGACGTTGAATTATTCGTTCTCTTAATTTATCGGATCGATACTCTACCGTATCTATGTATGTATTTTCGTACTATAGTGAGCAACGGGGTTAATAATAACATAATAACATAATGGCAAACCTTACTCAAGAACAAATATTATTTTTGTGGAAATATTATTTTTGTGGAAATAAAAACACGTGATATTAGAATATGATCGATAAAAAATTACTTAATATATTTATCGTAACGAAAGGCTGTCGTGAGTAATTAATTCAGTCGTGCGGCGTCACATGGGAGCGGCGACATTTTCAATTTTCTTATCTGTCATCGAACATTCGGAGGAAAGCGAATGCGATTATGACAGTCATCGAGTTTCTCGGTCACGACGAACGCGTGAAGCCCCCTCCCCTCCTGCGCATATGCACGCCACCGTGAAATCCTATTGAAAGGGTGTGTGCGATCACGATCGAGGGTCGTTGTATTCAAACACTCCGATCGCACGCTTTTCACGTGTCTCGAATTTACATATAGGGTTACGACTCCATTCGCGGCCTAAATGAAATAATCTCGTTATGTAAATGGACGCCTGCAGGCGTGAGATGCAACGTGACGCTACAGTACCGTTTTCGCAGCGATGCTCCGAATTGGTCGAATCTCTTCCCCGTTATCTTTTACGTTATCCCCCCGAAAGCGCGCGTAGACGATGACTCAATGTAAAAGTCATTGCAAATTTTGCAACCCGCATATCACAGCTCCAATCGTGACATCAGCTTGGATAATTATTCGGACGTTTTACTTGTGCTTCAACCGGCACGACATGCATTTTGAACGGTTTTAAATGTTCGGTAACGAGTAATATAATACATACGATTGGACATACGAGAAGGATGGTGAGCGTGCAGAAACGGAGCGTATCTACTCTGAGCGATCTCACTCGCGTCAAAAGTGTGAATTATTTAAGTATATTGTTGAATAAACATCAACTCTTAAGACTGGCATTTCGCCCGCCACCGAGTTCTGAGAACAGTTCTTGGAAATACGTCTGTTACCTGTCTAAGAAACACGCAACGTGAAAGAATGATGCATTCAAATGGTCAAGCTGCTACATACCGTTGCATATCAAGTTGTGGAAATGAAATAACAAACATACCTATTTTGTTTTTTCCAAGAATGAATTGCAAATATCACTATCAAATAAAAGTCACATGTAAAAGATAACATATGAGATTCGAGATAAATTTCGAGGCTATTCTCTGCGGAAACTCATTCAAAATTCACAATACATATCTTGCTCTATGAAATTTAAACACTATGCTCGGGCGAATGCGGTTTTCATTATTTCACGGATTTATCGAAAATTACGTGAACGTGTTTACATTATGTGTAACACTTACATTAGAGAAATGTCGAAACAGTTGCATCAATTCCGCTCGTGAAAGGAAGTGACGCGCTTTTAGTCGCTAGGACGACTTAATTCCGACACAGGTGCAAAAAGAAATTAATTGAGTTAGTGATAACTCATTCTTACGGCAGCTCGGGTTACCCGCGTAATCGTCTGTCATGAATTGGATTCGTCGTGAGTTACGCTATGTGTCCGCGCTTGTGTAAAGAGATGTGACGGCGTCTCGTTATTCTGTGCATTCACAGCACGAGATGTCGCGGGTCATCCAGTCTTATTCGCGCCGCAGTGCGACTTGACGTCGCCCGTGCGCGATTCATCGTAAATTAAACGAACGAAGGGAGCAATCAGCGATCCCGCAATAGAGATAAGACTCGTCGTGTTGCCGGGTCTCGTTTAAAGGCGAGTTTAAAGGCGGCATTCTGCGCGAAGCTGTGTCGCGGATACAAAACCAGCAGGCTCGTTCTCAACATTATTGCTCGTCCGTCGTAAGAAAATCCTCATCTATTGTTCCGGGTCAGTGATGGAACGAGATGACGGTATGCGCTCTTTCCGTCTCGTCTTTCCCTTTTTGCTTCTTCCACCCGTCGAAAAGGAGAGTTCAAGAGATAAATATGTAAAGAGCCATTGACCTTTCCCTTGTCGAGAGAAGTCCCTCTCCTGTTGCACGAGGAGATGCATATGCATGGGCGTTCGCGGGAGAACGTCATGATTCTTCGCGCGAATCGGGCTGTCGCACGTTTCTTTCCATGCTCTCTCTCTCTGTCCTTTTCTTTTTCCTCTACCTTCTCAATTCCTCCTTCTTTTTTCGGTCTCTCCCGTGCTCCCTTCTTTCATTCGCGAGATAAAACAGCTCAAGCTCGGCTTTCGCGATAAGAGGGAAAAAGCAAGACGTGTATCTGTGTGCTCGAGATTATTTTATCATGACGCATTGCGATGCATGTGGGATTTGACTATTTTCTCCTCTTTTTCCTTCGAAATAATGTCTTGGTTAAAATTTCGTCTTTCGAATTCTGTCGATGCGCTACGACAGGCAGCATTGTCGTTCTTGGCTTCATACATTTAATAGATAATTAACAATAATTGATCTAATTAATTTGCGTGAATTGAATAAAATAATTATATTATACAAAAGATATCTTTATAATTTATATTTATTATATATATATGATTGATATTGATAAGCTATTATTACATCATAATTTTATTAGTCATATCTTATTAATGAAAGTGCATACATGTCGTATGCCATAATTATAGTCAATAGCAATTTATGAATATTACGTCCGTAATAGGGATCAACCTAGAGGCGAAATGAGGTCAGCTATAAAACGCATTATTAATTTGTATGGACATAATTAATGACGGAATATGGATAAGCGAGCGTTATTAAGGAGGACAAACAGATGCAGCTTCGACGATAATCTAAAAGACACATGACTTTTTTTTTGCCTTTTCGCTGCTCTTGATTAACAGGCAATTAATAAAACCGATAAGCGGATAGGAAGTCAGTTAGCGCCTGTAATTTGTGATAAACGGCTACGGTGATACGGGTATTATAAATCTACGAGCGTGAACATTACATTGTATATCGGATGTTAATAATATTGCACAAAGATATTCTTTATGTCAGTTAATGCAATTCGAGGTTTATTCGATTGAATTATTCTATGCAATTCTATGCCATAAATTGGAGCAATCTGAGGCACTTTTTGGTTGAATTGATTTTTATATGGTCATTTACATATTACCGCGCTGTGATATCGATTCTCTCTATCGAACTGAAAATGGATTAGACGATTCGCTCGTCACGGAATATGACGTCGAGTAAAATTAATCTCCGTCGTTAATGGTAGAGAAGGCATTTGTGTGCTATGATAAAAATCTCTCGGACTCAGCGCGGTCGGACGGGAGCTCTGCGAAAAGTGTCTTTCGTTCGGGAAATGAGGTAATAATACCACGATAGCACAGCCGATATATTATGTTCCATTAGCGAAAGCTCATCGCGCTTCGCATTGATTATCATTAACGACGGCGATCGATAGCGCGTTCTCGTCAGGTTTCGTGGAAACAGTCGATAAGCTATCCGGGCATAATTCGTAATAAGAGAGAGAGAGGCAGGGAGAAGAGGAAGCAAGAGATGGAGCGAATCGCGAATCGCTCGACCATTCATGAGAGTTCATTCTTTTTCACGGGCGGTGCACATGTGTAAGCGCGCATGTAAATTCTCTCGGCTTCCTCCGCGAAGACCCCCTTCGCGGAAACGAGAAAACGTGGTTGTACAGAAATTGCTTTGCCGTGTTTCGCCCGCGTATACGATCTTCCCCCGCTCCTTACCATCGTATCTTCGCCGTGCTTTTCCCTCTCCATTATCTTACTTCGGTGACTTACACTGTTCTCTGGGCCGCGTATCTCGATAGGATTCATGGCGGAAATGTAATAAGATCGTGCTTGCGCCCAACGATATTTCCTACGAAGACGAACTCGTACGTTAGATCAGTCGCAATCCATTCCGTATACCGCATTCCTCGATAACGCCAACGCGATCATGAATATATTTCCAGCTCGCGGGGAGTACATCGCGTGTTCGTCTAATTACGTTGCTTGTTTCCTTCGTGCCTAGACTTTCAACGTTGATACAATCTGTCGATACAACTTTCAGTGTCACGGAATAAATGGCTTGAATACGATTCTCGTGTGTTATTCGATAGTATCTCAATATTTGTGTATCTATTTGTATTTTCCATGTAATATTATTTCGATATTTACGACAAATTTCATATTACACTAATAAGTAATTTGACCTAGATGTCTCGATGTGGAATTGGCCAATGGTGCTTTTAAATTATCACTGAAGCAGACAGTACTCGCTCTTTTCAGAAAGCATTCATTCGCACAAACGTTTCGAACAGTGGCGATAATCTCGCGGTTTGATAACTCTTTTGATCTTTTCCGAGTGGGTACTACTAGTTCCTTTTCGAGATACCCTCCTTCCCGCAGTCCGACCCGCATTTGCCTTTCTCTCGGTCGAGCCTTCTGCTCTTTGCCGCTTTCAAGGAATATTAATTACGACCGCTTCACAAAAGACACCGACCGGAAGTTTTCGCCGGCTATCAAATGCAGAACAGGTTAATTAAATTCTCGCCGCCCGTGTGCGGCCTGCAAAAGGGCCCGGCGACGCACAGCACAATGCCGGGGTCAGAGTGCCACGGGGCACTGTTAATTAGGCATTGCGATGAATAGCATTGCGATATACATCCGGAAACACTTCTAGTCAGCGTCACGGTGTCTGTCGTCCGTCTGGCGTCGAATAATTCTAGAGAGCCTGTGCAATTTTGACGCTCGTATACATTAAATAAAATTATACATTCTTGGAAATTATTTGTATACAAAAAAATATTAATATATATAAAGTCATAATAGGAGTAACAGTTAAAACACGTAGTTTCAAATGTATAATCATAGATAACACTAAAAGCACAAGATATTTTTTGCTTGAGGTCATTTATCTTTTCGACTCATAAATATGCAAGTAATGAAAAATAATAAATTAAAATTTCTAAAGAGGAACGTTAATAAAATGTTGATGGTGACACACTTTTATTTCACATAAACTGTAAGTAACTGAAATAGAAGTGAATTATAGAGTGTTTTTATTAATAAAATTGCTAATAAAACCAAAAATCTATTGCCATGCAAATAACTTTAACATCTACAATGCGAACTTGTACATTCATATGATTCCACAATATTTTATATAATTGGTACTTTATCTGATAATAAAGAATAATAGAGAATGCGTACGTATTGTTCTCTTTTTGTGCTACGCTCGCGAATATTTTTGATACAATGCAAAAATTGAACAGCACAATCCGAGCCCGGTAGAGCTGCGACTGCAAACAGGAGCACGCGTTAGTTACGCGGGTGGAGTACAACCATGCAGATGTTTTTGCCGGCGGCTATGCATGGGCGTATGCTGCACGCAGCCGCCGGCTTCTGAGCTAATTAGGCGATATCATCGATGCGCGGCCAATGAGGATTGATTTTCATGTATGCGCGGGCAGATCCGTACGAGCTTAATTGGGTAGAGAATGCCACCGCATGCAGTTTATATTGATCGGAATGTTCACATCAACGATGTAATCATATTTGTCCAGGCATGCTTTGGGAGCTTGCCGTCCCGTCGTGTTTGCTTAATAATTATGGATCGATTTTGGGACTGGATAATATTGACCCTCGATGCTGTCGTGTAACGCTTCATCGTGGCGCATGATGCAGTGCCACGATGCACGCACGCAGTCGCGTATAAATCGGAAATCACACGCTGACACGGACGTGCCAGTTGTACGCGATGGGAATTTACCGACTCACGTTTTTGTTCGGAAGCCGATTTTTTTTACTTCGTTTTCGAATTAAGCCACTTTGTAATGAATGTTGCGCTCCTCATTTTTTTCCCTCGCCGAGCGTGCCGCTGTAAATAAACCGAGAGAGAAAGAAAGAGCGAGAGAAAGTGTCGACGCGATAACGTCTCTATCGGTGCGCTCAACTGCGAGAATCGTAAAGCGAAATTTCGTGATCGAGAGATATTTCCGTCGTTGAACGCTGGAAACAGCTACTAAAAATGCGACGGGTTGTCGGGTTCGGTCGCGAGGACGCGGTGGCTTTTAATTAACGACATGACGGAGGGACGACCGGGGAGACCCCGACAGAGCGAGAATCCAGCGTCGGTGATCACCGGAGATATGTAACGCTGTGTACGCCGCGATGGTGGCCTATAAACCCCCGCGGGGATTACACGTGCATACGTGCGTAAACCCGAAGCTGAATGGCCGATGGACGCCGGCCCGTTGCTATTCCGTCCGTTGGAAATGCGCGAATGAACGGACAAGCCCATTTATGTGTACGCGGACTTCCGAAAGCGTGACACTGGCGAGCTCGTGCTCGTTCGTCAAATTCCAACTGAAAAATAGCGGAGCGCAATTCCATTTCGAGGTCTGATTAGCTGGCTGGTATTAGCAAAAATTTGCAGCAAAATAAAATCTAGGGAAAAATTCGCAGTAAAATAAAATCTGCGGCTGTAAAAGCAGCAAAAATGTGAAAAAAAAGATATTTTCTTCTTTTATTAAATATATAATATGACAACGTTTTGTGCAAATACGTAGCTTTTTAAAGGATTTATCAAGCTGTTAGATATTATGTTAAACTATAATCAAAATATGTCAGGATACAATTGCATTTTGTGGTACAATGATAATGGAGTTAGAATTGCTGGTATTAAGCAATGAGTGCATTTAGATGTATTATAGCGATTGCATGAAGCTGCTGCGAATGCTTATCGACAATGTATTATCTGCATAACGTAACCAGCTAATAGTATCAATCGATGTGAACTTAGCGCTCAACTTTATAAAAAATAATAATGTAGTCCGTTTGTATCTCGTTTATATCTGTGTGTTTGCACCGCACTTTATTTTGTTTGTCAAGAGTAAAAAACAAAGTAATTAAAAAAATAAGCAGCCAACTTTAAGATATTTTAGTTTCATTATCGCTATTTGATAGAGAGTCGTTTGTGCTCGTTTGCAAAAACTACTAATTTTCAAAAACGTCGTTTCAAAACTCTTTGAGATACAAACAAAATGAGAAGAAGTACAAACGACATTCTCCCCCGTAGGTTATCTATCAATTCTTGTTATTTTGCGATACCTTAAAAAAATAGCGGATTTATCGTTTTATAGCATTATGTCGAAAAATTGGAAAACGTTATACTTTCGAACTCACAACACAAACGAAATAAAAAGAAGTACAAACTGGTATGTCATATACGTGTGTATTTAATAAATACGTGTATATTTATTAGCGTTTATTTTGCTTGCTATCCAAATGAGTGCTAGTTAAACATGTTATCGAATGCAAATGCGAGACCTTTAATTAACATCGAATATAATAAATACTATTTGCAGTGTCGCGTTTGCATATTATCGAAAAGTAGTTACTCCGAGTTTTTCGACTCATTATCTCGGTAATTAAGACCGGAAGTTACCGGTGCGGTTGCCGAGATTCGCCGCGTGTAATTCTAGAAGCAGTGTTATCCTATTATCGTATGCTGGAGGATAGCGCTACTAAAATTACTTCTATAATCATACACACGCGTGTACGTTTGTGTATGCCGTCTGGTGTTAAATGCCGAAAAGTGTTTCGTGCGCATGGCAGGGTAGGTGTTACACGTATTCCAAGAGGTACCGGTGCATGTCGGGCTAATTGATTCCCAACGACGACAACGACGATGACGGGGACGAGAATGTGCACGTGTCACGAGCACATATCAGCACGGTTCATGTGCATATGCATATGGCGAGACTCGTTTATGTATATGAAGGGCGATTTTGCGATCTACGACATTGATAAGATATCCTCGGATAGTCATTGGTAAAATTCAAATGTGATGCGGGGATGTCGCGCGAATTTTTATTTATACGAAAACCCGGGGCATACATCGATTTTTAATTAACGCGCGATATCGCGTATTCGAAGTATCGCGATACATCGGTAACGCGCGCGGTAAACGCTGAGTTAAGAGCCATAGAAATTAAATTTAAATCGCGGTTTAATTGCACAATTAGCACGCAACGCAACGTATCGTATTGGAATGCGTCGATATATTATGTATCTCTGCATGTTACGAATTAGAATTAAAAGCATATGTTTCTCCATTTATCATGAAAATTAAATTTTTTTAACACCTTTTAACAACGAAGTTTCGTAATAACAAAAATATGATATATTTATTTTTTAAATAATTTTTAGTACAACGCAGTTATTAGTTTCAATTGTTCCTATTTTTCTCTATGTAATCTGAACCCTGCTCAATGATTTTGTTGATAAACCCTTCATTTATTTGAAATGCAAATTGCACAATTTAATATAAATCTCCTCTGCATTTCTCTCTTTCTCTTTCCATATAAATCTATCTTTTTGTCGTATTTAACGAGGATTAATATCGCGCATCACACCTATCTCTAATTATTTCAATGATAATTATTATTACTGATCATGTCATTATTATATCTTGTTATAATTATTGTTACAACGATCACGATTACATTAACTTTTTGCTTATATTCATCGTACAAAACTTCCTTTAATTCTTTCGTTCATATGCGTATCACGTTTTCAGAATAGCAATTAATATATCTTTATTGCTGATATTCGGCTTAAATAATTTTTTCTTTTAACCTTTCTGAGTTACGGGTACATCAAAAGAACCGAATATACGCGTATACCTATGTACTTTCGACATTCAACCTGCATTTTATTAGAATAGTTTAGTCTCAAGTTTTTTAATAGAATACGAGATACAGGCTGGGTCTTTCTTGTCTATTATTACGTACTGGAAGATTAAGTTTTTACAATGGCGCGTAACTTATAAGAAAAGTGGTTAGCGCGACCGGCACTAAAAATTTTATTCGAGTTCCTGCACATAGGTCACTGCTTATTACATAATAATAAAATTATGTTTCAACTTTAACTTCATACGCGATACTTAAATTTTTGAGGTTCTCGCACAATATTTCATTTTTATACATTTTTATTTAAAAAGTAACTGTCTTTATTAATCTATCCAAGGTCTTCCCCCATAAATTGTTGTTTTGCAGAGTTTAAATTTCTAAAGTCGTTACTATTTCTTGTACATTATTTAGACTACCGGCTCTAGTATAGAATAAAAGGATTCTTAAGACGCATATGGTACAGTATCTAATTGCTAAATTATTTTTATCACATCGGTAATTGGACGCGATAGGGATATTTGCTTCGTCAAGGCGTGGGGAATCCGATACGTCCACCCACCCTCACTAGTCATAGCGAAATTTGCACGTTGCTCGCTTTGGCAGTTTACGTCGACAGTTGAATCGTTTCCGCGAGCGGCTATCTTTCATTCACGGTGGGCGATATTTGGCCTTTTCATTAAGCGACGAATGCCGCTTGATTAATGGAGTTTGGTTACCGCGCTTGTCGTTGGTTTCCATCGCCACGAGCCGACAAACGCGTCAGTCACTACGCGCTCGGAGTTTGTGGCAACGAGGTAGAAACGAAGGTTTTAGCGGAAATCCCCGACGTGGATTGGTGACGGAGCTGGTGAAACGGGTTTTCACGTGACGGAGAGAGCGGTTTTGCAAGGCGTACCA
The DNA here is from genome assembly GCA_901521435.1 of Crematogaster levior. Classification (NCBI taxonomy): domain Eukaryota; kingdom Metazoa; phylum Arthropoda; class Insecta; order Hymenoptera; family Formicidae; genus Crematogaster; species Crematogaster levior. The sequence continues at coordinate 416,950 of CABEGB010000725.1, forward strand.
AGAGAACTAAGAGAAAAAACAGTGGAAGTAATAGCCTCTCATTACCTATTGAGTTCGATCATTAGATGTTTTGTATTTTCTAATAAGATCATTCATTTCTTTCGAAAATTTAATGTGTTCAGAGAAGCATGAAAGAATGTGATGTGTGAAAACTATAATTTAAAACTATTTCTATAATTTAAACTATTTATATACGAATCTAGGATTTCATTTGAAAACTAGAAATAATTCTAATTTTCAAATGAAATCTTAGATTTCTATTGTCATATTTTCTATTCATATTTTTAGAATTTGATAGGAATATTTGCTGCGTCAAGGCGTGGGGAATCCGATACGTTTTAGATATAGAATTTTTTCAAAAATGATATACAATTTTATGACTTCATTTTGACCATCAGTTATTAAAAAACTTCAGAATTGCTTTTTGGCGAGGTGTGCCAGTACCAAATAAAAAATATTGGCCTATCCCGCAGTTCACGTAAATGAAATGCGGCATACTGGACCGTGAAAAAGCGATGTACGATAGCGTTCCTCGTTGTATAAAATTGCTTTTACTTAGATCACCGCACGTCAAAGGCGATTTAAATGATTGAAAAAATGTCGGACGCTCGAAAAAGTTTCAAATTATGCACAAATCTTATATCTAGATGCACTTGTTTTATTTTCATAGAGGTGCATATATACAAAAGCACGTACATTCAATTGTCGGTACATTAACAACTCCAGCTAATGAAAAATGTTTGTGTGAAAGGGATATAAATGCATTTTATCAAAAACAAAATGCAATCCTCGACTGATATACAAAATACTCCCCTCGCACACGTGGCGCGCGCGCGTAGAAGATGTCTCTTCATGGGAATGTAACGACGCGGAATAACCGTCATCGTGCGACTCTCGTTTCCGCACAGTTTTCCTATAAAAAGTGGATCCAACACGGTAGATAAATATACGCGGGTCTATGGACGATTTTCAAAGCGAGAACGTCAATGTCGGTGATCAACATCGCGTAGCGAGCGCGACCGATTTGCGCAAAAGGGGATGACGCGATACGTTAAAATCCGTTTTGTAGCCGAGCGAATACATGCGCATGTATCTTCGCCGACGTTATAAAATACTTTTGCGCATCAAAAACGGAATTCGCGTTTGTTTCTCCTGTAAAAAGAGCACATCGGTACGCGCGCACACCGCGCGCGTATATTTCCTTCAAAGGGGCAAAGAACGTCTCTGTGTTCAGACGATGCACAGACAAGTATGCTTGTACGCACGAACACACATACACACGTGTTATGAAACACTTTTGCGCAGTGTGCGCGCATCGGTGACGATATGATCCATATGCAAGCAACAGAGAGACTATGGGGCCCCTCCGGCTTCTTTTCACGAGTGCATATAATGCGATCTCATTTTATTCTCTGCGTCTCTTTCTCTCTTCCCGGACCCCTCCGTTATCGTTTGCGTGCGTATAATGTCGGCGGACGGCGCTACGCAACGAGAGGAAAAAAGCTTCTAGCCTTTTCCGACGTTCCTCGTTTCGCAGGTATTCGTCCGTATATACCGCTGGCGTATCTTGTTCTGGATTCGATTCTCGTTAACTCTACGATGCTGTGAGTTTTCTATCACCGAGCCAGTCACGAGTGAGCATTTCGTTTACACGCGTAATTAAACGAGAGAGAATACTTTGAAACAAGAGTTATTTAAACGCTCTGTAGTTGTAGACTATATATCATGACATTTTGAATCATCCAGCGGCATTTTAAGTAAAAATTCCTGAGACAGAATCTCAAAATTAATATTTTCTTATATACGGTGATTTCTTATCCTTATTTTACAATTAGAATTAAAGGATATTTGTAGCAAAAGAAATATATATCTATTCGGAGATTCACTCTTTTTCGAGATTACATTTTTTTCTGATTAGGAAATTACATTATTTTCGATTTTAAGACATAAAATCAATAATTATGTAAAAAATTTAAAAAAAAGTCGACAGAGCATTTTCTTTTAAAATATTCATTTTTCTATTTAGCAGCTTCAATCTCTTTTGTGTGTTCTAAAATATGTGTATGAAATCGCTTTTCGACGTGACATCGATTAAACCATAGCTGGAAGAGTTCGAATGTAACTCGAGTTTATAGCGGTATCCATTTAGTTTTTAAAACTATTATATCACCGATGGAACGGCGATATGCTCGCGGTATAACTACGTTGTCGTTGACGTGGTCCGGCCGAGGGTTGGCGATCGTCGCGGTCGCCACAACGATAATCGAGAGGTTAACGATCGCGTGTGCGGCGTGGACGGAGGTAGAAAACAACGTGACGCGCCGCTATTGATTGTTACGTCGCTCCGCAGCTACGGCGGCGGAGTAAGGTCGTGCATGAACGAGCGAAGCGCCGAGGGGGTGGCCGAAGAGTGAGAAAGGGAGGAAACGGATAGTCGACGAGCGAGTTAGGAGAAAGAGAGGAGGGGAGGAAAAGAGAGAACAAGACACGAAGACGGTAGGAGAGAAACAGCGAGAGAATGCGCGAGAGCGTATACCGTGCAGGTTGATTTCGACCCTCTCGACGTAACAAATTGTTTATTGCCACATGCTCGACTCTCACACCGTACGGAATAGGAAGTATGGGGCTGCTGCTCGGCCTCGCGATCCTTTCTGACACCCCGTGCCGACTTTCACTCATCGGTATCACAACACCCATTTCCCTTCCTTCCGACCGTGTCCCATGCACACACGCACCATTGACGAGTCCCACCACCCTCGAAGAGAGCGGGAACGGACCGTTGTTTTTTATTACCCGCTCACACGTGGATTCGGCACCGCGCATCCAATAATGCGGGCGCACAATGCACGCACGATGCGTAAGTACGGAGGCTTTTTTTTCTCCTTTTGTCCATTGGCATTACGTAGGTCGGAAAGAACGAAGAATACGTGAAATATTCTCTTCCCCCTCTCTCCTTTTTTCTTTCTTTCTTTATCGGCGCTTTGTGGACAATGGATAGAGAGAGGATATGGAGCGAAGAATCTTCTTTCAAGAGACAGACTCTATTACGAGAATCATAAGAACGCGATATAGATGTTTTTGTGTGTGAGGATCACGATTTCGAAAGGATCCCGACTAAGAGTCCCATAATCGTCGACGGTCAACGGACGAACTGGGAGAGGGAGACTTACTTTCGACGTGCCCACGATTCATCCAGATAACACGCGTCCATTCTTTCGGCCCGAAAAATTGGTATCGTGCATAATATCATTCCGAATATCTCCCAATACAGACCTATGTATTTGAGACATATCTAAGTATCGGTGTCTAAGTCGGTGAGATGCTTAAGAGCAGAGGGAATAGTTTCGAGTTTGAGCTCTAATCACTCTGATAGTTGCCGCTCGGAAGAGCACTTTGTTCCGATGACTTTAATAGCCCGTGATTGTTGTTCGGCAAAAATTCAACCGCTAACTAACCGATATAGACATAACGATAGAAACATTGGTGTTCTAAAAGGTCAAGTTGCAGAACCCGGGGCGAAGCCCCGAGGATTCTCAATAGAGGAAGTTCGAACGAATGAACGGGAGCGGTTCTTGTAGAAGCCCAGGTTATTTCAAAGAGGAAGAACGGAGTACAAAGAGTACCAGCGAGACCGGGGGCTGTGGAGAACAAAGAGAAGGGAGGGACGGGAGGAAGAAACAGGAATTGAAACAACTGGGGAGTCGAGAGAAGAGACCGGGTGCAGTTCACCGGACAGTCGTTATCTTATTACCGATATCGTATCGCCACTCGCACCTCCACCGCCGCTTTTCCTCCCCCGTCCTGAACAAATGTTTGCGCTGCGCTGCCGTGGACAGATAGCGGCGCGAAGCAACGGTAGACTGGTCCTGCAGGGAATCGCTTCCTGTTTGCCTTCGGGTACACCACGCGCGCGCGCGTACATGCATATATAACGCAAACATCTTGCTGATCGCGCGCGATTTCATTCGGATCTCGAAAGAAGCATCTAGCGGTTATCCTCCGTTTGGAAGTTTGCATCCGTTCGCGTGTACCGAGCACTTCCTACCATTGCAGATTACAAGGCGGATGCGCTTTCGTAATACGGCAGGTGAAATGTATCGTACATCCGGCGCACCGACTTCCTCATCTTGTCTAAACGAACTAATGGGTCTGATAAGCGTGCACATTTCACCAAGCATTTCACCATATCATTACGTCCAAGTATGCTTCTATGTTATTTCATAATGGAAAATTTCTCATTTTTTTGTACAGTTATAGTACAGAAATTCAAGTATTTTTTAGAGAAGAGAGATCTTGAAAGATGTTTTATATTTAAATGTAAAAAAGTTTCATATACTTTACAGAATATACTCGAAAATAATATTTTTTTCAATATACATATATTAGATTAATTCGCAAAAAAAACATCTTTATAACACAATTTAATAATTTATTTTTCGTAATTATACATATGTGTGTATGTGTGCGTGTGTGTTTTTTTTTAAGATTATATTTTAATAATTATTAACTTTCGATAAGTTTTTTAAGCTCTATTGTATTTGCATAAGCTATAGAACCGACAAATATCGTAGGTACAATAAGGTATTATTATAATATGAAGAAGAAGTACGCGAAAGACTTTTCCGCACTACAATACGCTATTAAATTACGCTGAGTTATCATGCTTCGGAAGTTTGCGCTTGCAGACTTCCGATGCAGCCTCAGGTATAGGATGGATGTGCACTTTCATAACCTATCACTGATATATGTAAGACACGTTTAGAGTAAACTTCCTGATTAACTTTATATGTGAACTGTTTTGCAATAATGAAGATGAATATTCATATTTTTCATCGACGCATGTTCTATGGCAAGAGATTTGTGGAAGAACCTTTCTGCAATACATTACACTAACTTTTTTTTGCAGAAAATTTCATTGAAATTTTCAGTATTATCTGCAACACGGAAATACGATTTGCAACTTATTTTTCAGTTTTCCCTAACGACTTTTGAATTCAAAATACAAATGTAAAAATTTCCAGTGATTCAGTTATTCTAAAGTTTATATGATGAAGTTGGACGCCGTCCAAATTAGAGAAAGTAAAATGGAGAAAGATATCGATTTTGAGTATTTTCTAGGAAAGATTGTGAATTATCATATCAAGTTATTGCGTTACGGAAATTTGCAGCTATTTTCACGATGACGCTGTAGAAGCATTTTGTACATTCATAATACGCATTCATAATACGCTATCGTTTTAGCTATAAATATATTATATGCACGCTTTAAACGAACTTTCTGATTATGTTTATGACCGGGCTGTCGCTTGGTAATGAAGATAAATACACGCACGCTTTATCGTCGCATGATTTGTCGACGGCTATGTGGGAAAATGCGTTCTGCGGGAAATTATCACAGGTAATTACGTCAACAAAGAGACCCGTATAAACGAACGTGGCGTTACTATTTTTGTCAGAAAGGATAAGTTATGAAATTATTGTATATTTGAGAGAAAATATTGCTTCTTTCAATGTATTATAGAAAAGTAAAGATGTATACACACACACAAATACACACATCAAGGATATAAATCGTATTTTCTTGGGGGAAAAGTTTACGGACTTTAGAAAAATAGAAAGAAGAAAGAGAGAGTTTGTGAAACACAGGAACTATCTACAGAAATTAATTATCCACTGTTATTTTGTCGGCGACGTTCTCTTATAACAGTCTAATCGTGTATTTCTTAATAACGTAAATACGTAAATACGTGTTTTCACGTGAGATTAATTGAGACAAATATCAGTGCTTGCTTCTTACGCGATAAACATGGTTAGCTGAAAGTCTACGTGTCGTCCTGAGCGGGACTACTTGTAACCAGGAGTTTGTACCCACTTGCAGCCATCGAACGCTTTCTATAATGACGCAATCCTTGTGAACACGCACTTTCGTAATACGCTAACCATGTGCTCATAAATATTTTCGCGGTGAATGCATGTCGAGGAAACGTTCTCATTATGCACGGGTACCAAAGAAGGCGGACACGTGCCGGTACCGGTTCGCGATTTATGAAGAAGGATTAGAATCTGATAAGCGTTACTTTAGCGTCAGTGCAGTGTTGCGATGGTTCGACGTCAGGAAAAAACTATATTTGCCAAATAAGAAGGATGTGCGATCTGCAAATTGCATTGAATGACAATGTACGAAGGAAATTTAATGAGGCAGCGTCTAACACGGCGACTCTTTCCTTTAGATTTTATTCACGGCGTAGCTTTCCCACCAAAGTCTCGACGGTATGCAACTCCGGAGAGTGACGATGGCGAGGTACCGGTTTAAAGGTACGTCACACCATTACCTGGCTCAGTTGCTTTTATATTGGTGGAACGAATCGCTTTACTGGTCGTCCCGCGAGCTGTGCGAGCTGCATTGCGCTCCTCCGAAGTTGAACGACAGCGCAAGACGGCCCCGGGATACGAGATCAACGGCGATAAACCGTGACGAACGAATGCACGGGCGCTTGTCAGATTATCCGGAAGGTAGCTTGCGAATACGAGCAGCCTCGCGGGAGATTAACTGGAGCAACGGCTTTCGTCTAATCACTAACGTGGGTTGCTAATCTCGCGCGACGAATAGGCTCTCGCGGATTTGGATTAACCAGTTTTTCCGTTGCGTAGATGTGACTATTGTTCCACTTTTGTAAACTGTTTAGTAAAATTTGTACGATATATAAATTCAGCGAAACATGAATGGTAAGCAGATTTTCTAGAGCAAGAGATAAAATTGTAGAAAATGTAATATTATCGCAAACGGAGATATATGAATGCGTATAATTGAAATAGTTTCTAAATATAAATGGAATTATTTCTGAGTTTATTATACTCAACGTAATTTTCCTTAGGAAATCAGATATCAGAATGTTTTTAGATGTATATGAAAGATGATACTTATACATTATTAATGGTCGTATCTTACTATAGAAAACGCAAACAAACTAAATGGAGTCCGAGATAAATTATAAAAGTTTGCTTATGAGCAAAATAAAGATAGTTGCGAGAACATCTGATTCTAGATGCTACAAATCAATACTTTAGTCGTACGCCGATGATATCGAGCAGAAAATGCGAACGTGATCACGCGAGCGTGATCACATGCGGAACGAGTCGATTATTCATTATGAGTGCTATGAATCGTTTCGACGTGACGATGCGGCGCACTTCACGACCGGCCCATCGGTTGATTGTACGATAAATATTTCCTAGGTGCGAGATTAGATTAAGTTTTGGTATGACGCCGTGATGCGGTTCATGGTGCTGGCATGAAATGCTGCAGTGAATTGCGAGTGATTGCGATTACGTGCCGATGGTGATCCAATGTCGTCTCGCTTGCCGGCTGACCTTATAATTGCTGCCACGCAGATACAATCGCTAATAACTGCTTCAACAATTTTTACTCGTCAATCATTGCTCGACTCTTCTCTGACTGAATAATTGCTAGCAGTGAAGCGATATTAAGAATGATCAGTCTTGTGAAAATTTTAAGCTTCAGTAAGATATTGTCATACGATTGTATAGGATATCTTACTAGATTGATTGATTTAATAATAGAAATGATCAATCACAAATAAAAAAAGAATAATTAAGACACAGGTAACATATATGAACAGTAGATGTAGATACCATATAATACACTTTTTTTGAATAAATATTTAATAAATGCAGAAACATTATATTGAATTGTACAATTGTATATTGAAGCAAAAATAATTTCGATTCACAATAACATCATTATTGATTTTCCGATTCTAAATTTTTTAATTTAATTCCATATTTTGTATGGTTTTTATAAAATCTAATTATAATAATGTGTATTGAAAATGCTACATTAATTTGGGACAACTTGAGAGGCTTGAAAGTATCGAGCCATCGAAAATTCGGCCACCTTTTATCAGAAACTCAACTTATTCCGCTTGAATTCTTAATCAAAGATCGTGCGCCTTGGTAACAGCTACCTCAATCCCGCGGTTTGCTGAACATCCACTCGAGTGGGTCGGCTTCCCTTCGACCGAAAAGACTTGCCGCAGAATTTTCCGAATTTTCGTTCATTCAGCTTTTGTAAACTGATGAGTAATAAAGTAATTTCGTATATTATATTATCATCCCAATATTTTACAAAATAATATTAAAAAATGCCATCTCTTTTTAACGCAATAGCAATAGAACGAAGTAGATATTGCGAGACGAAATGGAGGTTCCCTGTTGGAAATGTCCATCCTAATGTTTACATTTCATTTCGTAATTAAAAACGCAGCAATTAATTTTAATCAAGCGATGCACAAGATGAAAAACGTGGCGCCAGCGCGTTGATTTTTAATCGCTCCCTACTTTTTATACTTTCATTGCGGTTACACCCGTATTTACCGTATCCACCCGAAAATGAACCGTTATCAAGGGAGTGCCATTTGTACCGGAAACATATATATAGTTCGACTATACATCGACAAAGGCACGCGCGAACATGCACGCTCGCCTGTCGAGTGTTAATTTCATTGTACTGTTTATTTCCCGTGAATGAAATTAAAATAGCTTCTCGGACACGAGGGTTCTGACGGACGGGATGAGCGGCGGTTCGCGAAATGGGGAAGGGTAAGGGCCAGCCCAGGAGGTAGAAGGACCTTATTGCGACTCCACCTTTTTAATTAAAGTTTGAAACTGAAGTAGAAAGCGCATGCGAGAAGTGCTCTCGAGGCGAGAGAAACGCGGCACATAAAATAGTCAAGTGTAGCTTTCCCAGCAGTGAGCACTGTCATCTCGCTTGTTTAACATTCTGTCCATTATAAAAGGAGTGGTTGGGCGAGTCAACCGAATATCTCGCTGTCGAGATGTAATTTCTGGAAACATGTAATTTACTTGTAGAGGTTGTCATGTTTAGTTGATGTATTCTCTGATGGTGGAAGCAACGGAGAAAAATTATCGAGAGAATTTCTTATCAACGCGGGACGGTTCGAATGGCTCGTGCATACGTTGCCGAATGAAATGAATGAAAGCGGCTTTCGAATGGTATTATCTTTTTGCTATTGTTTCTCATTGAAAGCAGATCACGTAGACCGACATAAGCACGCACGGGACTAGTGCAATCTGCTCCGGTGTCTCGTATCTAATTCGCTTTCTTAAGCTTTATAGCGCTATTCTATTGTCTACGGGCACCATTAATTTCGCTAATGGTTAATCGATAGACAGGCGAGTTGTGGGTACTATCCTACGGTCGCAGTTCACGTGTAATTGTACGGATTCGAGCGATCTGCAGGAAGCAAGAAGTACAATAAAGCTACAATAAAGGTACTCGACTGGCCTGTTCTATAGCTACAGGAACAGCAGTTGGTAGTTAGACACCTGTTCACAGACTACATACAGACGTACGAGCGTGCGCGTGTATGCGATCGTTGCGCGTGGAAAATGAGAAAAAAACACCGATGAGAGAGACAAGACACGAGAGCGATCGGGAAGAGGAATTATAACCGGCAAGAACGGAAGGTGCTATTTATTATCAGACTCGTGGGGGCACAATGGCTCGCGACTGCTGATTGATGTTCTCGCCTTTAGTCACTGTCGGACGTATGCTATATTTACAACAATCCGCCTACCCCCGTACATCATCGAAGAAAAGCGCTGCCGAGTCACGCCGCCGCGCTTTTCGAGGCGAGTACGCACAAATACGCGCGCGTTTTCGGGAGACTCAATTATTCCCCATCGCGCTGATTTGCGCTATAAACTTCGGTAATTAAAGTGATAGAATTATTCAACAGCGGTGTAGCCGCGCCCGATATGAATCCACGTTCGAGAGCGAGCTCTACGTGTTATTTACACAAATTCGAAATATACGTCCGATTCGGCGTACAATTCGCGTTTGTTCACAAAGAGAACCTATTTTGATGAAACGCACTACGTGCGGGTAAACGCGCCGACTGCCGAGTTAATTATTTACGCAGCGAATTTATCACGAAAATGTTATGATCGATTAATTGCATGGAGAATTAAAACTCAGAGAAATATACACACACACAGGTGTTATCGAGCTCCGATTCCAGTCCGATAAATCGCACTGCGGTCCAGGATGTCGCTAATCGATTGACCGTCAGTAAATAATCAGCTGAACGAGTCGTCATCCGACGTAGCAGAGCCCATTCTGTCTAAAATGTGACGTGTGCCACGCACAGAAGCTTACGTGACGAGAATTAGTTATCGCGTGGAAGCAACCAGTGGCGTAGATCCCCATGCGGTTACGTCGTAGACCTCCGGTAAACGTTCGCAAAGCGTCTCTAAAAAAAATCTTGACGAGTGTCGAGTCCGTGACCTCAAGAACTGCGTCTGCAGAATTTTATACAAATTTTTTCTCAAGGCTTCTCTTCTGAGAAATGATTCCGGAATGAAATCGGTGTGTGTCGCGATGAATCAGCGGAGTGGCTGGCGCACCGAGGAAGCACGTTTGTGCGTAATGCACGGCGAAATTGCGGATAACGCAGCGGGATGCGCTTTCCGCGTCGTCACTATCGCGATCATTTAACTCTCCGAGCCGGACTCGATAACGTGAGCGGGGCGCCCGCTTTATCTCAGGGACCCTATCTCGCGAGGCCACATTATTAATTGCGGAGTTACTCAATTGCCGAGAAATTGTCGGCACAAAGCGATCTCTCGGAGAGCACCGACGAAAGATACGCGTGACGCGATTACCGCATCAGTGACATTGCCCAGAGCTGCCGCCCTTGCCGAAAGGGCGGCACGTTCTGCGCGATTGACCGAGCCCTGAGCGCGTAATAATGGAACGCAAACTGCGTCGTGTTTACAATAGCTGGTGATCGTTGAGGATCACGCGAATGCACGCTTCGATCTGTCACAGTGACAGCTGAGTTCCTTGACGATTCTTCCTTCTTGCATTGTCGAGCGTCATTTCCCTTTGAAAATTATCATTTATTTTTGTCAATCGTGACGCACGATGTTTCTCTCCGGAGCGCAACAATTGTGTCCGATGTGGTTCCGAAAAAGTTGAGGGACGTTCTCTTAAGGAAACAGCAAGCTATTTATCTTATACTAATGATATATATTTATTAACGACAAGATAAGAAGATATTCAGAATTTAAGACAATTATAAATTATTTGATAAGTCACAAGTAAAAAAAGATATAAGAAAAAAGATATTCTTATATTATAAGAATATCTTTTTAATATTTTTTTATATCTTATATCTTTTTTATATCTTATCAAATAATAATTTATAATTGTCTTGAATTCTGAATTATCTTCTTATCTTGTCGTTAATAAATATATCATTAGTTCGAGAAAGGATAATACGGGAATACAATTGTACGCCGCAAGGACGACCTCCCCTTTTATCTCTTTTCTCTTTTCAGTCAGCAAATGTCGACATATCGCTTTCATTATTAAGCTAATTATATAGGTCGAAGCCGAATAGCCAATCATATTACTCAATATTACAACCATATTATCATACAATTTGCGAGGTTTTACATATGCAAGGATAAGGCGCGTTTTTCAATAATACAACAATACCATGACGTGCCTCTCTTTGCGACGAGTTACGGTATAATTCTTCATTTAATTATTCGAAGCATATTTAATATAAATGAGTTGCTTAAGCAATTAATTAATTAGAAGATTAACCTTTCACTCGACGCAACAATGTAAGACTAAACAATTAAGACTAAAATGAGGAGAAGAAACGCAGTTATGCATTATAGTGCAAAAGATTTAGTTTCATAAGCGACCCAATAAAGAGGAGCACTCACGTTTAGTGACAGTTGCGTATGTCGCAAGCTCCGTTATCGTGCCGCAATGCTCACCGGTGATCTTCCCTCCTCCCGCCACTCGCACCGCCACCCCACGATCGCCGTTCGATTATCGTGTTTCACAAAGTGCCATTTCACCAAGTCATTTCACCGAGCACACCATACACTCTTCCGCGACGCGCGTCAGCGAAGGAAAAAAAAATCGGGACGGCGCGAGCTGTCAGCGCGGCGGGTTACTCTCACGCGCGGCGTGTGCTTTTCGCGCGTCGCGACGTTCGAGCCCGGGTTACGGGCAAACCGACGAGAGCAATGCGTACCCCTCGCGACCCCGTGACGGACTGAGGATCTCGTCGATGGTGCAGCGCCGCCGTGACCCGTGGCGACACCGCGAACTAAATCCGCGCCCGCACATACGCGCCGCGAGTATCACTCAGCGCGGCGATCCGCTCCGGTCCGCGATCTGGGTCCTCCCGCTCGTCTCTCGCTCAATTTTAACCCTTCGAGTACAGCGAAGGGGTGCTCGCCGACAAACCCGGATACTTTTCGTCCTCTCGAATTTAGGATCTATGAATGGAGAGTAGAGTATAAATGTGCGGATCCTTTTGCTCCGTTTTGGCTCTCTAGATGCTTTAGAAGTATGTGCTTCTTAATTTAGGAGAAAAAAAAGAGTGAAGATTCGATATTTAGAGCAAAATGAAAGAGATATGAAACGGATATGACGCGGCATTTTTTCCGGCTGCAGCGTGGAACGCGAAGTAATCGAGTTTTTGCAACCGTCGAACCGGCGTAGTTTTTGCATTGTTTCTGCTCCCTGTTACCGAGACCGTAAATATACTACCCAGCAGAGTGAATATGAATACGACTTCATTACCGTAGTTATGTGTACACTTTGCAAAATGAATAAAATGTTTCAGCAGTGGAGCGATATTACGAGACAGACTCTGTTGGTAATTAATACATAAAATTTACATGCACTATAAATGAGCGATGTAGCAGTATGCCCATACGAAGTAGCGAGCTAAAGTTATTGAAGAGAGAAAAAAAATACAATTCACTAACTCTACAATTTTAATTTTGCAATTCGCATAAGTAACATAAACTTTTTTATTTATCGTACGAACTGTAGTAATAATATATATTAGCATTTTGCGTTGCAAAAAAGATTCGAGAATGATACGACAGCAGAATCATATCCTCCAACTAATTTTAATTGAACGGAACTTTAATCTAAACGCTCTAGTGAAGAAGTTATTTCGAGATGAATATTAAAAAGCAGCGGGAAGGAAACCGCGGCTTCGCGAATTAATTTTTTTCCTGAGAAACAATCGTCTTTAAATTACTCGAGGCACCGCCGAACGGAGGAAAGTGCGGGGAAACAGGGACATTTTGCATAATACATATGTCACAGACGTTGATAGAGTTAAACTTGGCTATTTTCCATCGTGCTTTCTAACGTTTCCAACGTCTCGCCGCAAGACGTTGGCGGTGTGGTTTCGCGTTGCTCTTTCCCACAGGGTTTTACGGGCCACGGTTAGAGCGAAGAGGTCCGACGTGGTTCGTCTCGTTCGACGAGCGGTGAACGTCGACGCGGAGATCCGAGTGGGATGGAGAACGCTCTCCGTGTAAGTGGCACCGTCGTTCCGAAATATATCGTTGCGGTAGGTCGCGTGGGAGATCGTCGTGGTACTCGGAGAACGAAAGACGCAATTATCGGTTAGCGTGGCGCTCCGACGCTACCTCGGTTTGGTTGCTTACGCCATTTACCGTATTGCTTGTACATTACCGCTTTTCTTCGGAACTCGGGCTTTATTTACCTGACGTTAAACTCGCGCGCTCCCCCGCGGTTCCGCACTAATGAAAGAGGGAAATTTTCAAGATAAAAGAGAAAAGCAAGGATAATCTTTAACGGAAACGTAGCATTTTTATATAAGAGTTATGAAACTTGTTCTGTTCCCTCGCTCATGGAGATTGGAAGTTAAAATGCTAGTAAAATTTCGATCGTACAGATGAATCTTTCCTCGGAGAATAGAGAGGGTGATTAGGTAACTTTTACTGCAGAGAACTTTGAAACATATCGCGCGCAACAAAATAAAGATTCTCGTTAATGAAGGTAATTCGCCAATTTCTCGATAGAAATTACCTCGCGTGTCGAGTTGTATTACGGCTGTTTATTAAGTTGGGGATTTATCTTTCTCTCAAAATGACCCAGATTTTCGAGGGGTCGTCTCCAACGAATCTCTCCTCGTATTTTCAAACCACAAATCTCTCGTACCCGCGGATGTGGACACATGACGTAATTTAGCTCTCCGATTTGGGTCGACATCCATTGCGTCGAGCTTACTAAACGCTGGTCGGAAACATCGGGCGAGCATTGTGGCGACACGATCGAGAACAATATCACGTGTCCATGAATCAAGCATACCCTCCACTCGAGACGTCGCGTCGATCCGCTGTAACCTATGTACGATAATGTCAGTCGATAGCGCGGAATCGGTCGGCCGCATCAATCGGCAGATACATCTCGCGATTCGCGAGGGTCCGTCTAGAATGGGCATAGTTCGCAGTTCAGGTCGCCGGATGTAGGGCGCGGGGAGGGTGAGTTTGTTTCATTCTGAGATGTTTGTGCGGGGGGAAGGCTTCGTACAATCTGTCGCGACTCGCGTTTCGCGTTCGTTGTAAACTGGGCATGTAATGTATTTGGGGGGCCATTGCTTTCAGCCGGAGTTACGAGAGGAGCGCGACCCTCCGGAACGAAGCGGTCTCGTACGAGGCCAAATACGAGGCACTTAAGCCGCGGCCGCGCTGACCTCCGCCACTGTGTCCCGACTCCGTTTGTCTCGGCGAGCCATCGCCTTTGACAATTCCCCTAACTTGTTCCGAGAAGCTCCACCCGAGCATTACTTACTCGCGAACCGTTTCGAGGCTTGTGTCGTTACGTAAGTGGCAGTCCGCTTTACAACTCTCGTAAATCAATGAGTCGCGACGAACGTCGAATTCTCATTAGTTGCGGCGTGCGACGATCCGCGATACGTTTTGCGCCTAAGTGACGTTAGGAGCACTTATTTCACGGCGAATCGGATATCCACCGGTACAATCTTTTGCGGTTCAGAGGAGGGAAGGAGGATTTTTCCAACGAGTAGTTCCTTTGTGATTAGTGGCTCGAGGCATCGGCTTACTCGGCCACGAGCAAAAGAAAAGACGTGGGATTGTTTCTTCGAGCTGCACCATTGTTACCGCGCCCCGCTCTCCTAAAGCAAGCTTAGATTTAGTGCCACGTGGAAATAAACGCTTTCGCCGTGGTGAACAACAAGAATCGTTCGTTACGTTAATGACAGGTTTCTTCAGACGAATGGGAAACGGAGCTCTCTCTCTCTCCTTCTCTCTTTTCCTCTCTCTCGGTATCGGACAAAAACTCGCGTCCCTTTTCATCGAAATGAAATATCTTCGTGCGCCGCGTCGGCCGAATACCGATGCAATTAATCGTGCTGATGCTGATTAATCCTCTGTAATTTGGTAAACATCGTGGAAGCGACGCACACTTTCTTCGACCTGCCATCAACTGGATAACGCAAAATCGCCCCCTTCCATTAGAAACAATGTATCCATAGTGAGGGACTATAAATCTCGGCCACGTCTTTCGTTCGCGCACCTCGGAAGTTTTCGCGTCTTACATTTGTCGGGTTTCGAAGGCCTGGCGGCGCGCCCGCTCGATATTTTGTTATGCCATTAATAACCACTGTCTCGCTCCTCGGTAACAGGGCTTTCTCAATTAATCTACGTTACGAGTGTGCCGAATGGCGAGGGGGAATGTAAAAGCTCGAAAATTAATATTAATGCATGGAGCGCAGAGAAATCCATGCCGTTCATAGAACGAGCGAATCGATATTTTACGCGGCGATGTCAATGGCTAATGAAAACGTCGAATAATCCGATACCGGCGTAGGTATTCCTCGTATTGTTTCGCACCACGGCAAACCTTTGTGCCGCGTCCAATGAAATTGTTTCACCGACAATTTGCGTTATACCAGTAAATTTTGCTTCTCCGGGTGGTTATGCAACGAAAATCGTCGAAAAGTAAACCAGTTTATCGCCCGGCTCAAATTCGTCCGCGTCGTGCGATCGTAGTTCGATTCTTCGTTCATTATTAATGCATCGTATCGAAACATTTCTTTTTGCATGATTTGTCTCTGACAGGGACGTTCAACAAAATTGTTGACTCACAAAACTAAAAGCGACATGAGACGGCGGAAGATCGTCACTGTGTCGATGTCGCGCGTCGATGAGAAAACGAGAAAATTTTCTTTTTCTTTTCTGACAAGTCATGCGGCCGGTTTTATATTCGCACAGGAGAGAAAAGTTACATTGCAAATTTTAATGCAGTGTCCGCTCGAACGAATGACTTTGTACAAAAACTGCCGGCCGCAGAAGGACCGGTAAAACGGATCGCTTTTTTACGTGTCACTGCTTACCTTGAATTCACGACTCGCTTTAGCGGAGCGTGCACGTTATTTGCACCTTGTACATGTTCGCGTGAACGAAAACGAATTGTTACCACGGTAAGCAATCTCCCCCCAGCGATTGTCGGATAACTCATAAATCACAATTCATTTATTATGGTTCTTACACCCGCTTCAATTTCCAAACAATAGACCGTTTCCAAAATTGTAATTCGTAAAGCATTTCATATTCATACCCATCCTCTCATAATTCGGGTTATTTAACGCTTTGCTGCCCGGTGGAATATTATTGAGGCTTCGTTTGATTTACATAGATTGCATATGGCAGTAGTATTAATTAATGCAATGATTAAAAGACCGCTATGAAATAATTCAGATAATATTAATTGCGGCACATGTTATTAAAATATTCACGTTGCGCTGATGAGTTTACAGTCGCGCCGATAATGCTTTTGTACGAATACCATTTTGATACCGTTGTACATTCTTAATGTTCCATCACATAAAATGCGACGTTTAATCCGATGGTCGGCTTTCGTATCAGCCGCGAATCCTTCACTCGATAACTCGATCGACTGTTGTCCCACATTAAATGCATCTTCGTCAACCGAATTGTGTTCGCAAGCGCTATACCGCTTCGTACATTCGATGAGCCACGATATTTCCATATTAACGCGCATCGCTGTCAGTTATCGGCTGAAATTAGTCGAATAATTTGTTCACCGACGCGAAACGGTGCGGATAGCATGGGGGAGACACGGAGAGCATGGGAGCGACAAAACGTGGGACGAAAGAGCGAGAGACTGGTAGATCCATGGTTACTGTTGGAATTTCATAAAGGCCCATTGAGTTGCCAATCGCTATCAACTGCGGACGAACGACCTCCTAATTTTTTCCCTGTGCAATGGACATCGCTTGTTCTCGTTTATTCCGTTTAAACTTTCTCGATAACTGTGTTCGCTTGTGGCTGCCACTCAATTTTATATCGTTCGCTTTTCAAGCGATGTTTTTCTAGGTACCATTTTGAACGAAAATACTTGCTCATAATACGTTTGACGTACGTGCCGTAACGATGCTGGCTAATTGATATTCATGTAAACATTATGGATTTACATGTGGCCTGCGTCGATAATACGGATATTTTTGTACATGTTTACAATTTGCAATAAGTAATAGCGTAACGATATATAAACGCAAAATATCTCGTGGTTGGCTGGTGCCGGGTGAGTGAGTCGCGGTGAGGGTTGACCTGGCAGTCGGATCGATCCGGACTCTCCACGTAGAAACCTAGCTTCCTCTTTCGCATTTGTACCCCTGCGTCGCGCCTGCTTGCGCTCATGCCAGCCACAAGGTTCTCCGATGTTTTGTATCCGCGTTCCGGGAGCTCGCCAAGACCTCGCTCCAGATACCACCGTCGCCAAATATTTCCAATTGACCCAATCGGGTTTCGAATAAAGGCACAAAGGTACGGACGTTTCTTTCGTGAATTCGTTCAAGAATATCGCGACACAGCGATCGGATCGTGGAAAGCTTTCGTGGAAAATGTCTCGCGTCCACATTGTCAGAAAATAATTGGTCGGCATTTCGCTGTGTCTATACAGAACGCGCGCATCTTCACCGCACTCTACACCTGTTTGCGCCGGTTTCGGCTACAGGAATACGTTGGCGTTGTATCCGCACTTGGGAGCGTTCCATCTATCCGTGGCGACCTGCTCCAGATATTCCGACCGAACATTCCAATTAGCCCGGTCATGCGCCCTCGAACCACATAAAAGGCTTCGAATTCCGCGTGCGGATTTGGAGGTTCTGGGTCAGGCAAACCGTGGAGCGACAAGCTCGTCTATTGTTCGCTCGATTTGCCCGCTACGGGAAGGAAAATCAAGAGGTTAGCGTTATCGTAGAATTGGAGTTCAGTGAATTCTGCAGCCGGATAGCGTCGAAGATTCCGTTTAAGCTCGTCATAGAACGGCACACATATTGAATCACGTGGTGAGTCATTCTTATGTTAATACATAAATGCGTGTAGTTGGTATCATTAAATCACGTGGACAAACGTGCACGATGGAGCTTGACGATATTCTAATCACGTCACACGCTCCAATGTCTCCGATAATATTCCAAGCTTAATTTAAAAAATCATAACATGAGTTTGGTAATAATTAATGACGCTTCACCGATAACTAGATCAGTGACTGGCTCATGTTATGATTTTTTTATTAAGCTTGGAATTTGGAATATTATCGAAGACTTAATATGACAAATTTTCGCACAGGATCTTTCTTTGTCTATTTCAGGACAAATATTCGACCGCGGCGATCGTAAAACATTTCACACGCCTTTGCAGGTGCTCGCTTTCGCGTATTCTTACGTTCCTTATATTTCATTTGGCGCGGCAGCGATTCTCTTAAGTACCGGAACTACTTTAGGATCCGAACTTCTGAATCGCTTAATGTCTGGAAGCTGGGACCTGACCTATATTCCACGCTCTGCCATTAAATATAGGCTATCCCGTCGTCTAAAAGACGGTACTGTCTTCAAATGCGCGATATCGACGCTCCGATGTCTATAGCGTGTCTATTATGGCTCACTTTACGCGGTCAACGTGCTTCAGCGGCGGGATTCCGCGTAACCAGTATCGACAGGTTATTTCTACGGAAGGGGTAGCTTCTCTCTCCCTCGATGAAGAGGTTTAGACCCGCATTATTGCCTTAGAACTATGATTACTGTATCCGACGTGGCTATAGCGTCCGACGTAATGGTAGGCAATAGATGAACCCGCCTCATTACTCAACGGGTATCAATTGGATGCCGATATATAGAACAGATGTGGCTCGTTAAATCCTATCGTTGCTTCCGTGTACCGTTTTTCTCCGTAATTTCCGATGCACCGCTGTTAATCTCGTTATTGACGAACGCGAATCGTATATTTTGTATCGCGAAATGCATTTCGTGTTTTCCATAATTAAGACATCGATCGATGCCGTCATACGACTGACGCTATTACCGTCGTCTCACCTTAAGCCCCTCGTAAAGGAGTGAAATAGGGACCGGCGTCTGCCGTGAAGACGGAAAGGGAAAACTGTCGGCGCATAGATCCGAGATAGGCGTGGAAGTCTCGCCCGGACTTTAGTAGGCAATATATCGAAGGGTTTTCCCATCGGGATCACGGTGACAGAGGTGCAATACGGACAGGCAACGATCCGTCCGTCGGTTGCCGTGTCGGAGTGACGGAAAGGGACGCGCGTTACCGTTTTGCACCCCGGCGCATCCTTTAAAGCCCATTGTATCCCGCCAGGATGGCACGAGGCAGACGAGGTGGGTAGGAGGTTGCTTGCTTGGTTGAAGAGCGAGCTAAGGTGCCGCGCGGAACGACGAGGTGTTTCTCGTTGTTGCGGGTGTACAAACGGGGTGGAGTTGAACACAACGAGGGGTCGGAACATTACGTTCACTACCCGTCCCGCTGCCGCTCACCCTCGCCGGTTCCATCCCCATCTCGCAACTACTGCTACCATTCCCCCCGGAAAACCTGTGTGGCGTAAGCGCTGTTTATGGAGACCGCAGGCGGCATCTCCCGTCGAGCTTATAGCGTTACCACTGCGCTCAGCCAGCCTCGGTTACGAGCGAAGGGATTTTCTGCTGGATGAGGATGCCGCCAACCCCGACAGCCGCGCGACTTTCTCCCTTGCATCTCCCTTTGCGCTTGGATCTCGGTTTAATGTATAAAAATAAGCTCGTTCGACGTGCATTCTATTCCGCGCGAGGCGTGCCACGCCGATAGCCGCGTCTATTTGTGCTTGTCACAGATAGACGTTAAAATTGCGTTTTCTTGTCGCGAGTCTTGCTGCGGGCAATTAAATCGGCCAAATGCGTGCGCGCAGGACATTTTAAACGCACGGACTGACAGGCGATTCTTGCTAAGTTTTTTTAGTCACTTGTGATTGCGTATTACACGCAAATATAACCGTGTTTAAATATGTGACAGTAACACGAGTTATTAGCTTTTATTTTATTAACGATTTATGCCGACCTCATGAGAAATCTGGCGAAATAATCGTTATGCAAATTTTTACTGCGCTTTTTTTGCTTTCTCATGGTTGGTTCAATGTATTAGAGTACGCGTGCACCGACTATCGTACAAGTGGTTGCGTGTAAGGGACAACAGGTATCACGAGCCCGAGCTGCTATAAGTACATTTGAATACGTTACGACTACGTAAACGTAAGCTGAACAGTTTTCCGCGAGACGTCTCCATCGTACGCGGATTCCGGGGTACGTTCGGAAAAGTACGTGAAGCGTTATGGATATTTATGCAAAGCGAGGGACGGGATATTGTTTTCTTTTGTAGATGGAAATCGCGCGCGGCCGCGAAATAAAAAAGATTTTTCAGCTACGTTTTGCGAAGCACGCGCGGTGTTATAACCCCTGACATTTACGTACGGGCATGCCCGCGACAGTCATGCGTGCATGCGTGTTACATTACGTGCATATATGCCCGTTATTCGCCGATTTAATACCACAATCTCGAAAAATCCGGCGAGACAGCAAAAAGCTGGAAGGCGGAGAATGGGGAATGGGGAAGCGAGGAGAAAAATGATAGGGCGGTGGGTCACCGCGAAATAGCATGACAAGAAGGAGGCGGAGACGGTGGATTAAAACATTTTTATACATTTTTTTTCTTCCTTCCTTCCTTCCTTCTCGCCGGGCCGACCGGCTACTTAAGAGGCATTGCTTCGCAAACCGCCACGCAAGACAACTTCCGGTCCCTGAGTTCTCTGTCCCGGCTATTCTTTTCATTCTCGTTGCTCTCTTTCTCTGGTTGCTCATCCGCGACCCGGCTGTTCGCCTCCGGAGAGATTATTTTCCTCCGGATGGACGGGTAAAATGTGTAAGGTGAGCGAGATTGGACAGACGTCGGCTTTTGCGAAAGGCGGACCACTTAATAGAAAAGGATTAAAAAACGAAGAAAGAAATGTAGCAGCTGCAAGCGAAACAACCGCGCACGTATGCGTATCGTAATTTAAAGGAAAGGAGTCATCTGAGAAATATTGTGAAATGTATTTCATCACGATTCGTTTTAGCAGAGGAAATCGTGCCTGATATCTTATCTCAAACCGAGAAGAGACATTTCTTGCGAATTATTTCCTCGTCTTTTCCGTCGCATGCTCGTCCCCTGGTAGGGAGTTATAAGTTTGTCTGTACGTTTGCACGCCCCGTTACGATCATTGCCATCGGCTTTGTTCCAATTAGTGTTGCCAGTCCGACTTAATACTTTTCGCGTTGCCGAAGCCGCCGAACGGTTCTTAACCTTCTCCTTAAGCCACAGCAGCGAAGTTCAAAACCTGGACCCGGAGGTTTTCAAGCGCGGTGACCCACCGAGGCGGATTAAAAGCACGAAGAGCTTCCCGACTCTCTCTCCCCTTCCTCCCACCTGTTCCCACGGGACCTCCTATTCCGAGTTGCTTTTTTGTTCCAACCTGCACGATATCTAACTGTAGGTAAGAGGCTTTTGCCTTTGAAGTCCC
The DNA here is from genome assembly GCA_901521435.1 of Crematogaster levior. Lineage (NCBI taxonomy): Eukaryota > Metazoa > Arthropoda > Insecta > Hymenoptera > Formicidae > Crematogaster > Crematogaster levior. The sequence goes on from CABEGB010000725.1 coordinate 438,707, forward strand.
CTCACTTTTGCAACTTGTATTTCTTTCATTAACGTACTTCGTTCCCGAGTATTTTCGCGGTGCAGCAGGGCAAAGCCGGTGGAAATAACTCCTCCTCGTTCCTCTCTTCAATCCTCTTGCACTATCCTCTCGCGTTCTACAGTGGGCAGCATCGTAAAAAAATCTTCAAACCGCATTTCCTGGGCCATCTTGTTGGTCCCTATGTTGAAGCTCCTTTATCATTAATTCTATTTGGAGGTCCGAACCGCCGTTAATTCCCTTTCTTTTTAATGCAGCACCCGGACAAAATCCTTCGTGTTTTACAACCCATTTAGTTCCACGCTAATATACATACATATATACACACACACACATATATATATATATATATATGTACATATATAAGCGTGGATATTAGTATATTTCGGTTTCTGTACAATGCCACATACGCCGAGGGTAGAAATGCCGGTAGCTTCGGCGAAGAGCGGCAGCGAGAACGGGAGTGTCGGTGGGCTCAGGTGTTTCCACCGGCGTAGCTCGGTATAGCGGGGCAAAGTGGTGTGGTCGATATGACTGAAACTACCCCTTCCTGCAAATTCTGCTGATCTCCCTCTGTCGGACTAACAGCATCCTCCTCTACCCGTGCCATTCCCTCCATCTCTCTCTCTCACTTTTTCTCTTCTGTCCTCGTATCCAGAACTCATTCCCTACAGCCGCCCTTCTTCATACACCTCTGGCTCGCGCGATAGTGGTGGCATTCGCGGAATTTTGCTTTTATAATATTTAATCACGTTGAATATTGGAGAGTTCCCTCGAAGTGTGCGCTGTAAATTATTCGGCGCACAGGGTTTCTCAATTTAGGGATGCTGCCTAAATGCTACAGCTTCTTTTTTCGAATTTAATGCAACACATATGAAATAGGGAATTTAGGACTTGAATACTTACTACTAAAATGTTGTAAGTACAAAGAAAATCCCAAACCAAAACTTTTTAAAATAATATTTATTGTCAAGAAGTACAATATTCTTTATTTTATGTATATTTTATTATATATATCTAAATAATATATATATTATTTTTATTTTTATTTTATATCGTAAAAATTTTTTATCGTAAAAATTTGTAGCCTTCATTATACCATAGTTTTTTACTGTGCTATTAACTTTGTCACATAAAGTCCGTTTCAATATAAAAGCAATTTTAACAATGATGCTTACAGCTTTTTACTCTTTTTTAGTCTCTTTAAACAGCTAGGTTCTTAATTATTAATTATAATACTCTTATCATAATGAAACAAAGTAATTAGGACCTTTAAAAGCAATGAACTTTTTTTTAGGAGGCCTTGATGTTGTGCTACAACAGTATCGCAAATACAACAATAAAATTTTATTTGCAATGAGATTTGAACTAAACAAACAATATAATCAATTCAATATGCATAAGAGTGGCTGAATTACAAAATTTAATCTCCAGTTAATATGCAAAGTTTGAAGGTAGGAGGCCACAGATTTAATTTTACCTGCTGAACCATACCGAATTCTTTCGATTCTATTGGGAGTCCGGTCGTTTTTTCGATCGGCCATTCGGAAAAAAGTCGAAATACATGGCGGCGCTGTCATGGGAAATTGAAACATGCTGACTAGCAGACCAATTTCGTCCTAATTAAAGGAGTTTTTTCTTGCTCCCGTGAGATTTGTCTATTCCGAATACGAATATCCCCGTGAAAAAAAAACGCAGTGTTTGAAAACCGAAACTGTTCTACTGCATTGTCCTGTACTTTTTTATGTAATAATACAAAAATTTCAATAATATACTCATGATAGTTGCTGAGAGAGAGAGACAGTTTCAATAAATTATTAGTTATGCAGATGAATGTCAGCATTTTTTACTTGTACGTTCTATATCTGTAGATATAAGAAAAGGTTTTGTTAGGTTTGTTCAAGTTTTTTGCGATTAAAACGTTTGCTTTTCTCCGTTCGCTGCGCTGAGAACCTGCTTTTCATAAGTAATCATGTACATGCATTCTCGTTATATCCATTTTCTGCGCTCAGTTAATCGTTATCATTAGAAGAAGTTATGATAATATGAACGGTGGAGGTTCTTTAACTCGATGAATTTGTAGATCCGAGTATACAAATATCCGAGATTACTTTTTTGAAAAAATTCAACGATGATGTACTTGGTTCCTGAAGTACGAGATTTGTGATCTCTGACATGTATTAAGGTTTTCTCCTACATTCATACAACGTAACTATTGATCTTTTTCTTTAAAAAAGAAGAGAATTTTCTATCTAATGTTTATATTCTCTTTTTTTGCTTTAAAATATATGAGAACTGTAGAATATATGAGAATTAAAATTTTGATACTTAAGAGAGTATCACTGCATCTATAACAAAATGTTATAATCGTATAGGATAACAAATGAAAACGCTAAACGTTTAAAATAGTTGGCGGCGCGATATACTTTATACGAAAAAAAGCAATTAACTTCATCGATGTGCAATTGCTTTCATTATTTTGAATTAACGCGACGGAGCGGATTAATTTCGTCATCGACGTAATTTTCACAAAAGAGCATCGATGTTTGACACTCGGTTTACACATGAGGATTACAAGAGTGTAAATTTGTTATACGGTCAGTGCACTTCGTTTATTCCGTTCCACGAGCTTTATTTGTTGTCAATGATTATTTTACGCAAGAAATGCCTTGATAGAAATTTTCAATAATAAATCTTTATTTGGCAATGCGCGCGCTCATGAAGTTAACTGAAGACAGTTTAGATGAAATGCGATCGTAGCGCAGCTTTCATTATTAAATAATCGAAGCAACTTAGTTTTTGCTATTTTGAAAAACTAGCACGATGAATTGCTTTAATTACAAGCGATTTAAAAAAACAAATTATTTTTATCTAATTTTATAATATATTATATATTGAGATATGTTAATATTGAACAAACTTTTTTAAAGCAATCATATATTGCTCCAAATATAATTATAATTACTGTTAATAGCAGCAAGTATTATTCAGTAATCTCTAATAAGATTAACCTTGAATTTCAGATCTCAGAATTATTAATAAAATTTTGAATATAAAATATTTCAATACAATGGATCTTCATTTTAATCCCGCATCAGACGCGCTTTATTTTTACTTATTTTATATGCTAATAAATGAATAATTGATAATATACACACACACATAGACTGCTGTCAATGTTAAAGTATGAAGTTTGGTATAGTGGCGATTATATCGTGATGAGAGTGAGTGTGAACATGCCCATCGCAATCCCGTTTAGGGCGGTAAGCTGAAATCATAACTTTTCGGCTCGGGTATTAATTTAATAATCTCGAATAACTCAATATAAATCTGCGGCCGTCTGCCAGTTAACTTTCGCGACGGAACGGACTACAAGGGTGCTAATTAAGTGATTCAATTACAGCCGCAGGAATTAAGATTCGCCGCGGAAAACTAAAATTCAAAATAAGGCGTCACAACCGTTGCCGGAATATTAATAACCAAAAATCACTCTTGAGAATTGATACGCTGTTATTTTTTTTTAAATATTATTAACGTTATTACAAATGGCACAAGATAATAAAGGTATATTGTCCATGTTAAGCAATACATTTTCATTATTATTCTCTAAAATCCGAAATAATTATTTTTTAATAGCATTTTACCGTTATTTCAGCGACATGGAATTTGCACAGAATATTTTATTATTGGAAGGTAAATGTTGCTGAAACGTAAAATTTGTTATAATATGTAACTTGCAACACAATTTTTAGTTTCAATTGTATTTCACGGGAAGATCATTCTTGTATGAAGTTTATAAATTTTCCGATACATTTATTCATTTAAATCAACATAACTGTAACGGAAGCCGATGTAGGCGATGCTGCATGTTAAATTAAAATAAATGTATTATGTCATTTAAATGTAACTAATACAGGCTGCGACCCTCTTTGCACAGTCCATTAAATTCAATCGGCCGTGATGGCGATAAAAAATGTTTATTAGTCGCACGTGCGCGATTCCTTTTGAACGAGCCTTCTAAAAAGGGATAGGGACTCGCGCAAGCGGGTATTGCAGTGCCGTTTAAATAATGGTCTCGCAATTTTCACGCCGAACAATAATTAGTCTTGGCATATGGAAAGATGCGATGGATGCCAAGCGGATTGCTAACGGAGGGTCGGGCCATGAAACACGCGCGACACAATGTAGTTTTTGCAACGCGTGTCATTTTACACATATAAATATATATGTGTAAAAATATTATATATATATATATATGTATGTATATATATGTATATATACACACACACACACACACACATAGGTCCGCTGTGACGGTGATGCATTCATAAACGATCCATCAATTTTTCGAATCGAGTCAGAGAATATCGAGGAGACGAGTTTTGAGGCGTGGGAAATACGCATGAGCCTTGATGCTTTTTAATGCGGTCAAAAAAATTCTGCGGCTAAGCCATTAAGTTTCCTTGAGGCTCTCTTCGTCGATGATAGATGAGATGCGGAGCGGCAGACAGCCGGCGGATCAATAAATTAAATCAAGGCACGGACTGGACCGGGCTTGAAAATGATATCGATTGAACGGGGTGGAGGCAAAACCGATGGTATAGACCGTGGTAAAACCAGATGGCTTATGACTGATGATTACAGAGTGAAACGCAGAAATTTGATCGAGATCGTAACAAATTGAAAAAGTCGAGGTGTAAACTCGAAAATACATCGTATCCTAATTCAATTTAGACGAGATCTGCTGTTATGCCGCAAACGGACTCATGTTAATATTATTTATAAGTATCGCTTTTTCGATACGACGTGCGTCCGTCGATCAAACACGATCTAAACGTCCCATACGTAACATTCAAAAAGTCAGCTACAAGATGAAAGGCGTTCCACTTGCGGCAGATGAAAAAGAACGAAGAAATAAGACGAATAGAGGAGTTGAGGGTCAAAGCGGACATACAAAGAGGAAGGCTTCGTTCACTTTACCGTCCACGATGTTGGCTCTCGTCGCGGTGGACAAGTCGGCCGACTTTAATATGCACCCTAGAAATTGAATTCTCTCCCTTTTCTCACCGCGTCTCAATCCCTCCGATCTTTCTCACTTTCTCGGTCTCGTCAAAGCCCAGCTTCGGCCTGAGAGAGGAACGCAGGTGCGGCGAGACCCGTAATATGGATTTAAGAACACTCGGTGATATTGACGGATATGAGCACTCCCGCGGTGGCAAACACCTCCCCCTCGGATGCCGCCGTGTTACGCGACGGGGAATCGTAGCTGGGAATGCATGTCGGTACACACATTCGTGGCTCCAGTGAGTCATGCTGCAGTCGCAGTGGGTGTTTTTCTCATTCCGGCCAATCATAAAGTCTTATTCTTGCAGCTTAGCGCCGAAAACGGCACGGGGTACATACATAATAACAGGGGTGAGTTTATCCGATGACCGTGTAATCCATTATTACGTCTGCCATTCCCGATGACGTGTACCGTGTACAAGAATCCAGAATTGATCCCCGGGAACGTTCCAATGCCAAGTGTCAACGGGAAATACGCGAAGGGTGGTCATATTAGAGTGGTTAACCTTCGAGTGTAATTACGATCAGATCTGATGCTCACCGAAAACACCGTAAGGGAAAAAGAATCCGCTCTCGAACTTTTTTCAACTTGATATATTTATATTTTCTGGATATTTATATATTTTTTGGAAGTACTCCTCGATTTTATCTGACAATATATACGAGACTTGTACATGTTTTTATGATTTTTCTTACATTGAATCTTTCGTTGAATCTTTATATTGCTCATCACAATCTCTTTCTTTCTCAGTATTTTTTCACAGTTACATACGAACACATTTGTATGTAATATTTCACTTGCATTTGCCACTTTCATCATTCAGTTCCTTCGGTCGACGTAAAACGCAGCAAGCTGATTTATTTTCTATCCTGTTTCACGTCAAAACCTTAGAAAAAGCATTCGCTGGTCTAATCTTCAGATAAATAATTTTGCGTTTTCCAGTACACTTGATGTAAAGATGAAATATTCATCGCGACGTCGTGTATTTCAGCGCCAAGCTGAAGTCTACCATTATTAGGAAAGGACTGGTAAAGTTACGATTGTCTTAGCGAGTACGCGGGAAATAGGGTCAAAGTAAAGGGATTAGGATGCTTCGTAATAACAGGTGAGGAAGTTTATCATAACTTGCTCATGTAATCGGCAATAATACCGGTGAAACTGTCAGTCACAGCAAAGTAAATTGGAGTGATATCAACTCTCGTGTTTTCCTTTCTACAATCAAGTACATTAAAGTACATTATTGTTCCAAATAATTATCGAATAAAATTTGTAGAGAAATATTTCTCATATAAATTATTTAACTATTTAATTTTATGAAGTTAAATAGCGCATAATGTATTTTATGTTTAAATCATGAAATGTTTAAATAATAATTAATAATGTGCAATATATTGAGGTGCATAGTGTCATTAATAATAAATTTACTTGTATTTAATATTTTAAAGCTATACATAGATTACCATTATTATACGTGTATTATTAAAGTCTTAAATGAAAATGTTATTTTGAGATATTGACTTTCAGAAAGTTAATAAATAAAATATAAATTTCTTCGATATTTTTCTCTCTAAAAGTATTAAAGGTTTTGTGGAACCCCACCTTTGGATTTTCCAACTTCGGTACTTCAATCACAAGCTGAATGACACTTTCAACGGGAACGGTAACGCAAGTTTCGTTCTTTCATGTTCCTCTCTTTCGACATATAGGTACATCGCGTATACACATCCTCGAGTATCCTGATCCAGAAAGGTAAACTTTGTTCCCCATCGCCGGATGCTGTCTGACTCGTGTCTGATGTTTCGGAGTGTGCTCCACGATTACTACTCTTCTCGAAGTAAGTCCGGCGCTTCAGGATTCACATACGTTCTGTCAGTTCGTTCATTCATCTAAGGGCCGAATTTCCTAAGCTTTTTGCTACTTACCGCCAAATCCGTTAAGACTGTGCTTGAAACGAGTCCGACATTTCGATAAGAAGCATTTAGAATGAGTTAGAGCATTCGATTTTTTTCTTCACGCTTCAGCTGTTATTAGGACAAAATTTCGAAAGAGTTACTAAAATAATATCGGATATCGCAACGTGTTATACGTTATGACAAGTATAAAATTATTCTAAAGTCAAACTTTCCAGTATAATTTATACGCATGCTTCACAGTAAGTACAAGAGAAATTAAAAATACAATAATGAAGTTCTTAACATGTTTTTAATGCTAGAAAGCTTGAATGTCTTTAAACGATGATACCACATACTTATTATAATACATCGTAAAATGAAGGAGTGCTGTAACGTGGGGTGTGGAAGTAATAAAATATATAAATTAGATAGGTATATTTGATGATCTTGTGTCTCTTCCGGGACGGCGAGATTTATCGATGTCGTGCAACCTTCCGCACACCAAGTTGGCACACTCGGGTGGAGAGTGGTACAAGGAGAGTCCGGCGGTATTAATATTGAATTGCGTCTCTGCAGCATTCGGCTCATATTAAATGGAGCATTGTGGGCGTTTCGAGAAATCGATCGTCCACAAAGTGGCAATCACACAGAGAGTGAGACTCGATCACGTGATTTCCCGTGGGTGCCGTCATCGACAAATGACCCAGCTGCTGCAACGTGGATGCCGGTCCATCTTTGTGGATCATGCCGTGACGTGTTTGCTTCGACATTATGGAATGCCGTGACAGATCCGTGAATATTTTCCATAAGTTCTATATACCGTAATTTTGTGATTGAATGTCGTGTAAAAGGATAAAAAGAAATGTGTAGCCTGTAAAATATTTTTATCTTTTTCCTCCGATATTGAGTCTAATATTTTTTTCGTGAAATTCATTTAACTCGATATTTCCGTTTATGTAATTTAACAAAGTTAAACTTAAGTATGAGGCGGAAACCTTGTGGTGGAGCAGGATAGGAGGAAAATACGATAAATGGTACTAACTATTAATTAATAATAAAGTCAAAGCATTTTCCGCTAATCAACCATTTGCAAGTTCGCTCCGGGCAAGCTTCCCGCGGAAACCCGATATTTACCAACTTTAGTATCGCATTATAAGCCCCGTGAGCGGTATCGACGGATAGTTCCATGAGCATTAAATCTAAGATTCCTTCGACAGATCCTCGTTTTCTCCAAAGCGGCGCATCCAAAGTGAATTAATGTAACTTTGGGCTTGCGGATAAAGTAGTCAGATTCTGTCAAAGCGGGATTCGTTGCTGCAATGCTCGCACGTTATAGATCATATGTGTTACACAAGCACACTTGCCGTCTATCTAATCCGTCAGTGTACGGTGTATCTTCAGGTATCATCACACTGATTCCTTTTCTCGTCGTTTCTCGGTCACGGTGTAACGCTGAAAGATATTGCATAATAACGATGTATCGACAGGCGTGCACTGACGAGATTTATTTTTCGATGCGCTGCAAGATGTGAGACGATTCTCCACGGGTATATACACACGAATGTGAATATAATTCGTGGCTGACGTGTATTCGCCGTGAGTTCATTCGCAAGGAAGATGCCCTCAGATTCCTCGGTGTGTCCCTCGCTTTCTTCGGTATCTTATATTGAATTTTCTTGAGTGTTGCGCGATCCACTCGAATGGACGACGCTTTTCCATGATCGCCATCCTTCATTCACGCGTTGTTGATGCGCATCTCTTTGTCCCCAAAATTGCATAACAGAAATCCAACTCATATTATTCGTGGATTATATGAAAAACGCATTATATGGACATAGTGTGATTAATTAATGATTAATTATACGGTTGTTTTACCATTTCTGACGACGCCATATAACAATCATGAATGAAGTTTTTTTTAAAAAAGTTATCAACGCTGTTTTAAGGTTTCGCCGTTTCGCGCTGTATGACGTATTTCACAGAAACGAGATAAAATTTAATGGCATTCCTTAAAAATACATAGACGCGGCACAGACGGCGCGTTATGCTGTGAAAGCCGTTGAAAGTTTTGCGGAAGACTCGCAGAAACTTTTAATTTACTTTCGAGCGTTGGTTTATGCAGCTCGTTGTCAAGTACATGTGTGCCGCACATAAACGGAGTTGTTTCTTTTCTCCCTTGGAATCCTCAGGGAAACTCGATGACGTTGATGACGAGTGCGACGACGTCGTCAACGAATTCCCCTTCAACAAGTCTCTTCCTCCAGCTGGAACTCGTCGTGATTTAAAAAAACTCTGTTCGCGCGTTTCTCCTGAACTAACTTCTTAATCGGGAGATTGTTTGCATAACGTCTTGTGATGATTTATTTTGACAGATCGCACATCTCTATTCTCATCGTATAAACACTTCTTTGTTCTCGTAAATTCAGACCTTGTTTTACATCAATTGCCATTTCTAAAAAAATTGAAAGATAGATCTAGACTTTTTAAACTTAATTTTAAAAATAATAAGTTGATTCATGCGTAGCTAATAGATGTACATTTTTCCGATAAAATACGGAGACACTTTTGTCATATTATGAATGTGTAATGGCAATAAATGTAATATACGCTCGTAATACGCTCATCAAGAATATTATTATTATCAAGAATATTATTATCGATAATGTATTTGATTTTTCGTAGACAGTAGCCAATTATAAAGTAATTCGTTCTTCGCACACAAGTCTTTCCTAATTTTGCGCATATTGCACTTTTCCAATTTTCCGTTCCACGTTGAAAATCGGAAAGGTAATTTAGAGAAATAGTAATTGCCATTTAAATTTTCAAATAAACGATGATCTGTAACTATACGGTATTGTTACTCGAATATTGCGGCCCACGCTTTCATACAGTTTTTACGTAACGACGTACTTTTGTATTTACAAACGGGCAACAGGCGTAATCAACTTTCTGCCTTCGGGCGATCGTCGGATGCGTAGAATTCGCGAAACGTTGTATTATCTCGCAAATATGATAAACGACCGGTTCACCGTAGCATGATAATATTTAATTGAATCCCTGCTGTTGCGAGCTGCGCTTTGTTTAAATTTTAACGACCCACGCCGCAAGTGACCGCACGTGTCATCCGTAATTAATTTTTTACCTTTTAGCAATTGCAATGCGCGCAATTCGCGAATCGTTGTAGAGAATTTTAAATATTATATATTATCTCGCGTGCGCGAGCGGTTGTACGCACGATGCATTGTAGCGGAATAATGTTTAATTGAATTTTCAACGAAACCGGTACAGGAGCTGTCTAAATTTTAACGGCTGATGCCGCAAATAGCCGCACGTATCATCTGTAGATCATTGTCGACGGAGACAATGATATATAAATGGTGGTGCAAAAGGGGTCAATTCGCTTCATCCCGATCGAGATCGAGATCGCTGCCAGCTGCAACGGTCTCGAGTTAGATTTAATCTCGCTTCGTGCATTGACTTGACAATGGCTCATTGTCAATTGACAATCGCGATCGACACTCGCGTGCTCTCGAAGCTCAAATCGAATGGTCAAATCGAATTACTCTTTGTACTGTTACGGCAATCGGCGCTTAAAGGGTGGCAGAGATATGGGAAACGCTTATATATCTCTCGTTATATAATCGCATGCTTGTCGATACTGTCCCGGCTGAGATTATTACGATGGTATGCCGGAAATGTCAATGGATATTATGCGAATGATGTAATTACGTACGCGTAAGCGAGTAATACAACATTACACGTCATCTCGAATTATTCAAGAGAAATAATTTTATAATACATATTTGTACCTCTCGTTTTTACGATTAATTATTGCAGTTAATAACGGTAACGGTAGCAACATTGTCGAACGTAAAAAATTTCCAATATATTGTAATTTCACGATGATTTTGTCGCATTTTTGATCGCAAACGAGTGCGACGTTTTATTATTGAGTCATAAGAGATACATATGACCAATGAGCATGGTTTCGGAGACACGAAGGGGGTCCGTTCTCCTCCTTCCTGCGCCACCTGACTTTTCGCTACCTGCGGTGTGCGTCCTGACCGGGGGTTCTCGAAAGTAAGTTGTAACTCGTAAATCTCAACGTCGACTAACAAATGTCTTCAGTCTGTCGCACGTTAAGCGTTCCGGAGCCGGTTTTTACGAGAATACGTGATACGTAACACTTACATGAACGCACACACGAGTACGCTTGTTTCGCGCAGCGTCTCTAATTTAAACGACACCAGGCTAAGAAACCCCATTAGTCACAATTGATTTTTTGATTGAAACGTACATGATATATGTAACTTGACGGATTTATATCATATTAATGTACGCAATCTGTTAGTTACACGCATCGTCTGCATGTAACTGTATGTATATTCTCGATAAATATTACGGTGAGCGTTGCATACAAATCTGAACTTTCTCCGAGGTATAACATCGGAAACACACGCTTTCAATTCGGAACGTAATTAATATAACAGCTACGTGATTTATCGGGGCGGTACCTCCACTCTCCTCCCACCCCCCTCGGCATCCTGGTGTGTCATATATAAATATATTTATATCCATTATATCGACGTATTTTGCGCGCGATGGCGGGCGCATCTGTATTCCGGTAGCGCTCTGCAAAAATACGATCCTAAAATTGTTAATGGACTTTCCGTGTTTACAGTGCGCGACGCCTGTTTCGGTTACGTATCCGAGAGATTGCGCACAGGACTTTTCTGCGTCGCAGACACGTGATAGAAATATACTTTTCCTTCGTGATCGACGATTGCGATCGTCTTTACAGCGTGGCGTGGCCGACACATTTAGCGGATAGCCAATACAAGAATCCTCTTGCTTGTTTTATCGTCAGACAGAATATATATGACACGCGATATTTTAATCGATACCCTGTGTTCCTTTAATGACTCTCGTAATTCATAACGGTCAGTGATTTCGTTTTCTCCGTTAAACCTGCAGCTAGTCTTGCTACACCCGATTGAATTTAAAAAAATAACCGAGCTCACCTCGCGCATCTTGCGTTCAGCTGATGCAACAATAACGCGAGAGCGACGTAAAAGGAAGTAAAGGAGCGCATATAATCGAGTATAAATAATGGTAATTACATACCGCGCAAAAATAATGTTAACGTGCTTTGCGTTCACCAGAACGGAGCGCGTTCGCCGTAGTATCAATAATTTTCAATTAATATTTTACCCGGCACGGTGCGTCTCGTTTGCTTTAACGCATATTTATGTTTTGTTGGTACAGCCGCGATGGCGTAAATGAACGTAAAATAATATCACGTTATTCGTAAAAAAAAAAAAAAAACAACCAGTTTTCGTCTGCCTTCCGTACCTCGGTATCAGATATCGGCGAACTCCAGGCATACCCGATATCCACTAGGGCTAAAAAAATTCCGATACTTTCGCGAAAAATATGGAGGGAGAGTTTGGAAGTTTAGCTTTATACTAGTTTAATCAGAAGAAATAATTATAAATACTGTACTAAGCGCAGTTGTTCGTTCGTAAACAGTGGCGTCTACATTTCCATTATGCGTATAATTATTTCTATTTTACGTTTCAGTGATATCCGACATTTCTTTTAATTGATATGACTGTCATCATATATTTTTAGCGTTTCTACAATACGAGAAAAAGTCGTTTGTGAATGTTTAATAGTTAAACTTGCATTGCATTTACGCTTGCTAAATTTTTGGAAAGAGTTATACCTCATATATATGGAATTGTAAATAGTCTTACTGATATTTAATTCTTGTTGTGGAGAATAATTATCATGTTTATTAAAATATTATATTTACGTATATGTTTGTAATCCTCTTTTACTGTTAATTTCATGCAGGAAATATAGGATATAAGCTTGTTTTTCATCCATTATGAAAGCGAGAAGCAGAAAATGTAGTTTATATTATATAATATTATACAATTAATTAGCATTTCTCTTGTTGATATTTCGTCATATAGCAGTTGTGCAGTATTGAAAATTAAGCTACAATAAGATTTAAGAATCGCGTCTTGTTGTAGTTAAAATAATTAATCCGTCCATCACGCTCGCGCGAATGATTTACGAACCAGTTTACGCGGGCAAGGATGCCGGTCTTTTTTTTGCGGATAACCTTCGAGGATTTAACAGCATTCTTCTCCGTGTCGACAGCGAAAACAAACTTGCGCCACGTTTCTCAGTGACTGAAACCGCGCGTTAGACGGACCCGGCAACTGAGGAACTCGCGTGGACGCGGATATTTTCGTTATTCATCGCACTTTGCCGCTCCAGCCCGAGGGTTGGACCGGAATTCATCCTCCCCCGACTCGCACAACGACGTCCCGTGTTCATACCGCAGCCGGATATATAACCGACCCGACCCTCTGTCCGTCAAGCGTCCGCAGCGGAGTCCGCAACGCGGTATTGTCGTAAATAATGAGTAAGCTTCAGTATTTGTTTATTCAGGGGGCACTCAACACGCCGAACCCCTGTCCTCCCCTCCCCTCCCCATACAGCACCTCTCCTCACTGGCCGATGGTAAACTGTGATGCAGTAGATCATTCCCATTATTTACGAGGCCGCAATTAGCCGAGCCGCGAGCATCTATCCTTCGCACTCGAGTAGGTTTAATAATTAAATTAAGTGACGTACAGGTGAACCGGCACGACGTATCCGAAAAGGGCGCCGTGTCATCGAGCTCGTCTGGAATAAAAAGCTTAATTTGTTACAGACTACTTGAAATTTCATGGAAAAAATCGATTAGCCGGATAGAGAGCCAAGCGTGGTCGTATGAAACATTCAGGTTGAAAATCGATGGAGCTGTCCGTCTAGCGCGATGTCGGACTGAGCTTTTTATCGGCTGAATGACTCTGTCAGGTCAAATAATATTGGCTTGCGCCGATGGCGGCCCTTAGATTGCGCATCCTCGTCGGGCGTTTAAAAAATTCACAGACAGGATGTGAACAAATGGTGAAAAATGCGTCCAGTGTCGATCGTATTCGTATTTTACATTTCAGTGAAGGGTGCATATAACCGATGGCGAATAACTGGAATATAAATCACTCAGAATTTTATTCTGTTTTGCGAACGATGTTTTGTTTGACATATCCGGTTGTGTTAAATGATGTCGTAAGTGAAATACTTCTACTTGAAGCTTTCATACTAGCGTACAGAAATATTCCTGTTTTAATATTTTTTCCTCTTTTATACAATAGTTTTGTTACAATAGTAGGTATTATATCACACACGACGGACAAAAATGTATTTTTCGCAGAAAACAATGATTCCACTTTAAGAGAACTCTAATGCTTGAGGTGTTCGATTATGAAAACATAATGAGAAGAGAGGCCAAGTAAATTAAACTTGATTGATCTGATCAAATCTTGATGAAACTTAATTCGATTTTATGATAACAAAGTTAATTAATTTCAAACGATCGGCGCAGGTCATTATGTATTATGAATATTTCAAATAAGTATTAGAAATGACTATTAATAGTAGTAAGTCGTGCGTAAATTATTTTGATTCCATTAAGAGTAAAATAAATCAGGAATGTTTGTGATCCAACGTTTATATTAAATCAGCACGCTGTTTTTATTATCAAGACATATCGATGTTTGCCAAATCTTGTAGCGAGAATCAAAGCTGTAGTTTATGATCAATATAAATTGCGACCAGTATCAATTTGTTTCCTGCTGGTTGAAATTTTCCGAAACGCAGAAAAATACGTTGCGACGGAATTGTGTGTGCGGAACGCAGGAACGCGCGCACAAATAACGATCGCGGCACGATCATTCGTCATTGATGGCGTGTACGGCTGGAGAAATCCGCGGAAAATGGAATCACGGCGAGGTGCTCGCGACGGACAAGTAGAGAAATTCCACGAAACTTGCGAGGGCGAGTCGTCCGCAGGAGTTTCGGGCCGAAAACTTTCGGTTCTGTCGGGTTCGGTCGTCACGTTACGGCGGAACTTTCGACTGCAACCGGTGCGCCGGTTAGAATAATCGGTCCTATCTGCGTCGAGAGAATCGGCGGGCCGTGTAATCGTAGATATAGGCCGACCGAGAGTGCGAGCGACTCTGTTTTAATGTCGCTTGAATTTAACTCGACAGGATTATATTGCCATGTTACTCCTTCTTCTTTAATTCGTATTAGCGACAACAACGAACGTAGTCGGCTCTTGCTAGCGCCGAGTGTTTTCCGGCGAGTCGAGTAGTAACTGCTACCACAATCCAGTTTCCATAAAACTGTAACTCCATCCACCGTCATCCGTCGCACGTTCCTGGAAAATGTTGCCGCTGGAAATTGTGAACGTTAGGCGAAATGTCTGACGAGAGCCAGCGCGCCGTTTCGTTTCACTGGTTACTCGGATGTGACGAGGGATGTGTACCCGGGATGTGTACTCGTGCAAAGTCGCCGTTTGCACGAGTCGTTGTGGATAAATTTTTCAGACACAGCCACGATCACGGTAAGATTTTTAGGGAGGATCACATTCTAACGGTATGACACACGTGGGTATGGATTTCAACGAAGATCTTGTCGGCCACCCTCGCGTTTCTGAGACGTACATAGGCTACTGGTGGAGAAACATAATTTTACATAATACCGCGCGGCTTACATAATCCACGCGGCTATCCTATTTAAGCGCGCGGCTTTCTTTCTCCCGTGAGCAATTTACACCTCGTAGAAGCGCGGCGCGCCCCAAACCCAAGCTCGCGGCGTTATAAATCCTCGTCATAACTTTACATTTGCGGCGATTTCAATCCCCTGGCACGGCTTTAGCGCGGCACGTTAATTCGTAATTATTATTAACGATCCGAGGGGGACCTCCGTCGCCCCGCCTACTTTTCGATTTTAATCTTACGTGTGCAATTCGCATTTCCGTGCGTACGTTCTGCCGCGTCACCGAAAGATAAGATATGACGTCAATAAGGGCGGAACGCGGAAAACGAAGGGCTAAGAACGCCATTATCTCGTTGTACCTTTGGCTCAATGCAATTGCAATATTTATTAGCTAAATGGGAAACGGGGAAAGCACTCCAGGCGCTAGTTGGAACTCCATGGGGACTTTTGGAAAGACAAATAGTTACCTCGAACAGTTAATAACCAAGCAGGTCGTTCTTCCGACTTTATGGCGCACTCGCTATTTAATTTTCATTTTAACTTCGCTTAGGAATTTATATTCTTCCACGTAACTTGAGATCTAGAACGCTAAGTATTATCAGCAACGGCGGAGCATTCGACATCCCAAGCAAACAGCTAAATTAATAAATAGTACTGCGATAGTAAACAAAATAAAACGATAGATTAGTTAAAGTCTCAAGTCAATTCTTATAAAATTAGTGACTGAATAAAAAGAATTATTTTTTTTAAATATTTAACGAAATATTTGACTAAAATTTTTATTACAGAGATACAACCACATTGAGTTTAAATATACGTTCAGTGAAGCTACTGAGATAAGCTCCAATGCTCGCACGTTTTCAATACTGTTACATATATAGAGCATCATATCTCAATGGCCTTCGGGGCATTCCTTGATACTTTGATTGCACTGCGTCTGTGTGATTTCATTTGCGTGTCCGCTGGCACATGGAAAATGGAGAGATCCAACATAGTTCCTCGGTTCCAGACAAGTTAATAATCTTTCTCTTTCCACGTCACTCGCAGAAGTTCGCTGTGTGTTGTTAGCGGAAAGTTCTAACGTTATCTCATTAAAATTATGATCCCGTCAAAATGCTATGTAAAATGAAATTTACAATTTGCGACATTTGTTCTTCATTTGTTAGTTTTTATTTTGTTAATTAAATATTTCAACTGTTCTATCATTTTTAGTCACTATCACAATATACGAGATTCCTTTTGTTGTATATCTGATATCGCCTGAGATTCCTTTGCTAAACTATTTTCTTATCTTCATAATCCTACATTTCCTAATTAAGTCGACGAAACTGAAATTCGCGAGAAAGTTATTAGACGTTGAAATGGAAACGGCTAATGCTTATACGCGTCGAGCTTGTGCACGTGCCGAGAGTCATAGCAGTTTGCAGCTTGGCACGTGCCGGAAGTGCGCCGATCAACTCCGCTTAATGTTGCGCCCGGGAAAGCTGCCGGCTGAAGGAAAAGGGATAACATCTCGGCGAGCGAATAGGGTTGCATCACGCAGCGATATTTTGAAGAGGCGAGCGTGAACGGGGAGACGAAACGGGATTACTTGTGGTTCAACGATTAAACTGCTAAGGCTGAATGCTCAATCTCGCGGAGTGTCGTCCGTGAGAGATCGTAAACATGTCATGTAGAATGTAACCTACTGCTCGTTTCCTAGAGCCAGAGCTGGGTATAGAAAACGCGCGGCGTTCACATCCGATGTCACCTGCTTCTCTAACGTCAGTTAACTTTAATGGCGGTTTAACTTGCTCCTTACCTGTTTCTAATTCGAAGCTTGAAGAAAAACGAGTGTAGCTCGTTTAATATCAATTACGGTATTAAATTTTACGTTTTAACTTCACGAGTCATTGATCACATATACGATTGTTAACAGGATCGACGAACCTTGATCTAATCTAAATGAATGAGATACTTGCTAAAATAAAATTGTTCCGCGATAACCCGCTTCGTTAAGTCAGCTTTTGTGCATGCACCTGTGATCGCGATAGCGAGCTAAGCCGAGGTCGAGCATTTAGGTCATGGTCGTGTCAGTCATTTCAGCTTATTACGGACGTTACACTGGAGGCATAATGAAGGAAAAAGCTGTGAAAAGTGAAGAGACTATGGGCGCTGTCAATACATGTATAAAGCTATTGAATGTTGATAGGAAAAATGATAACAAAGAATAAAAGTCTTCCTTTTAAAATAGAAAGCTATGTAGTACTTGTATATGTATTGTACATATATCGTAATCGTTTGGGTTATAATTTTTATTATGTGATGCAATATTTGTGCAAAATATTATTTGATATTCCAAATTATAACTGCAAACTTTATTTTTTATTTTTATCTCTTTTTTGTTTTTTCTTATTTTTTATAAAAGAAAGAAACTATATCTAAGTTTGTCTCGTAAGAATATGAAATAGATCTAACAATAAAAATAATTTTTGAACATTCATAAAAAGTATAATATAAGTATATTAGATAATTTATTATTTATTTGCATAACTTTTTATATCAATAATGGTAGCAAGCACTACACGAAATTATTTATCGAGAATTTTAATCAAAGAAAGATTTAAATCGATTTCTTTTCACGTGTTATCGTTCAGTTTGCAAACTGAGGTGTAGCGTCACTTTTGACTTTTCATCAAGCATCTAGTGAAAACTGGAAAAGTGGATTTCTTAAATTTAGATTCGTGCCGCAAAAAAACTCAGCCTTTTCCGTGTCGCGGGACTCTCGTCGAAATGGGATTACCTTTGGGCCGGTGGTTAGAACGCGTCGCTCTCGAGTGGTCCATCAGAGCCGTTCATGAAAGACAAGCAAGCAGTCCGTGAAGTGGCACGTTAGTCACGGCGGCCATAGCTCTTCCGCGTCACCCTTCTGACTCTCCCCGACCCGCACCCGACGTTTTCTCTCATTTTCCTTCCCCGTTGGACAGCACAATGCCTCGCGGGGGATATCTCGTGTTTATAAAATAAATCCCCTCATTGTTGCGCAGCAAAGCATGCTCGAGAGGGAAAGATGGATAAAGAGAGAAAAAGAAAGAGAGAGAGAGCTGCCCGGCCAGGCTGTAGCTCGATGCATAGCATTTCGACTGACAGGATAGAGAAAGAAGAAAATAAGGGATGAGAATGCGAGAGGGAGGGTATGGCAGGGAGACGGAACTTTTGTGAGGACGTCAGCTGCCACGACGCTGGACGAGGCGCGTAACGTCGAGAAAGGGCGGATTAGAATATTTCTGGGGCCTCGGTTAAATGTTATCTTTTACGGCGCGGAGGGCTGCCCTTGCCTCCACGACTGGGCAATGTGTTCTGGAATCACGAAGGAAAACACCCCCGTTATACCGGTATGGTTAATCTGGTGTCCGCTCTTACGGCTTTTATCGGGTACTGGGTTTGATTTCATTACGTTTACGAACCGTGAAGTCGACAAGGAATACAGATTCCTGCGCGAGACATGATTTATCTGCGCGCTCTAGAAGTTACTGGGACGCAATTTGCATATAGATCGTAATATTGACCAAGTTTCTGCGATGCTTATTCTATTATTTGGATTAGCGTGGTTACTTTAGGTTTCAGGGTACTATTTATATGCACAGCATCATAAGCGTCATTAAATTTTGTAAGTTTTGATTACGTTTTGAATAATGAAATCGTTAGAATTTCTTAACAGAGGTTTCTTAAGTCGTTGGTATAAGTCAGATACTTACGTCAAAATGGATTGCATTGACATTTACGGGACTGGCGCGTTTATTGCAGAAACCAATTTCTTAAAGTTGTTTCTGCTAAAGAGGAAGAGTTATGGCCGTTTATAGAAAAAAATTAAATTAATCGGCTTGCAGGGGGTGAATACATCCGATTGAAATCGTTGATTTAATTAACGCAGCTTTTTAATGAGTTGGACCCTCTTTAGAAATTCAGAGGAGCAAAGTTTTGGGTAGGTTAGTCTCTTCCAAGCTTTTAGCAGGATGAAGGTAAACGTGAAAGTCGCCAGGAGGTCGTGGTACGTGCCGTAGCTCCCTGAGCTCATCAGTAACGATAGCACACTGCCATAACTGTTCCCATAATGGAATTCGTTAATACAAGATGTTACTTGAGACACCTCGTTTCTGTAATCTTACGCGAGCCCGCTCCCGCCTCGATACTAGACGATTAAAAGCAAAACAAGAAGAAGGATACGAGGAGATATGCAATTTTCTCTCAAAGCTCTTACGAGATTTAACGAGCAAATGCTGTAAACAAGCACAAGAACATTTTCTTTTGTTGAGAAATAGAATATTTTAGACATATTTACTGCAATAAGAATCTATGATAAAAAGAAAAAAAAATATATTTAATTTCTTTATATGTGTATATATGTGTATTGTATATTTATATATATATATGAACTTTTCGAGAAGATAGTCGCGTGAGTGAGTTTGCATGCTACGCAAGTTGTTTAGTAACTGTAATTGCCACGCGCACGTTGACGCGCACTTCTTTTTTTATTAAAGGTAGTTTTGCACCGCTTTAGATTGAGATTACTCGGTAGTGCATGCGAAGAAAGAATTTCAATAACGTGCACGATTCCACGCCGGCACATCTACGAAGTCGAGTGCGATGTTCTTGCTACGGTAATAATAGGCGAAGGCGAAATACGATTTTACTTTCGGTGTCCGATGCAGATGTCAATGCACATTACATTGGCACGTGCTTACTGCCAATCACGAATGACAGGTTATCACTATGGTTGATACACATAATGCCCGAGGCTTAGGACTCGGCGCACACGCCCATGCGATTCGCATCAACTGCGGATGGGTGCATGAAACCCATGTGACGTTCAGAACTGGTAGCCATAGTGCACCACTGATCGGCCGGAAATTACCGCGGCATAATTACCCCCGCACTGTGTACCTGCGACCTCTGTTTAATCTGCAATTAATGTTTCAAATTGCCATAAACCCTTGCCAGTAACGGATGCCACTTATCAACGATGATAACCAAATGCATTATCAGTGATACAATGCGGACTTTCATCGTAGCGTGCAAGTGCGTTTTCGTGCAGAAAACAATCGTATTCCACCACTATGTTCGCATAATTTCACTTAACGATCTATTATTGTTGCGGTTATATTCTTTTTTGCGTTTCTTATAAATATGAATATCAAATATTGTAAAAGATAATTAAATGGAAAATATAACAAAGCAATGTACATTTCGCAAGCAAACCACTTATAAGTCATTTATAAATCGATCCTTCTTCCCAATTAGTTGATTTCAGGATTTTAATTTTAATAAAAATATTATATTTTATATCAAATATAATATTCCAACGTTTTGTGTGTGTGTGTGTGTATATATATATATACATATATATATATATATATATATATATATTTACACTAGGCTTACAATAAACTTCACAAAAGTCCGACAGTGCCTATGTGTGTCTCGAGAAGAATCCAAATGGTGTACATATTTTCTCGGTTTCGAGAGATAACGATGGGATCGAGGGCTCGATTCGTGGTTATTATTCGTTTACACGAAACTGGTAGGGTCGAAGACATCCGAAATGTGTTTCCCTCTGTTATACAGGAGGCGTGCGACATTAAGCTTGGTATGTTATTCCAACGAACTATCTACTTAGGTACTTTTATATTCAATATATTCGCGAATAGCGGCTGGTAGGGACGCCTAGTAATCCCATAGGACACACAGGAGACCCATCTTGGGAGCGGAGAAACCCGACATAATGTTAGCTTCTATCGAAGGGTTACTACCGTCTCTGAGGGATGCAAAATGTATCGTGCCTATTTTCTAGACGGGCTTAATATATAGTCACGCTAACAAGTATATATATAGGACCGCAGAAACAAGTCACAAAATTAATACTTAAACGAATAATAAATAAAGAAACTTTTTCTTTCAACGACATATACATCATAAAAAAAGTATCGCAGAATCTATCAGTAGTCGTTAAATACAGATTGATAAAAATATGAATATATAATTATTAATCCTTTAGCTTCTCAATTTTTTATTTTACAATTTGATGTGATTATGAGATATACTTTATATGGTTTACGCGTTACGTTAAACTTTTTATTAATATGTGAAAGATATTTCACTTTATTATATTACGTAATAGGAGAAATAAGAAGTTTATGCTTTACCGTCTTAGACCGCTATATATCATTCTAATATTAATGATACATATTTACAAATGCTTTTATGTGCCATACGCTCGTGCTTGTAAGGGATGTCTGTTGATCCCTCAGGGCACACGGAAGAGCCATCTCAGAGGCAAACTCGCCATAACATCGAGCTTTACCGAAGGGTTAGTATCGCCAGTAAGAGAGTTGAAATGTATTACCCCTATTTTTTCTTTTTTTTCAGCCAACCACGACGACATGGTCGACATTGATCCTCATCGATGCGTCCGTCGCCATGTACGTGAAGCTAAGCAAGTTGGTAAGCAACATTTTGATCGACATTTAGCAATATCGAAATAATTTTATGATGCCCGCACGGAATAAGGGAGTTTTAAGTTCGAATTAGTAATTTGAACACGAATACGTAACATAATTCGAACGAAATTATAATTTAAGTTTAATAGAATCTCTTTGCGATTCTACTATCTTGTCAATGTGAATAATGATCCACAGAAAAAAGGGCTAACTATTGCACAATAAAGAACTAATAAATAACCTTTTAGAGATAGTCTCGATGATTTTTACGATACATTTATATGTTATTATTTTATAAGATTCCTATTGCTATCTTATGGATTATCGATTGCTTGCTGCGTTGTTATTAACACTTTTGTACTGTCAAGATATATGTGCCCGCGATATCTACTTTTGTACGTAATTTTATATACAAAAATTTTATTGTGATACAATAAAATTATTCAGTTTTAATTGTTACAAGAATTTTATGAAAACTCTAGATTTATTTTATGTATGCAAATATTGCAGAAATTGTATTTTAATCAATACTGTTCTTATCATCAGTGAGCGATATAGTTGGAAATCCAGTTTTTATTAATTAATTGATACTTTGCAGAACTCTCAATCGTTGATCATCAATCCATATCTTGATAATTTATTCATTGACGTTCGTCTTATACCTTAGCTTTCTTGGTTATTAGAATTCATATTTTATTTTCAAGCGCTCATTCGTCACGATAGTCTTACTTATAGTTGCTGAAAAAGTGACATTTTAATGGATTCCGATAATTTAATATCGGAAAAATATTATATTTTCCGCACAGCCGTGTCTTTGTCGATTGCGTTTTATGTCTCGTCTGATATTACGTTCTTCTTACGATAATATCTTATGCTCGTTTATAGAAAATATTTATATTAAAAGTGGCATTTTTTTTAAACAAATGCTTCTGTAAAAATGAAAAATTTTAATTTATACCTGTAGGAAGCTTATTAATTCTATTATACTAAAAACAGTATTATACTACAAATTATAAATACTTTATTGAGGTCGGGGCAAGAGGAATACGTGATATGCGCACGTACAACATATTTTAGCAGAATATTTTAATTCCGTTAATGATATTTAATTCCTCTTAAAAATCTTTCTCAAACTTTAATAGACCATATAATACCGCAAAAATAATCAATCTTGCTTCCCTTGTGATTGTGTTCTCAAATCCTTTCCGCACTCTCTCTTGCAAATCCACAAGAATTTCTGTCTACAGCCCGTGACATTCCTCATTGATTCCACAGCGAGGGGGAGCTTCCGAGCTGCAAACATATTACTTCCGGCAAAAAAGGGGTTTGAATGTACCTAGTGCCCTTGCAGTCGACAAACGCGGGCTAGTCTGGAAGCTCGTTAAGTAATTGCTAAGTGACCAAAGCTTGGAAGGTCACCAACGTAATGCGAGAATCGTGTATGTACCTCGATACGCAACGCGACAAGGGTAGTCGGGAGGGAATAGGGCGAGGAAGAGTGAAAGACGGGAGGGAGAGATAGAGGGTGGTGGAGGACGTCTGCTTCACGAGGCGAAGGGCGAGACATGGGTACAATATACAATACATACATGGCGGTGCCAACATTGTGGCTCCTTCACTCGTATGTATTGTACGCTTGTAGCGTGCGTATTAATGCGTTAGCAAGAGGTGAAGGGTGCTAGCATAAGGGTTGAAGCAAGGTTTTCCATCTCTCCTTCCTTTCCTTGGTAGAGAGGAAGGTAGGAGACGCGGAAGGGTGTCGGAGGCTTCGTACATCGGTGCCAAATGGTAACACTATAGCCGAGTGCCGGCAAATTAGATTATGCGCAAGCTCACGACCCCCTATCGTCGACACCAACCCTCAGAACGCGAAGGAAAACATCGAGGATGTCCCGTGTAGACTCTGCTCGAAGACCACCGCCCTTGTTTGCTGATATAGCGTTAATCGTTAAGAAAAATGGTGGAGATAGATTTAAAGTTTCCTCCTTACGCCGTAAGCAGTGATTTACAGCTGCGATTAAGAAATTTTTTCGCGAAGTGATTTCCTGAGATAATATTGAATGTAATTTTGAAATGACACGTTTGACTTTATTCTGTAATTATTAAGAAAATTTGTACACAAATCTTTCTCAGGTTTTTCTAAATATTTTTTAAATTGACGGTATGTTGTTATCAACAAACTGAAATGAAGTAAAAATTGGTATTTTTTTTCGATCAGATCTACAAACTGTGAAATCTTATTTATATAGTAATTTTAGAGTAAAAGCATCATATTTTTAAATTCCTATTTCTTAAGCATAACAATGTGTGTGACTGGACATAATACTAAATACTAAATACTAATAACTTACAGAAAAAATGTGCATATCTACTTTTCTGCATTTCATTAACTCAAACACGTTCTGAAGTACATACTATGCCATCGTTATTTCACAATAACGAGCAGTCACCGGAAATTCGGTTTCAATGTGAAATCATGGTCTGTCGTGACCGTGCGAAAAACATTCGCACGAGGGTGCATTGATCGACGCTGTTAGCTACGGCCTGTATTGACGTGCACAGCCGATGCAAACGATAGAATAATACGTTACGGCCGACCGGGCGTACCCGTAAGAACGGCCCCGTCATTCCGACGTAATTATCGGCGATTATACGACGCGTGAGGCACGCAAGTTACAAACGAGCGGTATCGAGCGCATTGGCGGATCCGATCGTCGCGCTCGAACCACACCGCGCGTTTCCACGCGAGTAGTACCCCGCTAAAATTTACCGACAGTTTTACGACGGGCGTTTTCTGCCGTTCGTAGAAATAATTCACGTCAACGGCTCGTCACTCGACGACGACTTCATCGCGAAGTGCACCGCCGCGCCGAGAGGACCTCGTTGACGAGATGGCGAAAGTTGGCCTTCCGCTGACGGAAAAGCTTTTTTATCTCGAAGAGCACGCGTGAGGAAACGGCCGTCTACCAGCTCGGTCGAATGCATTATGCAGCGGCTGTTTGAAGTCGGCCCTTTCCGTCCTTTCTCCCACCGTTTGGCTTTACTCTTTCTCTTTCTCTCTTGTCGCTCGCGTCTTTCTCTCTTTTATTCGCTCTCTTTCGGCGCGAAGCGGCGAGCGGAGGTGAAATGCTACTCGCGCGTCGCGAGGATCTCGAGAGACGGATATTTCGCGATACAAAGGGGGAACGTTTCACGGCGAAGTGGATTGATTATTCGGTTTCGCGGAGCAGACAGAGAAGAGAAGAACGACGATTGTTAGCCCGCGCGGGGAGACGCGAACAATGGTCGGCCGCTCATTTGCGCATCTGCCTCGATGAAAGGATGGAAATCGCATTACTTTAATCACCGCTGAGATAATAAAAAAAATCGGCTACTGTTTTACTACGCTCCTCGCTCTCTGCCACTGCGGCCTTTCTTCTTCCTGTTTTCTTTGCAGCGCGTTTCGTCCGCGTTTGTTCTCGCGCGGTTACAATCGCCGTTGTGTAAATGTATACATATTCCAGCACCGTCGCTCGAAAAGCCGACACCTGAAATCAGAATCCTGTGAATTAGTAAATTTATATAGATCGATAAGATTTGGACGTTCAGCTGTTTTAATATTAAACGAAAAACATTACGTTACATTCATCGTTAAAATTTTTATTTTATGTAGCGTCGAGATACATATATATTGATCGTACAAGATTTCATCGAAATAAAGTCGTTCGTGCACGATACTTTCATAAATACGAGCGTCGGGGTGTCGTATGTTGAGGTTTCTTACTTAATCAGTACGTCGCGTGTGTGTCATTCTTCATCTGCGTCCCCAGATGTCATGTGAAAAATGACAAATTAAAAGCAATGGAATTAATTCGATGTCTGAGCGAGAATCATAACACGCGACTAGGCCACAGACCAGCTTTCTGGAGTCACGATATCCTTTCTTATCGTTATTTAAATCTACGATTCATAAA
Organism: Crematogaster levior; assembly: GCA_901521435.1. Classification (NCBI taxonomy): domain Eukaryota; kingdom Metazoa; phylum Arthropoda; class Insecta; order Hymenoptera; family Formicidae; genus Crematogaster; species Crematogaster levior. The sequence continues at coordinate 464,730 of CABEGB010000725.1, forward strand.
ATAATATTTTCTTTCGCTACCCTTTACTGACAATGAAACAGTTAGTTTGAGTTAAGTTTTGAGATTTGCTTTATTAACAACTTTTCTTGTATAATATTTTTTTATTTTCCATAAATAGATATGCTTTTCTATATTCAGGATTAAATGGATATTGCTATAGGCATCAAAGAGGAATTATATTGACGTGCGTAATATATTGAATTATTATGATCAGATCGCGTGCCCATAACGCAAACGGCTAAAAATAGTCGAAAGATGGGCGCACGTGAATAAAGCGTTCGCGTTCGACGTGCCCGACTTTCTTTGGGTGACACGAAACAGAATTAAATTCTTTCTATGAAGGGAATTGTGCGGATAGAATCTAAAAATGTTGTAACACTCTCATCCGACCATAAGGTCGCGATGGCGGTATCATTAATCACTTGCCGAAGGAAGGTATGGTGAAAGGTCGTGTACACGCGTGAGATTACGAAACGCGATCCGGGGGGACCCCGTGTTGAGAAAGAATCACACGAGATAGCCACCAACACAAAGTAGACATGTGATGTAGATCCGTGACACGACGATAATTTATCCGTGTCAGGGAAGGAGTGCCACACGAACTTCCTATAACTCACGAAATACGAAAACGTTTCGCATTGAGAGAGGTAATGCCGACAATCGCGCGATATTTCAGCGTCTCGTGCGATTTTTTTCTTAACTCCGTATGTGCGTGCGCTTTGCGTGCGTGAAAGTCATGCAAATCATGCTCGGTACAGTTCTTACGCGATCTCAAGAGGGTGGGCCACAATTTTTACGTTATCGTCAGAGATTGTAGGCGAAATGGTTGTATTAAATGGTTATATTAAAATACATAATTTGCCACGCGAGATAGTACGGTAGCGATAAAGGGGAGGATTCGCATCGTGCGTCTACTGCGAGGAAGTGCGTTGATCACAAGCACACTTTTCTCTAGGTATACGACTCGCGAGCATGACGACATTGTGCCAGGCGGCCGTGTTTTACGATGCATACGCCGTAATTACGGCGATAATTTAAGTGAGACAGAAGGGGCGTAGGAATTCTCCCGGGAATCGTAATACCTGACATTACTTTGGGACTAAAAGGGACAAGGGTTTCCCGACCGCTATTCTGGGCCTCGGTATGAAATGTTTAGCATATTAACCAACGACCCTGAAAATATTTGTTTGTTACTATTGCGAGACTAAAGCCGTGATTACGACCCCTCGAAGGAGGGTAGGCGTCACGCGAGAGATTTGCCATGAAACATGAATGTGAAAATTCCTTGAAATTCAAGATCCTTTTGGTGGTGTGGATCTTGTAAATTATATTCCGTTATTAGACATTATATATTATTACTTAAATAATTATGTTTGCATTTCAACAACACATTTTTATGAAAAAAGTAATCAAATTAGTGTTAAAATTATCGTAATAAAAGTAAATTAGTTTGACACGGTTTTCTCGTCCGACGGAAATATATTCTCTTCCTGAACAAGTGCGGCGTTAATCAAGCGGATGCTTGTAAGTGGTAACGCGTGACTCTTTAATGCGATGATCAGGCAATATCGCTTAAGCCACTATAGCATGGCCGTAATTAATGGGTGTGAACGAAGGGACAATTTTGAAATGACTCTCGGCAACCGTGCGCAATTGCAATTGCATCGAGTGGAAAGCCATGGTTCGATTAATACCTGAAAAATACTAGTTATTTGTGATTCGAAACAACATTGTAGATTCGAAAATTAACAAGGAAGCGTTACACAAAATATTGTGATAGAATATTGTAGTATAATCAAGTGCTCTTGTTTACATCAAGAATTTTGTTTACAGAAGAAAAGTAAGGAGCTGTTATATAAATCTACAAAAAAGACGATTAGCTATATGATTGATTTATCTATTATCGTCTTAACGGCACTTCATATTTCTTATATAATTGCACGTATATATTACAGATATTATTATTACGTCGAGTGACTATATCGCACCCGTGTGTGTACCATTCTTTTGCAAATGTGCGCCAGGAATCGCGAATGAAAGATACAGAACGAAAGAGAAATGGTGATGACGATCAAGTGTGCATGGTTGGGGGTGAAAGAGTCGCGTGTCTCGCGTGTCACCATTCGATTTGGCACCGCGGTACTGTCGGCCGGCAGCTGGGCTTTGTCCATTTGTAATTCCCTGTATGGAGTACGCGACGTATGCACGTGGCTATATTGTATCGGACACGGGAATGCAACACGCACCATTTAGAATTACATGGTTGTGGGTGGGAAAAGAAGCGCGGAACGGGAGAATCGCCAAAGTTGTCGAATTGTTGATGTGTTCTATACCCTCTTCCCCTTCTTTCCTCCAAAATTCCCCCTTTGCAGGGGCGCGTTGAAAATTCAAGTATCTCGTCCCGCGGTTTATTCGCTGGCGGATGATATTCCGAGGGTCGCAGAGAATGGAATTTTCATCTAACATAATGCCTTATAAACCTACTGGCTCCATTTTCCGCCTTTTCATACACAGAAACTACCGTCATAGCCCGCCGACATCAAGAAACATTTATTTAAGAAAGGAGTCTCAGAAGTAACCGCACCCTTTCTAAATCACAGTTATTTTACTATCAGGTTTTATACTTACAAACAATTGAACTTGTGAATTAAAAATGTATTAAAAGATGATTTATACACTAGATATTCAAAATTGATAGATCGCTTTTTTCATTTAATTTTAGATAAAATTAATCTCAACAGGATAATAATTTTTGCTAAAAAAAAATTGATTTCAAACTCGTTCGTCGAAGAATCTATAATTAAGAAATGGGCTCAGAGATTCTTTAGCCGTATATCCTAATCTCCTACATTAAGTCTAATCGATAATTAAATTTTTGTCTCTTAATTAATAATCTTTTGTGGTGGTTGCAAGATTGCATCGCTGAAAGACAATAAATTGGCAAGAAAAATTGCGTCCACGTACTTTTGCGTAATTAAGTGCGTGGTAGGGAGAGAAGGAATTTTTCAAGATATTCTCGGCAGTCGTGTCGGCGCGGGGGTTTAGTAATTACCACTCATTAATTAAGCCTTCTCTCCAAGTTGGGCAGATACATTCACGGTGTTTTTATTTAAGTATATATTATTTATTCGTGCTTGTTTGGCCATGCTGCTTGGCCTTGATCCGACTTCAATGAACGTTTCGAATCGCCGTCGTTTTTAAGCGTGCTAGAATCCATGAAGCGAATTGCACCAATTTCACAAATGCGTTCAATGCCCACCTTCGTGGCGGATACACAATCTCAGCTTATAATATTTATCTTTGACAACGGAACGCACGTCGTCACTCTGCTACTTCCTCAATGGACGAAGGATAGATAGTCATGAGTGAGACGGAATATAGGGAGTAAGTCCAGGACCTTTCGTAGGTCCTTTCGTTTGGACTCGAGAGGAGAACTCCGACTCGGGCGCGAGGCAGCAAAGTAATACCCGCTGCCTTTGTAGATTCTTTACGATGAAACGAAAATGTATCGTGCGAGGAAAATACGAAATACTGCTCGAGAGATGCTTTCAACGCGATTAGAAAGATTATATCCTGTAATATTTAAAAAAGAGATTTCAAAATTATAAATCCAGAAGGATGTCGGACTATCGAGAGTAGTCAGTGAAACGCTGAAGATTTTTTCTGACGATAATTTTTAATACAAACCAATCTGTCATAATTTCGCTCACTAAGGGACTCGCGCTGCGTGGCTATCAAACACGCATAAAATGATTCATGAATTTTTCCTCTTTCTGCTCCTTACCGAAGCGTGTATATAGAGGCATGGACGCGACAGGCAATTTGCATTAAGTTAATTGAACCCACGGCCGGGTACCCTTTTTTACAAGACAATGCACTTATACCGGTTTCTTGCGGCGCGCGAATCGGCCGCATACGGTAAATCGGCGCTCTCTCGCAGAAACGTTAAATGTATTTTCCTTGAAGAGACAAATGCGGCCTGCGGATTATGAACTCGCATAGTCGGGCCGCGCCGCCGCCGACGCGCCTCGTCGGTAATTAATTCCGAGCGTTCTTTCATATTATCCTTCGTTTTGCGCGCGGCGCGGATCGGCTCGGGATCCGCAACAGGAATGCGATAAACGTGAAAAATTGCACCACTCGTAATGTATCACGGCCTGTACTACGAGTTCATAGCCCGCAAAGCGGCCGTCGGTGACATTATCAACTCGCGCCGCGAATTCTCTCCGGTTTTCGAGAGCGTCGGCGCGATAAAGGGAGGTAGGCTGTCGGTGACGTTGAGAGGTCGTGATGTCAAGGAGTTTGATTCAGGGTGTAAGTGTTCAGCTCCTTACGTCGAGACACGCCCGACCAAGTAGCAGGCGATATTTTGGAATTAATCGTCGCGATGTGACGCGCGTTCAAGTCAATTACTATTCCTCGATATCGCTCAGCGTCGAGATTTGTTTAATTAACTGAGAAAGGATGACAGCTTAGAAGTCTAGCGTACACAGGACGGTCACGTCGAGAAACGATACATTCAGCCGATCTGGTCGCTATCAGACACTAAACGACTCTACATGCACTCTCCGTTGCATGATGGCGAGAAAGGAAACGGGGAGCCTAAAGGGCTGTGCGATCATCGACGTGCGCCGTTAATTCATTTCGCGAAGCAATTTAGATAATCCCTCGGAGGTTGTGTTTCGCTTAATCAAGGGGCGGGATCTTTCCTGACCGTGGAACGACCGAGGGGATGCATATGCTTTGCCGCCGGGCTGCATGGCGACGTGTGCGCGTGCCGGTTTCATTCGGCGCCCCCTGCACCATCCCCGTCCCGAAACACGATGCGTTTCTTGCTTTTTCGTGGGGGTCGTCGAGTGGGCCGTTCGTGTCGTTTTTCACCTCGACCCTCCGCACGCTTGTCTTATCTCGCGCGAGCCCGCATCCTTGGGAAATCATGCGCAGAACCCGACGAGCGATTCGTTCCCCCGAGCACTCGTCTCGGCCAAATTTGCATAAACACAATTAGTTGCTCTCATTGAATTATTCAAAACGGCCGGAACTATCAGCGAGGACAGCAGCCATTATCGTGCCCGTAGTCGAGCCCTTCTCTCGGCGAGGGTAGCCTGTATCGTGCGCTACACGCTGATTTTCACCGAGTACGAACTGCAAGATTACGTCGCTACGTCGACAGTAGCCAATGGCACTGCTACGATAGACCGGCTTTGTTAATACCGTTCTTGTAGCTCTGGCGCTAGAAACGCGTTGTAACAACAATATGATGTTTCATCATTTTCGCAAGATATCTTGTACGAAATATTCAATAGTAATTTGATATCCCGCTCGTAGATGGACCATAATCCGAAATTGTAACTTTAGCCTGTTTCTCAGAGAAATTCCAAATCTGTGGATTTTAAACTTTTATCAACAGCCGATTTTAAATAATAATCCAAATACAGACGTTCATTTCTATTTGTAATGAATCCGCTATCTTTTTATATGGTATTGTTATTTCAAACTGCACACAGTGCGTTTCATTATGCATATCTCTTTCGATGTAGCTACAGTCAATCGCATCAGACTTTCTACCGCAGAGTGCACAAATATTTTCCATATAAGCATCCGCCAGTCGATTCCTCCAGCCTGGCTAGACGTTACTTACGGTAACGGTTAGAATCCATTAATTTCGAATGACTCCCGGGCGTGCCGGACGATAATACCGCGACAGGTGGAGCTATTCACGGGAGCACGTCCGCGCCCTCAGGATATTACGTCGAATTCAACGTGGAAAGCGATGCTGCGTCATGAGGTGGAGCACCCCCCGTCAAGTGGCTATCCACGACCACCCTGACCGAAAATCTATCGAACGGGGGAGGTCGACTCTGACTACTCGCGCTGCGGGAACTTCTCCGACGAAAGAGGCGTGTTTCGACGCCGGCGTGTGAAATTTAATCTCCTCGTCGGCAGCAGTCGCTTTCGACAACCGAGAGTTGGATGCGAGGGGGCCTCGTATCCCTCCCCCTTATCCCTCTCTTCCCCTGTTGCGATCGTGTATCGTGACCGTGAATAATGATGACGAATGATGATGTGCGGCCTGCGCAGCCCGTGTACTCATCGAAGGTTTATCCGGATCCTCTGAAGCGCGATGAACGAACGCAATTTTAGTTGCTCAAAACGGCTCGCCAAATACGCACTAACGGCTTACACTTAAATCATTTTTCTTTTTTTGCACCGCTATAAATTTTCGACCGGTAGACAGATGTTTTAATTTTTCTTTCCATTGTTCTCGGGGAGATAAAAATTTTTACTGCTGTCCGAGTCACATGTAATTCTGTTAATGGATCGCGTGTTATCCGCGCGGATGCGTTGCATTAAGCGTTGTAACGCTGTTGTATAAATAAAATGGGGAAACATGGAAGTTAGTCTCGGATGCGGATATCGGATGAATTGCAGTCGGTACGCTTTACGAAGGGTGAAAGACACTTGTTCGGCTTACGCATTTATCGATAATGAAATTTTCCGTTCGCACGGCAAGGGCGGATGCTACTACAAGTGCAACCTTAGAAGGATACTGACAGATGGAAGAGCGCGCCACGCGGACACCTCACGTGTCGCGGAGTAGAAAAAACACGAAGGGAGAGCGTTACTCCGCATAGGGGAGCGGAGTTGGCGTCCGAACGTCCCGCAGCGGGTAACTTTAACCGCCCTTCCAAATATTATTCCTCGGCAATCAAGAGTTCTTTAAAACTTCTTTTTTTTCTCTTTCTCTATTTCTCCATCACACTCGGCCGCTGGTGACACTGACGAAACGCCACCTTTGAATATTTTCGTAACCCTTGGCGAATACTGTGAATACGTCCGGTGGTGTTTTGACAGAAAATAAGCGCGAAAATTGAACGCGCCCGCGAGAGAAATTGGAATCATCCCTCCCCGAGGAATATTTTTCTAACAATTCATGCTTCTCTCTCCGTCACCCGGATATCGGGGAGCCGTTGACGCGAGCAGATAAACGGGAGAGAGGAAGGGTACTCTTGGTCAGTGAAAGACGATATATACCATTAGCCGAAGCAGGCAGCGTTAATTGCGATACGACGTGTATCAGTTGTCGGGAGACGCGATATACAAGTCGATATTAAATCACGTACCGCGCTGCCGGTTTAAGGATGCTTCCCATGGCATTTTCATGACGATTGAATTACTCCACCTATCCCGCAACGACTCTCGCTGTCCCTGAAAACAATCTAATTGCTACTGGGGAAAATCTCGAAGGACATTACGTTCGTCCACCTGAGCGACAGGTGTGTTGGACAGAGAGCCGAGAAAGACAGGGATTTAATATTTCACTTATAGTATCTCGTCTCCAATCTCGCAGTGACAGCTCTGTAACTTGGAAATGAAAATGCACGTGGGTCTGCCGCTCCCTCTTTCCCTCCTACGGTCGTCCCTTGACGGACAGCCCTTATAAATATTCAGAACGGAATGCGAAATAACGTGACACGCGAGACTACAGGCATTTCTTATCGTCTCGCGGCCAAAACGACATGGCGCTCGCGGTGCGTACGCCCTGCGTTTTATCTCACGCATTCCCGCCTTGTATCGACCCGCCTGGCTCGCGTTCCCGCAATCGCGAGTTTCACTTTTCGCGGCCGCAGCCGGCCGTTTTCGGATGCGCTCATTAAGCCGGCCGTGACCGTACCGAAGGCCAGGTTCCTCCGGCGAAAAATGAGTCTCCTGTTGCGCGTTAGGAATAATTTCGTGCCGCGAATGCACCGTGCGCTACAAAAGATAGGAAATTCGCGAACAAGTCCACGAATTACCTTCATTTTATCCGCTACAACGAACATTCGTCGCATTACGGGGCGCTCACAATCGCTATTGGCTCGCGTATGAAAAATGAGTCTCTTGTCGCTCGTGCGAAATAATTTCATTCGCGGGCATCGCTTCTGCGGATTTCGTAATAATAACGCGTCACGCTTAAACGAATAATGCTCGTGCGACTCGCCGAGCTGTATCCCGATGCGATATAAAACATTTACTTTGCCGATGATGAACTTTTAATATTTCCGACAGAAATGTGAAATAACGTTACGTTGTATTGTAACGTTTTTTTTTGGTCGAAATTTTCATATATTCCTGATATAATCCGTTGCGGTACGAGAACACATTTATATCAATTCGCTAGTTTACAACTTTTATATGATAGCATTGGGATAGCGAATATTCCCAAGAATTCACATAGAAGATGCTGTGTAACTTTCAAGAATAAAATATGTAGTAAAATATGAATTTCTCCGGGTTCCATCAGAAAAGGCAGGATGTACTTGAGACGAAACTGCATACGTGCATCTTCGTAGAGTGCACATCAGAGCGTAAAGTGCTAGAACACTTACGCAGAAGCGTCACGTTGTTCCATATCCCTGTCGAGAATCGAAATGTAATGACGCGTTTGCGATATCGAAAATCCTCGTAACGTTTCTACGATCGACAATCGACCGTTTATACCACCAAAGAGACAGCCCGACAAGTTCGAGACTCCATCGACGAGAAATGTCTTATTCCTTCCCGTTTTATATTGCTTTTGCTCTGTTTGTCCGGGTTTACGCCGTATCGCGTGTCGGGCCTGAGAAACGTCGCGCGGCGCCATCGCCATCGGTGCCGACGTTCACGCGATCCTGCGGGCGTATCCTATGGAAACATCGCCAGCAATAATAACCAAGGGCGAAATAGTGAAATCGCGAACGCGCCTTCGGGAAATGCAATTCCGTAACGTGTCCCACGGGGAAGCCGCGGGAACGCGCGCGGCCGGTTACGCGCTTTAAACCGTTTTACCGGCCTGATGCGAATTTGCGACGGCAAACACCGGACCAGCGCGGATTCACCGAGCCGCTCATTTTTCACCGACCCGTTGAGATCGATTTGGTCGGATGCAGAGAAAAGCGCCGCGTTTCTACGGCATACTGGGTGAATTAAAAATTCTTCGCGTTTTCACGCTGTTTTGCCCGCGCCGGGGAATATGAGAGAGCTATAGAACAGGACGGGATAGAACGTACACCAGTTTATTTATTTTTTTCAAATAAAGAGCTTTTTTTGAAACACATAGTGGATAAAACCAAAACTGTTTCAAAAAAGCGCCATCGACCATATACTATATATATATATATATATATATATATATATATATATATTATACATAGATGAGAAGTTAATTTATTTTATCCGGGGATATATCACATTTTATTAAACTTAATAAATGGAGCTAAAATAATTGTTAAAACATATATAATGCCGCAGAGCAAAATTCAATCGTATTCGCGAAATACATTGTTATATTAATACGAGACTTATCATTAATATTGGAATCACAAATTACAATGATTAAAGCAGTACATATATAATGCAGAGAATTATTTCTGCATTCCCTTTGGCAGATGCCTGATGCTCCAGCCGACAGGGACGTCGGCTGGACCTTCCTTTTTGAAATAAATATTAATTGGAATTCCTCGAGCTTCATAAATGTAGATACGCGACTGTACTTTCTGACTTGATAATGATAGGATAGGTCTGAAATACTAATTTTTTCATCTATTCCCTTTGCTCTGAGACTTCGTTGCTGTAATCAAAGCGCTTATTCTAATTACGTTTCACGTGCAGCAAAATAATTATTCTGCAGCTTGTTACTTTTTTCTGCAGTTTCTTGTTTGCCCGTTATCGTTCAATATCGTCGTATGTATACGTTTACTGCCGATGATGACGAGGTTCTGCTAAGGTTTTTCTTATAATTGTTCCGCTAACTTTCCGATTCGAGCGCAGTAGTTCACCCTTGCGATAGCGGACAATCTCCCTCTCATAATGACTTCGGGAAATATTCGCTTGTAAGTATAGTTGCTTACATTACTGCGATACTGGCTAACGATAGTAGTCCCTTACGTGTCGCGAGCGATACATGGCAACCGCGTAAATATGGAGCACGTAATAAATTTGCGAGGATCATTACGAATAATTATACCGCTTCGTATTTTTGCAATTCCTTTTATCGCCGTGCGATAATCGCGGTTTTACGGTCGACATAATTCTTGCGTTGCGTGTTTAATAGTGAAATTGGAAGAAAAAAAACCGTGATTTGCAGCAGAGATCCTTCCATGTAGCTGGTCACTGAAACAGCGTGATAAGAGACGCAGATCGTAACGGAATAATATGTCAGCGTCTCGTAAGCTCGTTCGATACGAGAAGAGACCAAGCGTAACACCGTATTAAGACCAAAAATTAAATGTCTCTCTGATACTGGCGGGACACGATTTCCAGCTAAAGCAGCAAGAAGTCCACCGATTGCTCCGGGAAGCAGCAATGTTTCTCCCCCGGCGACAAGAGCCGGAACAATATCGACAGTCGTAATCGAACGACCGTAGGTGCTCTCGAAGCTGCGGTGATAAAACGTCGGTAGCCGTGGCACGGCGTCGCGTCCATTAAAACCAGCACGGGGCTATTTGTACGGGTTAGGCCCTCAGTGAAATTTATTTTCAATCCCGACCGGGTATCTTTCTTTCTGCGAGGATAGCTCGGCTAACCTGGCATGAATATACTGCACCCGCGGGCTACAGCGCTGCGGTACGGTACTGTGTGGATTCGCCTTCGTGTACCTTCGGGGCGGCAAGACAAATGTTGGCGCTACAAACAGAAAAGTATCAAGATATACTTCCGGCCGTCGAGTGTCTCGACGCCCGAATATCTCATATATCCGTTATATTTGGTCAGAGCAATTTCAGAAATTTCCTGTAGGACAACCATACGTGCACGTTATCTGATATTTAAGTTTTGCCTCGCATCGATGGCACTTTACGTTACTGTCGATTTCATCCTGTCTTTTTTTCGTCTATATTTTCTATAATATACTTTTATGTTTCTTTTCTTTTTACACATTTTAATTGTTTATTTTTCCATAATTTTCCGTAATTCCGTGTACAGGAAATTCAATTTATCTGATACAAGATATATGTGTTACCGAAAAAGGTTTGTGCTTACGTTGACAAGAATTAGATTGCACGGGAATTAAATTGCCGGCGAGAATAATTTTTAATCAGACGTCGTGTGCAGCTTTCGCATGCCACACGTACGTCGTCTGGGGAAACTTCGGACCACGTCGCGTGAGTTTCCATTTTACGCGGCAGCGCGACACACGCAACGTGCATATACATATTCCCGGATCTATCAGCGACTAGATGAAGGATCGTTTACATAAATTTCAGATTCTCACATAAGCGGATATTAGACGCGCGGGACGTGCACCGCCGTAGCGTGGATTTCACGGGGTAGGTATTCCGCCTATCACAGAAATTTGGACGTACTCTTTTCTTTACGGGCGCCTGGCAACATTATCGCGCGATCTATGAAACATTGATAGTCTGGCAGTCGTGGGGGGAAAAAATGGACCGAAGGGGGCCAGAGGGTTTCGCGCTCGCATACGGAGCGCCCATGCATCATTGTTCGCGCCTCATCCCCCGATGTGTAGGAGAGCTATCTACAGGCGTGCACGCGCGTGTTCATGTATACATACGCACGAACGTGTTAGCGCATAAATCGAACTTTTGCATTTCCGTCGTCGACATCACCATCCCCGAACCCCTTGCCGACGCCCTCATTGGCGGGCGTCGCGTGCTACGAACAGGAAACATTTGGTGGCCTGCCATAGCTGTTCTCTTTCCTTTTTCTCTCTCTCTCTCTATTGGTCTTTCTCTTTCCCTTTTTTTGTTTTATTTTTTGGTTTGTCGCGTATAGCGAATTTATGTCATAATACCCAGTCACGATTGTAATCCGCGCCCAGTTAAATATGGCCGCGATAATAATCCCTTTGCGATGGCGAATAGTGGATGAGTGAAATTGCATGCATCAGGTAAAGCGGCTTGCGCTGAATTCGATGATTTATAGAAGTCACCAATACAGGTATACTGCGTCACAGATAATAAGATACTACCATTTACTGTATGTTTTGCGGAAATTATCCCCGATTGCATCAACTAGCTTCGGGATGACGGGGTTCCTTCGGGGATTCATAGGATTTCCTGTTACAACGCTCTCAGGTAGCAAAATAAATTTTTCGCAAACATATCATCGTCCCTCTAGTCGGGGTAAGCTTGAAATTTCCGTTATGATTAATTAAATACCCATAAAACATAGAATAAACCGATATCATATCTTGTAGATATTTTTAATTCAATTACATTTTCTGCTTGATCGCTCGGCAATATGGTACGTGTCTAAAGGATAATGCACTGCTCGTTTTTTGGTACTAGATTATTAATGTGAGTTCCGAGGTTAATTGAATTTCGAATTCAGACGAAGCTAATTTGGTCAGGATCCAGGTAGTGTTGGAAGAGTTTGACCCTTTCGAATTGGCGTTACCTTTCGGCGGGTCAGGAAGCCGGGAGCTTGCGAACTGCGAGCTTTTCTCGGTCGCTCTGGCGAAATTAATATTTAATTTTCTATCCCTCATCCGCCACGGAAGTTCCTACGGCTCTCTTGGCTTATACGCCAACGCGGTCGTGGTTTTATTGCCCTCGTGGCCGGGCTTACACGGTGCTCCATTGTTTCGCGGCTGTATTATATTGCCACTCGAAACACGGTGCTTTCTTCCTTATTCCCTCCTGTTTTTCTCGTCTTCCTTTTTCCCAGGTCTTGCCTATTGCCGTCCTCTCATTCCCGCCTTCGACCCTTTGATTGCGCCAACGACTCACGTACGCTCGAGTGCCGCACGGTCACTTCCAACTGCTGGGCGTGCCGACATGGCGAATTAACAACCGAGAAACCAATAACCCAGAAACTCCCAGTAGCTAACGTAGGCTGGCTTGATTCTATGAAACTTTCAGTATACGTGTCGTACGGCGCGCACGGCGCGGCGTGTAGACTCGGTGCGTTTTAATTATGGAGAATTTTCGTGTTTCACACCGAATGCGACGACTCACGCAGTCGAGAAAAATTATGACGCGCGAATAACGACGGTGACGATGACGCCGAGTTGTCGGGCGTTCGCCGATGGCAATTGTCACAACACACCGATAAACTCGATGTTGCGAAATTCTTGCGCCGCTCGTGCTCCATTTTCATTTCGTTTCACCGGCAGCGTCCGCGGACTCGATGAAAAACTCGACGATCCCGAAATCATACGACAGCGATCGAGTAATGATACGTCTCGTGGTGCGAAAACGCGACCGTTTTGCATCGACCTAAAATTGCCACCCTCTTTCAGGGTCAAATGGAGCACCATTCGTATACCAGGTGTGTCCCTGCCTGATGCTAGCCGATGTCATCGCGCTCTGTAATCTTCCTGGCAGACGCCAGACACAATGTTTCGACAATTTGGCACACCGGCGACAATTGTATATTTGTCTGTTTACGCATCTCAAAAGAAAAAGAAAAGAGGAACAGAAGATTGTTACATAAATGTGGGCGGAAACGAATCTAAGCGGTGAATAATGACGGTTCCATGCTGGAAATTAGATTTCGACGTTTGTGACGGCGATTCGGGGCGTTGTCGGGTCTTCTCTCCTCTGGTCCCCGGAGTGAGACACAAGTAACCTGACCATTTCTACTCATTCCTTGCCTCTACTGCCTTCACGACCGCCGCCAGCAATGCGACCATCACTACCATCTTCCACCTCCTCTCTGACGCGGAACCTTGAGGTTACCCACAACTAATACCGGCACTCCGGGCCCTCTACGATGTAACCTCTCATCACCTTCCCATGTCTCGAGCGTCTTGCCCACTCTCTGATTTGATTAGCATAATTGCACTTACCTCGACCCCGCCGACCGACCGCAAATTTGACGTAGTCAATAGAGTCAGGGCGAAAAAGAGATCCAGTAAGGATTTGACATAAGAAAAAGCATGCGATCAGATGGATGGATCTAGATGATGATAATAATTATTATTTTTATATTTATATAGTAATAATAATTAAGATACTTACGTGATTAGTGTCGAGATACATGGGGGGGGGGGGTATAGCTTAGATATTATAAATAGTTAAGACAACACGAACATCACAAGCTTTTATCCACATTTTTGTGTCTTTTAAACCCTTTAATTAATTAACATGTTTGATTTTTCTTCGTTAAATTGGAATCGCACATAACTAGCGCTTTTTTGCTCGACGGTTATAGAAATTTTATATCGAACGTATTATAGTTACATACAATCTATTGTTTGTAGCACAAAACATCAATGAGCGCGTGAGGGAAATAATAATAATAGAGAGAATGTCAGACCGCTAAAATAGTTTGGAATTTTAATCAACGGTCGGAACGTTTCCGGCTAAAGCGGCTTTCCCAACTAGCCATGTTCATAAAATATTTTCTCTTAAGTCGGCGCAATAAGTGATACTTTTATTATGCATTTACAGGCAGAAATGGCGCCGTCCCGTTTATCGATTCGCTGCCAGAGTAAATTAATTATTTCCCTTCGCGCGTTTCCTGGTTATAATGACATTTAGTACGATAACTAACGTATTTCTGCTGTCGTTTGTGTCGACACTAAAGCGATACTATATCGTTTTTAATTCTCGTTTTTGCTAATTAACAGTTAGTTTCACGTTTTATCATCGTGATAAACGTTTTAACGGGATGTTTAAAAGGTATACTTAGGTGAATGAAAGAAAATTGTTATCGAAGTACAGTCGTACCGGATCGTGTTACAGGAAATAACATGATGTTAGGCATCTTGCAATGAAATTTCCAGCCGGCGTTAAAATTCGAAGGAAAGACGATACGATGGACAAATTGAATGTTTGCGGCACTCAAAAGATACCCTGTGGGATGCCATTGTCCGTCTCTGGAAACGGCCCAGCTCAGATATCGCTAGAATGGAAGCATCCAACGCGACGTCTTCAATTTTTCATTTTTGCGGAACGCTCGTATTCTCCACCGTTTTCTATATTGTTAGCCGTGCAATCGCGCAAATGATCGATCGAGAAAAAACGTGCGGAAATGTCACAGCGACGCTGAACATATTCGTCTGTATTATTCGGTTCCGGACAAGATGCGAACTTAAGAAATTAAAAGAATGATCGATCGCCGCAGTGTGGCGAACGACGTATTAATATTATTCGAGATGGTTTTATCACGCGATATACGTGTCCGTAAGTTTCGTGAAATTTTCCTTTGTTCTTTTAAAGCTTTCGGACAATGAAAGGTTCATTATATGGCTTGTCAGTAAATTTACAAAATCGAGAATAATGAATTGCTTCCAATATAAATTTCAATTTCAATTAAAGGTATCAAAGAGAACGCTATGACACGCGATAATTACGATATTGTTAATTAGTAGAATTTTCATGAGTGAAATTTTTTATATTATATATGTATATGGAAAAATATATTTATGTCAATTGTTGTGTTATCATTGCGTTAATATTAGAAGTAATGAGAAATAAATGATCTTGTCATTTGTCTTTTGCAATTTCAGATTTGTTGTTCAAAAAAATTATTATATTATATTATATTATAATATTATATATTATATGATAAGAATTGTTTCTTTGAATCTATGATAAATTTATTGCAATATTGACTGGTAAATATATTAATTATAGATATTAATAAAATACACTTACATCTTATATTATTAGATACACATATGCACGACATAAAAATATATTTAGAAAATAATTGTATAAGTGAAATGTTTTAAACGGAACTTGTATCTCCGATTCGACAACCACTGTAGCAACCTTCGAAGAAGGGTGCTGCCACCCTACGAACGTCTGTTAAACTCCGAGGTTTCTGTAAACGGGGAAGTTTCCTTTTGCCGGAATATTTTGTCGCAAAATGTATCTTACCGCATCCGATACGTAAGCAGTTTTATCTACATTTTATGTCCTTTGATATTCCAACGGAGCTTTATCCGAACCGGAGGTCGAACAAGCATCGATCCGGTTATTATATCGAATTATATTAAATTATTATTAATTATAATTATTATTATTCAATCAATAAATTATTAATGAGATCTAACAGCATAAACGGAATAACAAATAGCCGTATCCACCTAAATTTCACATTTTCCTATCCCTGTAACGAAATTTTATTTCGAACTTTAGTAAAATTCTGACGAAAAAGCTACTTTAGTTGATTCTCGTGTCAGCGAAAATATGCTGTTACGATCACATACGAGGAATATTTCAAATGATAATCCTATACATGTGCAGGTGTCTCTTTTAAAAATCAATATTCAGCCAAGAACGAACATGTATAGTACATTCTAACTATGTTTTTCCCAGGAGGGGAAAGGGGATGCACGTCCCATTGCTCATAATTGAAAATCACTGTAATCCAATATTCCTGCTGGAAGGGAGGTGCGACAGTAAAGTCACGCAGATCCCGCTTAAGATTGTGCCACCCCTATGAGCCGGCGAAATCCCGATACCGACCAATAAGACGGCACTGCGACGGACTTGCAATAACAGGATCGCGACGCGTTTGGGACCCTTCACCCTCCGGGACAAACCGCACTGACACCGTACATGCCGAAATATATCCGCATATTGTTTCCCTATGGGATCCCGCGTAGCCGCACGTACATTGCGAAACGCACACCGTGGGTCTTTTTACGTTTTATTACGACCGACGAGGATGTTTGCCGCGACGAGGTATTTACGGCTTAGCCACGCGCCGTTTTCGCTAACGCCTTTACGACACGCCGACGAAGAAATAAACGACGACGATACAGCGCACTAAAAACAAAAGTTATTAGCGGACGCGAAGATGTTAGCGCACGTTCGAGCTAATAATTCGTTCCGTCAGAAAGAAATATAGCGATGTCTGGGCGTATCTTGTCCTCTCTGTGTGTATGCCTGTATATATACATATATGTGTGTGTGTGTGTGTGCGTCCTGCTAACTAATATTAAATTTTAATTACAAGATAAAAATGAGAGTTACTCAGAAAAGAAAAGAAAGTTTATGTCTCGTGGAATTAAATACATAATTGCAGGAAAAGGACAGTAACGCGATGTAGCGCTGAGAAGGAAACACTCGGGAAGGAAACGGTCGAGACAGGAAATGTCCAAACGTCAAAATCTGTAAAACAGCATGTAGCATTTTTGATCATGCTCTTTTATAAAACAATGTAGAAAGTCACGATTGTTGAACGCGAAAGCGAAATAACTCACGGCCGACGCTCTTCTTGTCCGATGCCCCGATGAAATATTCTCGCGTTGCATTTATTTAACCGCGACTGAACTTGGCGATTCTACGGAACTGCCAGACTTACGCTCGCTCCGGAGCTCATATCATCCACTTGACTTCTCGAATACTCTCGCCGGCGACTTACCTCCTTGCCACGTTTCACTACGCTGTTGCCTGGTTACAAATGCGAACCTCTGTATTATTCGTGGCCCGACGATCCCAGGGGTGACGTGAAGAAAACTTAGTCCGACGCCCAAACACGTCGGTTGTAGACGGCAGTCGGGGGAGAAGGAGGGGAATACGTATCCGAGCGCGAATGATATTTCGTCTTTAAAGTTTTCAACATAAATCGTCATTCGTTCCCGCGGCGTGGGATAACGGGGGTCATAACGAAAGCCTGTATCCGTAACGTTTGTTGTCCATGCACCAAGTCCGCGCGACTTCGTGAAAGGAGACTCCTTTTTCTTCCCCTCCTTCGACTGGCCTCTCGTAGGGTTCTCAGCGAGCGGAAGTAGCCCTCCGAGGGGAGCGCGCAGCATCTATTTTATAGGACTGAGAAATATCGGCGGCATCAATAACGGTTTATCTCGAATACAAATTGCCGCCCTGAGAGGGCCACTGCCTTAAGAAAACACTCGTAATCCATAGGAAGTGAAGCAGGGACGTAGTGACAAGTCGATGGTGCCCATATCTATCGCCTCCGGGTCTCGGTCGACCTTCGTGCTTATACGCGATGCCCTGGCGATACGACAATGGAAATTAATCTCGCGGCCTCTCGCACCCCGTGTTCGACTTATCACGCTAGTCACATTGGGTCCGTGACTCTTAAATATTCTGGTGATCTTCGGCAGTGATGACTAACTGCAAGATTGTTTTTTCTCACAATAGCTACGTAAACCATCGGAAGATGCAGGTTAAACAACATCCACGTCCCCAGTGGAACACGTGTTTTCTTAGGAAGCTCAGGTTGCTGACGTGACATAAACGATAAAGTAGGGGAAGAAAACGTTAATCTCACATATCAACTATAAACAAACCGGCAATGTTTTGTATTAATTTTATATGCTTTATATGACAGTTCGCCTTAGCTCCTTTCTTCCATAAACGAAGTCACTGTTATGATGTTGCACATTAGTTGTCTTTGATAAAAAAAGGCTTTCTAACGGGGATGAGGGAGTCTTTCCGTTTTTCTTCGACGAAACGTCCCGTTCTTCGTCTATTCACGTTGTCGGACGATCGTGGACGGACATGGCCTAATGGCGGTGCCGTTGACCGCAATGATGAATGACACGATGGGAGACATTCAACGCGATCCGCCGTTTCAAGAGGTTTTTTGTCGCGGAAGCTCGTTACGTTTTGGCACCAGCCTGGACAGCAACTATGTGCTACGTGCAAGCTCGGTTAATCGCTTTCCAAAACTACGCCGAAAAAGCATTCGCCGTCATAGTGGCGGTCGGTTTTTGGTCGCCGCCGCGACTGTTGGACGTCGTTAGCTTTTTCTCGTCTCGATATATTCAATGACGAATCACCATCGCGATCAGTGACGGTGTCATGCAAATATAAATCCTGGTCATTACGGACTGCAAAACACATTAATTGAAATCGTAGTTTCGACATTATCGCCAAATCGATAATGCATCGACAACGTAGCACCGTATTTGCGTTTAAATGCAGTTTCAATGTGTCTTAACGTTCTCGACGTTCCCTGACATTTTTAATAATGACGTTCGTATTTGCTGTACCAGCTCATTGTCGCGTCTCTTGCAACTCGACGCGACGAGCAAGGAATGCAGATTTTATGTAATATCAACGGCTCTCGATAATTTTCGCCGCTGTGACTTTCTTTCGCCAATGTACGGGGCCATTCTATCGATTCGCGTCGGATGCTCCGCTTTCACGTTTACATCAACGCGAATTCCTGTGTACAAAGCCAACGTGAGATAGCCGGGGCGTACCTCTGGCGCTTGTAAACCGAATTACCGGTATTAGTGCTGGCGCACGTTTACAAGCATCTCGCGCTTAGCCGGGGATATTACGGTTGTTCGGAATTACTTGTTTGATTGCCGCGTACGGCGTTGCGCCGTACTACGCGCCGCTGTCGTACTACGAGCGACAAGATTAACTCGGTTACTCGAAACTACCCTCGTGGTAGACACTGCGCGACCGCGACTTCCTCCGGATCTCTTCTAGATCCGTTCTCTCATTCCCGCCGGCACGTTCAGCAATATCGCTAGTATCTCCTTGGTATTATATCTTACCTTGATTTCTACGTTTTCTGTAAAATTACATTTACAATAGCAAATTAATTTAGGGCAAAAAAAATTAAAATCGATATTGATTTTAAAGTTGGCGATTTCTGCATGCCAAAGAAGCGACAAATCTGTCGATAGCACGCAGATGATTTACCAGACGGGTCGATAAGCAATCGAAATTATTGTTTAATATTCACTGGCGAAGTAGAGTTTGAATTTGTTTACATTTACAATATCTTTTGCTATTGTTTTGTTGGTTGCTTATGGTAATCGATCGTATACTTAGCAAAAATTTGATACTTATTTTAATATTTTAATATCTCAAAAGAAATGGCATCTTAAACATCGCTGTTAACGATTAATTATCTTATCATCAATTATTTTTGATACATCGTTTTATTGTCGGAATGATCACGAATAGATTGGTGTGACATTGTGACGTGTAGAGTTGTAATCAGTTAAATCTGAGCATTCAGTAATTTGGGCACAACTTTATGAGTTCATTCATTTGCCGTTATTGCTTCTATATGCACCACTGCCGAAATATTAATACGAGTTCATAGAAATGGCGCATTCATGGCGAGAGAATTCAATAATATACAGCGAATACATAGCGTTTCCACTCGTACAGACGCGCGATATCGTCCAACCTCCCTCAGCAGAACATAAACGTGATTGATATATTATTAAGGACATCCATTAAAGAAAAGCACCATGGTTGAATGAAATATGCCGCTTTTCGAGGGGCGAAAGCTTTCCGACTCAAGCTACCCCCCGAAATACGTCCGTAATGCGAGGAAAGAGGAGTAGGCTCAACGTGGTGGCTCCGCGGGGGGGGATTGAAACGGAATAAGATGGAGAAATACGTCCACGTAAATTTAACGGGGAAAGGAGAGGGATATGCGGCGTGACGAAGCCGCCACGTGGCGCCAATCCCACGGTTCAGGCTCGCACAAGTGCAGCGCCGAGGTCAGAGGGTTACAAAACAACCACCCCCTTTGAACGGTGAGTGTCCTCGGTATGTTGAGAACAAAACGAGGAAGCTCGTCTTTCGGCGAAACACGATCCGCCGACTGTCACTGGAAACGTTTAAATAAACTTAGAGGCGACTCTGTTTGATTAGGAAGACTTCTTTGCGAATGACGGAAAGTTTCGGAGTGGCACAGGAAATTGCGTATGTGACACAAGTTCGTTAAACATAGCAATGACCTGTAAAATAGTACTTCGCGAATGGGAAAGATACAAATCGGAAGAACTTGATGTTTATAATATTTTTCTTTGATTATAATTAGAAACAGGTCTTTGATTGAGATAGGAACAGGTTTAATATAGAATGTGTGTGTGTGCATATTTTATCTAAGTATACATTTATATTGGCGGTATAAGACCATGCTGAGGATATAATAATAAAAATGCAACAGCCGGAGACAACGACTAAATGTCAATATCAGGGGATGCAATGTCAAGGTGAACCTTTAAAAGACGTCTAGCCTGCACGGACGAGTGTACCCAGCGGTAACATTTCGGAACCGAAATTTAATATCTTCGGGAAGTCGCGCGGAGGGAAAACGCATCGAAACGAACGATTCCGGCCATGTTGAACAGTTTAATATCCAGGGGTCCCACCGGAGGCGATTTCCTTCGCGGTGGGTGAAAGTATTCGGAGGAGTCACTCGCGTTCGCTTCGCGCTCGAAAGAGCTTATACGCTTCCTTTTCTCTTCCCCCTGATCTCCGTGCATGATCTTCGTGCAGTCTGTGGAAAGTGAATTCGATAGACAAAATGAACTCTATGGGGATCTTGAACCGTAGCTTGTTTACCAAACGACGAAATGTCTTTTGTCTCTCTACCTTCCCCCTCTTCTTCTCTCTCTTTCTCTCGATCTGCGCTCGTGTCGAAAATTATCCGTTTGAAACAACAATGAAACGTTTGCATGGTCAATACGGCGGAATTATCATGAAAAGGTACGTGTGACTTTCCACAGATAAATTTAGTTTTCGTCCCTCGATCACGAGAAGACCATCGCTTTTCACGGGCAGTCTATCTTTCACCGTGATAAATGGCACTCGATATCGCTGCGTTGCGAAGGGTACTTCACCACCAATTTTCGCGATACTTCAGCATCCTACCATTTCCTGCGAAACATACGAGCACGTCGAAACACGGTGGTCGTTCGTATCGAGAGTTTAAATATTTTGCGACGCTCGTCGATGGAACCGATTCGAAGAAGGTTCAATTTCATGAAAGAAAACGAGCTAGGCGGAATACGGATGAGGTGAGGAGGCGAGGGAAGAGGAGATGACGAAGGAGACGATGAGAAGAAAGGACGTTCGGCCCGTGTCAGCTTAATGGAACGGAATTGAAATCATTTGCCTGGCGACAGACACGGCACGTCGTCGCCGGTTCCTGAGCTTGGCAGTCCAGTCGCCAACGACACGCGTGTCTCCCTTTCCTGTCCGTCCATATAATTGAAATTCTCGAAAGAAAAAGAGGGACACAGGCGGAGAGGTAGGCGGTGGCGGCGGGACAGTCGGTAACGGGAGGAAAAGAGAGACTCGCGAGACGGATAGTACTAATGGAGCCCTGGTTAAGCGTCGGTTCGAGCTACAACGTTCATTACATTTATCTCCCTGGGTCTGCGGTCCTCCCCGAATGCCGGTCGGAGGGTCCTCCCCCAGCCTGAACATAAGGCCGTTAAACGATTTAATTCAATTCGCGCGGAGCAGGGAGCACAGCGGCTTCATCGAATTTAACGCCTCCGCTGGTTCTGCGCTTTGGAAATCGCCGGCGCGGATTACCTTGCCTCAGCGTTTTAACGCATCGCGTGCTATTCGCTTTTCCCCGGATTTTATCGGCCCGCCCTCGATCGCGCTCGATAACATGGTGCAACCGAGGCGTACGACGAATTTACTGTGGCAACACGCGTCTCGTAATTTCGCGTGATCGACGCGGAATAAGCTGTTCAAATTTGAACGTGGAACGTGGAAATCAGCTTGAGGAAAAAAACAGATATACGTTTATAAAGAAAATAATATAATAAATAACATCATTTATTGAATTGATTGATATTAATATACTAATTATTCTCTTACATATTTTTTAAATAAATTTCCATGCAAAATTTTTAAATGATATTTTGTTTCTTGCGAATTTTAGAATAAAAAGAACTCGACAGAAATTATGTAAATTAATTGAGATATTATTGCTATTATTACTTTGATTTGTTATATCAGTTATGTGTATATTATTCAAATCTTAAAGGATGTTAATATATAATTCTTATTCTGTCATCTCGCTATTTTAACATTTGACAGAAAATAATTTAAATGAATTCTGGGAGAGTTCTAGGGATTCTCCTCTCCACCGACTGATGCTTAATACGCGGTTGGAACTGTATTCTGAAAGTAGTTGGCAAGTCGCTTTACAATTATTGCATACCCTAATGCCAACCTTGACGACTGGCGGATGGGTGGCGGGTTAGGTACGTGGCAATGGAGCGTAGGCACGGGGAGAAGTTAAAGAGAAGGTGGGTACGTAAAGCAACGTCTTCACGGCACTCTCCTGAAGAGTGAAGAACAATGCGAACTTTGGGATGACTTCGAGGAGCGGGAATCAACATGAAAGGGGAAGTTTCCATCTCTAATTGGTATTTAGGAGATCCGAAACAGAGCTAAGTTCGCGAGTCGACCTCGCGTGTATAATCCATGTACACATTCGTGTGCGCGTGCAGATTTAAACGTTTTCTCTCTCTCTCTCTCTCTTTCTCTCTCTCCATTTGCGTTAGAGGGAGGAAGGAAGGGTGTGTTCTTCTGGCTTTTAGTCACTCAGCTACTTGATGTTTATCATCTGGTTCGCGGGGATCGGCGGAGGATTAAATTATGTACGCGTCGATGTGCCTTAAAAAGGTAATCTGGTCTAACTTTCGCGAAACGAAAGGGAGGAGAGCAGAATGGTAAGCAAAGAGATAGAGAATACGGCGTATACGACTTCGAGATCCGGGGGGATTTCACCAACGGGAGGTTGGTACGCGAAAAATACGGGTAGATTGCGCGAAGAGACGTATATCTCAAAGGAGCTTCTTGTGTTATCGAGTCCTCTACGCGCGAGTCGTCACGGCAGTTAATGCACGCGCACGCGTGTATTTGCCGAACGTGTCTGTGAAAGAAGCGATTCTATTATTCACGAAGCCTTTGTAAGAGATCGCGAGATATCTTGTATGTTTCAACGATCCTTTCTTCACGAAGAGAGGAGCTACGGGAGGGTCATTGCGCATAAATAATATTATTTAGACAAACACACCTAGTTCCAAGGGGAATACCTCTTGAACATGCGAATTTTGTGCAGTAACACGATGTTATCGATCGCTGGATTGTCGTTGTCTTTGTTCACGTTAATGCTGTGCGATGTGCACGATGATGCACGTGCACACCGTGTACGCAATGTGCAATAGCATAATGCATGTAATACTTTTTTTGGTTATACTTTTTGAAAGTTATCAAAAAAGGAAGAGATCATCGGAGGTAATATTTATTAACAAAAGTTAAATGAGTTTTGTAGGTAACACGAAACGACGAATGCGTTAGATGGCAGCAGATACTAAAGTAACCACAACCAGTTTTACGCTAATTATCTGGTTTAAACAACCCTGGATTCGCAAGGGTAGGTATTTAAGGGTGACCGGTTTGCGATTGTTCTGTACAGATGGCGCCAGGCTGCTTTTACCTCTTGCGCTAAACTACCCCCAAAGGCAACAAGCAAACAAGCGAGTATCAAGTGTTAAAAAAGAAAGTATTGTAAAAATTATTACATTTACTTCGAATAATTTAGAAGTTAATTTCAATTACAGGTTATATGAGGATGCAGAGTTTAAAAATAATTTATTCTAATTTAAAGTAACTTATCGAATAATGTAATTAAAGCTTTATTAAAGTCTACAATTATCGACAATCTTTTCTACAATAATAATTTAATTAATGCGACATTATATATCATTAGCATTTATATTTAATGTGCAATTATATTATTTGAATGAATATAGGTAGAAAAGTATATTATAGGGTAACGCGTGAAAATAATATTAGTGTAAGCCGTGACTTAGAAAAAATTCCAAGAACAGAAAATAGTCGACTCACAATCGTGGGTGGTCAATGAAGGACCACTTTCTCTTGGCACGTGCTACCACCCTCGAAATGAGCCTCGGTCTCTTACGTATGTTGTTCAGTGAAAAGAAATAAAGAAGGTAGTCGTCGATGGACTCTGGAGGGGCCGATCGACTGCCATTAATGGACGAGCGGTGAAAGGACGTGGACTCTAGCGGTAAACGTGTAACGCGGTCTTTTGTGCGAGCACAACGAGGATGGAAGTACGAAAAAGGAACGAGTTCTTACGATCAACTTAAGGATTGAGCGTATGCTTGACCACCTTTTTTCTTTTCCCTGTGGTCTCTTTTTCCTCGAATTCCTCGAATTTCTTGATACGTTTGTTCTCGAAATCGAATTTTAAAAAAATATATGAACTTATTATTAATTCAAATATTTTAATTAGAGTTTGATAATAAGAAATCTTTCCAATGAAAGATTTATGGGATATTTTATTCTTCAAGTAACATCCAAACAATTAGTTTTAAGAAAAATTTAGAAATAAAATAAATGGAAGATAAAGTTTTTCTAAATTTTTACGAATAAATAAAAAAAACACTCATTGTTTTTTTATATATATTGTATATATAGGTACTTGTTCACAGTGTGAAGATGTGAAATTTTGTGGTGTCACTGATGAAAAAAATCAAAATTAATTATAAAATCAATTGAAAAGTAAAAATCAATTGAATAATGGCTTTACATCACAGAGGTCTAAATTTGTCCTCTTCTAAGATAAGATTTGGAACTGGGATTCAGTCTATTCGTCACCGGTGTCTTCGATCGTTGCTTCTCCGTTCACTTTTCTTTTCATCTCTTTTCTCTTTTTTCACCTCCTTCTTATTTCGAAACCCGAAGCTCTATTAGCAGTTTCTTAGAGCGGTCCCAAATGGCATTCCTATTGATGCTAGCTGTAGGGTGTATCTTAACGTTCGGGGGAGAAAAGAGCGCCATTCCAAGGCAAGAGAGAAGTTTATGGACTGCGCAATGGTTACTGCATTCTGTTCGAAACGGACACTGGGGTTCCGAGATCCCCTTTTATATCGTTTCCATCTCTCTCCTTTCCTCGACTCCTGTCCTCTGTGCAATTCCCGACGATTCTTGTATCGCGACTTCGACATCGTCTTCGTGCGTCATCGTGTCTTACACCCATTATCACTAAACCGATGAATTCCGATCTAAATGAGTCGACTTAGAATTTTCTCATCTAGGTAGTTTTTTTTATTATAGGATTTTCGAAACATTTCCTGTTTTTTTTCTTTCTTGCGATACTTGGGGAAATTTTAATAACAGATAATACAATTTTTGCGCAGTATATGAATAATTAATTACTTTACCAATATTTGATATAATATTTTATAGTATTGATTTAATAATAAATTAAACAAAAAAAATATAATATTTTTAATATAATATTAATATTATTATGTACGTATAATGCAAAAATATTTGCTAGTTTTTATAAAGAAAAATAGTTTTTATAAAAAATTAATTATAATTTTCTACAATAAATAAGAATAAAAAATAAGAATTTAAAGATTTATGAGATATTTGAATAAATAACAAAACACGTACGCGCATAAAATCAGTTTCAATTTCTCCATAGAAAGGTAACAGAGAATATAAACGAAATTTTTTCAAATAGTGTTTATATGAGAAAAAACTAATATAGTTCAATATTAACGTAAATGTCTAACGTGTTTACTACCGACCTTTCATTGATTGGAATTTTTCTCTGCAAGCTTGCGTAATATAAAGACATTGATACACTCCATATACTTCGATTTTCGCTAAGAACTCGTTCAGACTTCGTCGACTGAAACGATCGGACGATTTTCCATCCGTTCGCCGTCCTGTTCATTTTCATCGACTATCTCTGTAACTTTGTCGGACTTCTTTCTCGTTGTAATCTCTGTTTGTCGTTCGATTAGTTGCAGTCGAGACGGATACGAGAAATTCGGGCATATCGATGTATCATTCAGCACGGGTATCTACGAGAAAAAAATAATATTGTCGTTTCATCCAGCAGTCGACTCACGTCGGCTCTTAGCAACGAGCGTGGTTCCTCGCTTGGAAAGAAGAGCGCAAATTGGATTATTCTTGAGCAAAGTTGCTTCGAGAAAAAGTCAGGACTGGAGGGTGGCTTCCGATATGCTTCCGGGAGGTGGCTTAGCTGAAGCCACCACCTCTCTTCTTCGTGAAGTAACTAGTGTTGTCTCTGGCGCGTTGAGACCTCAGACGGCGCATCTTCTCGTTTTGTCGCGCGGTTGATGGATTGATATTTTTAATGTGAGAGACAGGAGCGCCGATACGGCTTGTGCTGGCGAAACAATTTAACCTCCGAAATAAGATGTTCCCCGAGGCGTTATTGCTCCTTCGGGGAAGGGCCGACCGTCGAGTTTCGGGAATCGTCGGTATTATTGCCTAAGATAATGAGTTTTCTTCCAGGAAAAGGCAGTGGGCGGAAGACCGATCGCCTGTTCAAATATTGCGAGCGACGCAATAACCAAAGTGCTTCCGGTGGCATCCGAGAGTAATAGAAACGCGAC
Organism: Crematogaster levior; assembly: GCA_901521435.1. Classification (NCBI taxonomy): domain Eukaryota; kingdom Metazoa; phylum Arthropoda; class Insecta; order Hymenoptera; family Formicidae; genus Crematogaster; species Crematogaster levior. The sequence goes on from CABEGB010000725.1 coordinate 491,821, forward strand.
CATGCTAAAAGTGATGGCTTGAAATTCGTGCGGATAAAAATGAAAACGGGAAATTGAATTCCATCACATTATCGATGCTTATTAGTATTTATGACCAACCGAGAGTGCGATAATTCATTTCTGATATTCACGAATGCATATAACACACAAGAAATAACAAAAGTCCAGAACAATAAGCGCATTATCCTCTGAGTATTCTCCGCATTCTTGCGTTCGGTATTCGCCGCTTGTTATTTCTACAAATTAATAGCACCTCTCGTGCGGTGGGGATCGATATTCGGTCCGGTGGTCTCGCAAGAACGTGAATTGCGGCCTATCGTTAATCCCCATCCCCCCTCGAGAAAGCAATACCACGGCGACCATGTTGACAACGATGTTCGGTACCATTATTTCCTGAATTTCCAGAGACCTCGGCGACCTTATCTCCTACTGTACCCGTTAGACTGGACAATGCTTACCGAACTCCGACGCATTCGAAGTTGGAAATATCAGCGCTGGCCTAACGCCAAGACGCTTCGTAATTGCAGGGTGACACGTACGCGAACCCCGAAACTGCGGGATACGTAGCTTCGTTGTAACATCGGTGTGAACGTTTATCGGCATTGTTTCGAACTGATCGCCGCAACCGCGCGATTTCTAAAGTGAATATACGGGCTGTGGGTGCCTCCATTATAATTCAGATGTCTTTAAGAGAAATATTAATTTTATGGAAACATTGCACCCATTTTGCAATTATCACCACCAATTAGCACATACTTCTGCACCACGAGTCGCATAGTATCGTATCATACGATCGCATTAGAAATTATTTCAGATATCTAACATGTCTATTTCGTAGTAATACTTATAATTAAAATATATTATCACAATAATATCTAACCATTTATTTTGAAGTAAATTGCCTGTAAATTAAGGATTAAGAAAGATCCGACAAAGTCATTATTTGAAAAGTCATTATTTTATGTTTAGTGAAAATTTAAATATTATTTTGTCATCATATATTTTCCTTTACGTTAAATGTTTCTGCAATATAGAGGATTCCGTGCAATATATATGAAACCAGTTCTATCTTGCAGATCTGATTCGATATAATTACAGTCGAGATGAATCGAGTTGTTTGGTCACATATAACCGTATATAGAATTCATATAAAATATAGCGAGGGCAGACGGAACTGGAGAAGAAGAGGGTAGCCGAGAGCGGCAGGAAGTTCCGGAGGAGGGAGAAAGAGCAAGCTGGACAAGCTGCATCTGCGCGTGACGGTCGGGTGACAGGTCGAACCACCAAGCCAAAACGGAATCATTAGCGTGGCCCGTTAAGGGGGTTACGAATTAACGGGCTTTTATTTGGCGGAACAACGAAATTCGACAATGCCGGACTAGAGTATTCCATTAGCGATTTCGCGATGCGTCGTCGCACTGGCGTCGCCTGGACCAACGTCGCCGGCACCGACGTAATTTAATATGTTGATATACGCACTCACGCACGTGCATACTTGCGCTCACGCAAGTGTATGTGCGTTCTTGTGGTTTGCGTATATGCGGGGTGTAAACACATTTACGTGCCTCCGATGGAAGAGGGTGGTGGAACGCGCGAGAATACCCTCCTATAAAAACGTCGTTGTGCCCGGCTACCCCGCGGGCGGTCGTGAAAACGGAAATGCTGCGCGCAGTTGGTTCCGGTTGCCAGAGCGATGTCCAGCATTTCAAGATCCGCGTCTTTTCTAGCTTTCCCAGCAGTAATCTCGCCGATCGGCCAAACGAGCTGGATTTTTTTGCTCGTTAAGGGACACCCAGGGATGACATGTATAATTTATAAGATTCCCTTCGAGCAAGGACCGCGAATGGTTCTTACGTCTTTCTGAGTGTATAAATGCTAGTATGTGATTCATGAATTTGCATCGGTTTCTGCTGGTAATGATTCTCAAATATTCGATTCTCACCGATGAGTCTGTGAATAAAAACAGATAGCGGAAAGAGAACTCTAACTCTGCGTTCGTCTGTTCTAATAAATCGTAAGCAGTTTACTGAGTCAACCGAACTCGACTGTTATTTGCGAATCGAAATAAAAGATATTAGAGACAGCGAGGGTCTGCTGCTACAAAACGATACAAGTTACATCAATGAAAAAATAATCGCAATAATGGAAAATGCCGATATTTCCGGTGAATGAGACGATTTATTCGGTGAAATAATTAATATGCGTTTGTACGTTTGTGAAATTGCACAGGAATATTGATCGCGCATGACGGAAAAACAATGTGGCGGCAGTAACGCAATATTATACGATCGTATTTTTAAATCGGAAATGCGAATATGAAACCGTGTTTGCATCGAACACACATGCAAATACACGCAACGAACACGTAAAAAAGTGCTTTTAAAGCCACATTATTTATCGTACTGTCAAGAAATAATTTTCGCTACATTGGACGCTATAAATGGAAATTTTTAATCTTATTTGGCGTAAAATTCGACAAATATAAACTTGATTGAGGTTGTTAAATAATTATCACTAATTTCTCCCTTTGAAATTCAATCACTCTAATAGGTTCAATTTCTATTTACGAATCATGCAAATAAATCGTTCGATGCAAAATAAATATATTATCCTTTTAATATGCGAAACATGCATTAATTGAAAAACCTAAACATGCGAAAATGTGAAACGCACATAGAGCATGCTCGTCCGTGACACGCGCGTCGCAGATTTTTCACAAATGTATTTCCTGCTATTTCGACTATTTCATATTTTGTCATTATCGACTTTTAATTTTTCACACACATTTTACGTCTCTAAACGATTGCATTTTAATGCAGATTCCAAATGTTCAAAAGTCAGCCGACCAGAATTTTTACGATACGAGTTACATGAAATAACTTCTATATATATGATCTGCATGAAATGTAATAAATTGTCAGACAAACTGATAGACTAATAAAGATACAGATATAACAGAATAGTTATATCTTGAAAACCTTGTCATATGAAAAACGAATAATAATTATAAATAAATATTATTCAACCGTCAAGATCAATATAATTTGTTGCAAATGTCACAATTGTCGTGCATATCGCAACTCGTCCATCTTCTGTTTTTCACTCGAGCGACTTCTCTTTTTCGTTGTAATCTACTAGAGTTACGGGACGGATACTATTGTCGTCGCGGGAACGACACGCTGCGCGACCCTCCCTCCGCAAGTGCGGTTTTGACGTAAGCGAACGAACCTCGGTTTAATAGCATTTCCATTTGCCTAATGATCACGGCGACCATACCCGCGTATCGTGGCCCTATCCACGCTCTTATCGCATTTCCTCTTCGGTACACACGAGAGATGCTGCCGCCTCTCTCGTGCCGTTGTTGGGTCGTTGCTTGTTGTTGCTAGGTATCGCTCCTGGATATCCGCAGCCGCCGCCGTTGATTCCGGAGATCCCGCTCTTCGTGCAGACATAGCGACCATTGTGCGGAAGCTATTCGGCAAATAAGATTATTACTGTGTATATAAGTCGCTTACGTCATGCGGATTACACCCGGTAGAGCCACCGCGCCGCTCATTTTATGCGGCGTGCATGTCTCTGCACGGAAGATTCCCGTCTGCGTACCGAGTGTATACTTACCACGCGACCGATGGATCTACACGTGGGCAAATATATGCGGAAACACCCGACTGGTTCCTACGCCACAAACGATGTTCGGCGGCTGACGGCGCGCGAGTACCGATCGCGATTATGCACGGTGTATTCGAATGTCGGGTATTCAGGACGAAGGGAAGGAGATAGGAGGCTCCCACTGACATTTACAGACAGCATATCACGATCAATCGTTCGTTCACTTTTATTTCTGCTACAGGTATCTTCTGGTAAAATCTCTTTTCCGTTACTTCTCTCCATGACATGCTTTGCTCCTGAGAAATCATATAAAGTTTTAAACTTCAGAAAAATGCGTAAAGTTTATACTAATGTAAGAATATTAGAAACTAAATTAAAAAACAGCGATTGGTTCAATGTCGAATAATATTGTAATTTTGGAGTTATATAACTTTTTGTTACTTACAATTAGTTGTAGAGAGCTGACAACAATTCTAATCTCGATAACATAGCTCGATTAAGGCTCTCGATAAGGCTACATATTCTTTTCGATGCATCTGTCATCTACTTTACAAATCGCGGTGTATTCATTAAAAAATGTCGCTTGGTCATTCGTTTTTTAATTGTTCTATTGTATCTGCGGTATATACGTCGGTGATTACGGCTGGTATCGTCGTCTACCTCAGTTAATATCTCGCCAACGCTGCTCTCCAACATAATCTCTGACTCATTGAAACTTCGCCACATAAAAGCGATACTGACTTTAATAAGCACGTCTAAGCGGTGTCAGCCAACAAAAAAAGCCTTCGTAGTGTATAACACATCTAGTGATGTCCAAAGCAGATTTTTTTAAAAATATTTGTTACTCTTTACTTTAATATCTTGGTAAGAAAATAAATAGACGTGTGAATATCTATAATTATTAAATTCATCGGAATTATTTATGGGAGACTTTTGGATTAATGCTATTTTATGGCAATATTTAAATATCTAAATATTACTATAAAAATAGAGCATTAATTCTCTTTATACATATACTCTTTATACATATATAATTTCTCTGACGAAGATGGTAGGGGAATAGAATTTGTATTCTGGAAAGTTAAAATCCGTTTTACTGATTACCGAAATATAATCACGTTCGGATTTTACAATCGCAAGAGATCCTTCAACAACCTTCAACGAAACTAACTAAAAAATACCTTTATTTCCACTATCCCAATCTACGATATTATCTACGCTAACGCGATCAGTTCGGGGTATTAGCTTTCCATTATTCCAAAGCAACTGAAGATCCAAAGTTAATAGAATTTGACGTATTCACAAAATTCATTGTTCCGAAGTAACTGTTTGATATTATTCTACAATAAATTCATTTATGCATTAAAAATATTAGTTACAATTTTGTGCCATTTAATATATTCTATTGGATAAGATAATCTAAGAAGATAGTCAGAATATTTCTGAAATATTTTTCCTCTTGTACCTTACTAATTTTTTTATTACATTAATTTTATTTCTTGATTAAAAGATGAATAAGGAATTTTAATAGAAATTTTAATAGAAATTGTATGAATTTTAATGTTAAGTTTAATCTCCCACTTTATTTTACAAAAAGGAATGGGAAAATAGATTTTTTCATGATGAAATATATGAAAAAGAATTAGAATATGATATGAGAGAAAAACAATGTGGACCTATCTCTGATTTGCATGAAATTCTCTCGCCAAAATGAAAAACCGGGCTTGAATATGCAGCTTACATCGGCCATAAATTTCTCACGTATTTTCCGGGTCAATATACCGGAAATTTGTTTTCGGTAGCAGTTCGTTTCTGTGTAAGACTTCATCACCTCACAGTATCGATCGATACTGATCGATAATACACGATTATGATGGAGAAACAAAAGGGCTCATAAAAGTCGGCCACGGATGCAGGCCTGGGATGCTGTTGAACCTCCCCGAGAAACTTTAAAAGCTTTGATAGAAGTGCTTTTACGCTTCGCATAAAAGTTTAAACGTATGCCGCTTGTATAGTATTTTGTTTAAAATTATAATTGTCTGAATATCGTAAGTTTTGGCTTCAAGATACTAAAAACAGCATAAGTAGGTATATTCATAAATTTATATTTTTATATTCCGGGCTCTTTTTACTGAAACAGATATAGTATTTATACTTTATAATTTTATAATAATCAGAACGTGTTATAAAATCATTGTTTATGATGTGTATTATGAAAAAACAATTTGTAGAAAATTATTTTAATGAAACTAGAGACACACACTTAATCCTGCATATAAATTATAAAATAGACATTTAACTTTACTTGATATTTTTAAGCCAATGATTAATCAGAGGTATGAAAGATATAAAAAACTTGCCACAGTATCTACTGCAATATATTTTTGTGTCACTTTTTAATCTTTCTTACTTTATTATCTTACTTTACCTTATATTAACTTATTTATTATTTTATTTTTGATCAACTTCTCTTGCAAACAACTTTGTTTTATTTTACCCTCTGTTTGCCTTATTACTATGAATAATAATACAAGATAATTTGATCAAACGAAACAACAAAACTTAAAATTTTTTATTTGGTGACTTATTACATTCTTTTGCTTAACAATTACGAGTGTATTAAAATCGATATTTACACAATAACAATACCAAAGAAGGGATATGATATGTATATCATATACATATCACCTTCTTTGGTATTGTTATTGCATAAATATCAATATAGAGTAGCTGCGCGATTAATACGGAATGCTATCGTTACGTATTCAATGCGGCATGTCGTTCATCTCTGTAGATCCGTAGGTGTAACTTGAGGACCGTACGCGCCTGCATTGCGAATATGTATGTGTTATGTATCTTCTATATGCTAGAGAGGAACGAAACGCGAGCAAGTTAGCAAGCACTGGAGTAGACGCTCTACGACATGCAAATCATATCACTGCCGTCTACTGTGCGTCTCTGTCAAAGCTGTGAGCGTGATATCATAACACGAATATGTATAAGCATACACGAATATGTATAAGCTGCGACGTTGATCGAACTTAATTTCATTCATTATCGTAACGTGACGCGGAAGCGGTATACCAGACGGCTGTACGATTGCGAGAAAAATTGGTGACGTGATAGTGTTTTATTTAAGGTAGACGTAAAGTCACGCTATAACGTTAAATCGTATTTCAGATACTGTGATATCAACTTTAAAAAGCTGCTAATCTCGACGGTTAATCAGAAGGCAACGGAGTATTTCGTAGCATATTCTTTAGACTCTTTATATTTCCTTTTTAAGCGAGAATAAGTCTCTTTAAGCCAGTAGAACCTTTTAATAAAAGAAAAATACTACCTTTCGAAATGCTTTTCATCCACATTTCTTTCATCGTGGAAGAAACCAGAATATATAGGCTATTATATACACGCAACAACCTTTTGAAGTAAATAGTTTGGACCGAATATGTTCGGGCGAATATTAAAACGCTTTATTTTGAAAGTATTTCTGCGGAGACACTTAATGTATCGTTTCCTACCTGAGATTTTCGATGAAGAGACATCGTGCAATCTTTCTTTTTTTTATCTACACTGTCCCTTTTTTGTCTGATATTCGTCTGTGCCGATATCAATGTTGGTTTTTCTCGAATACGACGACGAGTCTAGGATAGAAAGGTTTTTAAGTAATTGCACGCGGGATTACCCGTCCGAACTCTCGAAAACGGACGTTCCACGATGGTGCATTTCTGTGAAGGTCGGAAGAACGCGTGGAAAGAGACGATACGTATGTCGCTATGGTTATGGATATTGCTCTCTCGTGTCACGTTGGATACAATATCTCCGATGAAATTTATTTTGTGTCTTTTTTGCTGTTTTAACGGTAATAGTACCAATGGATTTATTTGCATATGTCATATCTATTTAGCGAGTCAAGACAGCTTCGCTTCCTTGTTAGACTCACAATGCCCAGGTCTTACTTGCGGTTGGTTGTATACCTATAAAACGACAGTACGTTTGGCGTGGCGGGAAGCCGCGTACTGCCACTGTTCGTTTCGCAGTATAGCCTGGCGATTATGTAAATGTTGCTCATGGAGGCGCAACAGATGCCTTTCGCCGACTATCGCATCTCCTTTACTGCGTCGGGATACGCCTACACCCTAATCCCAATATAACGCCTTCAGCCGCGATGCTCCGAAGGATATTGTTTAGATCCTCCAACGAAATTCCTTAGAAATTCCGGAGAGTGCCGAGGCGATCCGCTCCTAACACCGTGAGGAGGGTGTGAATTGAAAGGAAAACGATCGAGGCATTCTCCCGTATGTACGCTCACCGCCGTTACACGCCGCGAAACTTGCCGAAACTTCGTACTTGTCTACTCGATCGTGGCACGGCGATAAGCGCGTATCACGTACGGAGAACGATGTACTGTAGGAATGCGTGATTATCGAGCACAGAAAGTTCTAAAAGTTCGGGATTCTAATCAGCAAGACTATGGTTCGATGATGCAATCTCGATTGTCCTTGCACCTTTCTTAGCTGCTTAGCTGTTGCCTTAAAATCTGAGTTGTGCAGGACGCTCGTAAGTCCCCTTCAAGATCGGTGTCTTAACCGTTCCCAGGTCTGACGAATGATTATCGAGCATGCGAGAGATATTGGTGTACTGACGCGCATTACGTCACATTAATATATCGATTATAGGCACGCCATTACCGTACATTAGCGCCCCTGATTCACGTTCTCGGCGAATGCGATTAAGATAAAATATGCATCCGCTGTATTATCTATATTACCAATAAGGAAAATCCTATGAATTGTGTATGATACACGCTCCACGTTATTCCGAGGCTCTGTCGTCAATTACTCGTTCGATGCTAGCACATGAGAAAAGAGTGGTGTGCGAGCACGAAGACAGAACTACTCGTATTACCTCGTGCGTATGATGTATCTTGGATAATGGATCCGGCCGAGATAAATAGCGCCAACAGCGTCTCGTAACAGCGAACAGGTCGAAGGCAGTATCGATATTATCTCGAGTATGTAGGATAGGAAGGTGCGAGGTGTCGTTAATAACTGCCTCCTCCCCGAGGAATGCCAACTCGGTTTAATCATCGCAAGCCGCTAAGTGAGAAGCGCACGATGCGCTATTATATGGATCTTACGCACTATGCGTGTGCGTAACCACTTCAGTTATGCGCGTCAATATTCATGACTGTATCATAATGTGTATGATAAACAGACCATCGGTAAATTTACATATTAGTATCAATCACTCGGGATTAATTTGCACTTTTATATCGTAATGCCTTCGTCAAGAAATAATATTTTTAGTAGTAGGAAGTTAATTAATGGTTAAAAGGACTATTCTGATAATTATTTTACATATCGGATTATCATCGAACAGCTCTTACACATCTGAGTATGTAAATGCAGTACGTTGTACGAATTTAATATACGTTACAAGACTTTTAAGGAATGACTCTCGCATGTATCTTGCATAAATTTTGAATTCTGAAATAAATAATGAATCTCTCTATTTATATATCGCATTTAACATTTCTTATGAATAACTTTAACTTTTGAAGTTCTTTTTTGTATGTTTTGAATTTTTAGTACATATTATACTTTGATGACTAAGAAATTTGCGTTGTGATCGAAGATACATACACCAATTGATGACGCGTTCGTAATGAAAGAACACGTCAATATTCATGACCACGTGTTCCATAATAATATGGCAAACAGGCCTCATCACTTATGGCTTTACGAGCTGCAAAGTGCCAGCGTTGTAAGAGTGACATGATTACTTTTACGATGGTTGATGACCCGTGCAGAACGACGATGTCAAGTTCCATGCAGAGTGTAGCATCGTATCGTATGGCTAAACTCATTGTACGTGATTACAATGTTTCATTGTGTGATTATTACAATATTTCATTATGTTCGCGACGTGAATAATTCTTTTTTATAAATAAATGCTTCGATAAATTATTTAATTGCTGCTGCATGTAGAACCGTAATAAAAGATATATAAATTGAGTTCTCAAATATTAAAATATTACTTTCTGTGATACGTTTTAAAATGAAAAGAGTCCATATAATTTTTATAACTTGTATTTTATTAAATGGCTGTTCTTATAGGGGAAGGGAAATTTAGATTTCCTTTACTTTGTCAGATGTTTCCCCTACAAGTTTATTAAATTTACTTTAAGCAAGATTAATTTCATCTGCTCGATATACTACTTTTTTCGTCCACGGGGAGTTGGATTTGCCCTCTCGTTATTTTGAACCTGAGTGCCCTAGTACCTCATGGGGAGGATAACGCGACTCGGCAAAGCTACAGCTATTTATTATACGTTGGAAGTCACCGGCGGGGCCCCAGGTTGCACACGATAATGCTCCCAATGCACTGATGACTCATTCAGGAAGCCTCAGATGGTGTCGAGCCTGCTTTGCACGTTTCGCCGATCATACCACAAATACAACGGCCGTTCCGCTCAATGGAAAAAATGATACGGCTTATTTAAAAAGCTGCTGGTTTTGGCGAAGCAAATACTAGAAATTGTTAAATTATACTTTTCCTCTGGGAATATCAGTTCCTATATTTTACATATTTATCTAACATTAACAAGGCAAGCATCCTTTGATTAATTATTCTATTATTGGAACAACAAATAGAGGACAATGAGCCGAGCCAGGTATTCGTGCTAATAATATATTATAAATAAATCATGTATAAACGACAAACGTTTCGACCTGTAATGAGGTCATTATTTTATTATTTATACATATAATTACGTGACGATAGATATCTGAGAATATTTTACATTTTTTCATACGACAGAGATATCGATTTAGTAAAGATCATTATGGATTGAAGGAAAGTCCAAATTCGAATCCTGGCTGAAGTGATATTTTTTGCAATAAATTTTTTATAGTGATTTAAAAAAGATGCTTATTAGCATCAAAAAGTCAAATCGATTTAATTATGTAGATTTACTATTCCTGCGTTTTCAAGACAAATTGGCGCGTAGTTTGTTTGAGTTGGAAGTATACAAAATTCACACAAAAATATTATAAGTCACCAAGATCTTAACCGAGGACACTTCTCTCTACTTAATTGAATGTCGATTTACTTTTGATTAAATACATCTTTTATTTTTTGTAGATAAATTAAAACTAGTATGCTATAAAATTGATTTGTGAAACGGCTTTGAAAGAGATTAATATATATTAAAGATGACTAAGAATACATGTTGAAGAAATACTCGTGGAGATAAGATAAGATCTGTCAAGCTATTCTCAGAAAATAATGTCGAGAAGATGGCCTTTCAGTTACAGCAGCGTGGCGAGCAACCTTTGTTTCTCGCAATTGGATCGATTCTGTTGGCTTGCTTTCTTTTTTGTATCCCGAGGTCTTTAAAGATATAAGTAATAATTTTTCTGAGTTTTCGCGGAACATCGGACGACAGTTTGTTTTTCAGCGGTGATAGAAAAAGTAAATTGGTGAGGACGACACCGATGGAGGAAAGTAAAAAAAGGAAGATGGCACCATCGGTACATTCTTTGACAAGCCAGGTGATAATGAATTATTCAATCGGATAATCACGGCCGTGTCGCGATTGCGAATTAGTTACAGTCGGCGTGAGTGTGTGAGTAAAACGTCTTTTCGTACGAACAATTCATCGAAGCAACCTACGAGAGGAGCATTCTCTCATTCCATAGTCATTAGTATTTCGTACATGCACCTAATGACTACCGTTTAATGATTACTAATTCGCTGTTGACCTTGGTTAATTGGAGAGTCTTATATCCTTGTAAAAGATTTAGCGTCTGGGTTTAAAGAATTGTAACTTAAGAACATATTATCGACACATATCGTAATAAAATTCTCATGAGATAAATCCTTTCTTTTGGAAATAATTACGTCGAATTGACATGAATATTGATGACATAATTAACTCACATAGATTTAATACACACATCATTGCATTTAAGGAAAATTAAGTAGGAACAATCTTTATGAAGAAAAAAGTTTTCCTAAGGAAATGTCATTAATACGTAGCTCACACGCCAGTCAGACCGGTCTCCACATCGTTACACCGTTCACCGTTTTTTTATAGCACCTTTCGGACTTACCACGTAATGTCGTAAACACGCGGCAGGTCTTCGCGCTCATAAAACGACCAATTGACACGAGGAAGCACAAACAACTTTCATCATTGTGGACAGTGCCACGATGATGAGAGGAATAATTCCTTTGCTTTGCTTTTATTCCCCTGTTTCTATCATAGTTTATTTGATTTCTGATTAGAAACCTTATGTCAAGTATACTTTTATATCAAGTATATTTTATTACAAGCAAAACATCTCGGGCAAAACCAATATGTGCCAATGAAAAAAATTAATCGCATTATACATAATTATTTTATATATAATTAATAAGAAGTATAAAATCATTATTATTTCGACATTTTTGCAGGACACTTACAATAGTTTTATGAGGGAAAAAGATCGATTTTACATCGTCATTATGTTCTGCTGCGCATTCGCGATATCCCACTTTTCCACGAAACTAAGACGAGTTTCGAAAGGATTAAATCAGATTGGGGTTTGTGAAACGACGTAGCCCGTGGCTGTTTATCCGCGCCTTTCAGTGCTTCCGTATAAGCATTAAACGCCTCTTCGCGGCTTTAACGGACCCTCATCGCATTAGCTGGTAATGTCGTGAGCGCGCGGTGTACTTCTGTGGTCATAAAACAGGCGGTCGGCGCAGACGGGGGAAGGGAGTACGCACGCTTTTCCCCGCTGTTCTTTCTGCGCGTGCGATACTCGTTGAAACACTGAACCCGTGTTCTCCAACGTTGGCGAACGCGTGCCGTCGGAAGCTGCGACACGGTTTGGCTCTCAGAAGGACAAATAGAAATGGCCTCCGGGGAGGAAGGTCGCCAGATAGAGGGAACAAACGTGATAACGACGAGCGAGAGTTTGTTGTTTGTCCCGTACAATCCCCGCGGATACCTGAAGCTCGTCTCGTTTGGAGACTGTCGGCCACCACCGACACTCGACGCCCTCTTAGCAGTACACCCTTCACTCAGCTATTTTGCGCGAAGCGCAACCCGGTTCTGCGGTTGTGCATATCTTGCGGTAACACAAACTGGTCTTCCAAGTGCAAGGATAGTTCTGTTTACTTGTGATTTGACTTGCCATCCTCGACCAATTCGAAGTATCTAATAATTTTTGTATAAATTTTTGCCTTTATCATGCAGAAGATTACGAGTTTAATAATTCCCATGTAATAAAACGGTGAATACATATGTGCTAATGTGTCATTTAGCTTTGACTTGCTAATTCAACTTGCTAATTGCTATTGCAAATATTACATTTTTTAAATGTACGCAATATTTTTACGATGGAAAGTTAATGAAACTGAATGTCATGGAGAAATAACGATATGCGATTAGATAATAAGCTGTTGAATTTACAAGGCCATACACATATCCGGGAGAGTTGTCTGAGTTTCCGCCATACCTGATTCGAGCGTCATCCCGTCGTTATTCCCCGTTTATGAATCCTCACCGCAAACTATGTATGCGCGTCCCTGGATACAGCTTGTATAACATGAACCCTACAGCGATGTACTCTGATATGTAATAGGAAGTAAAGCAAACGATAATGTCCATGTAAGTTATAAATAAACTCTCGTTAGTGAAATTTACGGCACTTATGGTAATAGACGAATAAGTTTACCTAAAATACAGTAGAGAACTTCGTTAATGTGTGTTTATATAATTGCGATGAATGAATGATATTGGAAATGATAATTTGACATCCTGATTTGATTAAAATAATTCCTTATTATCATTATCATTGAATTACATTTTCTCGAATGTCAATGAAAATTGTGAGGATTCTCTCAAAGTTTTTGAATTGTGACAGATAATAATTTTATGCATAAATAATATAATAATTTATGATAAATTTAAAGTAGATTCCTGAATCGTATGGTGCTTTAACGAAACAATAGAGAGAATGTATAAAAGCATGGAAGCGAAGACCCTCATCCTTGGCGTGAGGGCGTGAAGAAGCATCGTGATCTTAACCCTCATTAGTTAACCGACACTCTTGACCGATCAGCGTCATGTGGTAAACACGACCCTACATTACGAATGATTTAAAATAACTCTCTCTTTTTTCTCCCTTTATCCTTGTCGCAGGTAACCCAATAAGTTCCTAAACAGCTTCGATTTTTATTTTCGGTATCCACCAGCTGGTACGCAACGCGATTCCCCTCGACGAATGTGTTTATTCGAAGGGATTGGTAGTCACAGTGACGATGCATAATGAACGTAGGGAGAAGAACTCGCGAACCAGCAAGCGCGAGTCTTGACGATGATAATAAATCGTCAAGAGAACGATGACGCGAATGTTTGAGAAAAGCTCCGGGAGCATGAATCGGGTTCTTCGACAATGGGTCGCTACTGCTGCGTCGTGATAAAGGTCCCCGAGTAATAGATCTTAATTGGATCCTTTGAGAAACATATTTCATAGTCAATTACCTTAATGGTCGGCATGCTTGAGCATGCTACTAATCTTGCAAGAACCTTGAAAGAATCGTTTTGCAACATTCCTACGTATTTGAATTTGTACAGGATTTAATGGGCTTTGGAGCTATTTGTTATGTAAACGAAGACGTTCCCGCGAATAAGTGAGCCCGATAATCATAGTTGCTTCTTTTACAAATAATTGCTCGCTTTAAATATTTCGTATATAATACATTGAACATTATTTATCTAATTGATAATGATAATTATTTTGATAATTATTTTTAGTGACATTGTATTTTAAGTTTTTGAAAGAATTAGTTCTCAATTTCAACGTTTACAGTTACAAATTAATTTCTTCACATTTTTTTAAATTTCGGAACTTTTTGAAATAATTATGGAATTGCTTGCTCTATAAAACTTGTGATTAACAATAAATAGATTTAGATATCATTTTGTACTGATGCGATTATCGAATATGAATCAAAGCGAAAACTATCGAAATTACACGTTAAAATCAAACATTTAAAAAATTTGAGTTTATTCTATTAAATTTTCACAAGTTTCTTACGACAACGCAGAACTGTGTTTCGAGCCGCTTTACTACCTTGTTTACTCGATAAATTACTGTTTCACTGACGACTTAAGCTTTGCTATGACTTTGTGAGTATATTAAGGTTGCTTTACACACGTTCGTTTGGACAAGAAACATTTGGCGAAAATTTATCTGACACGATAACATAATTTTAAATTTACAAGTAGCATAGTTAAAAATTCTTCAAATATCTTTTAATATCCTTACAACATAGTTGGGGCAGCATATGTCTATTCTGTACCAATTTTCTATTTCAAATATATAGACATGAAAAATTTATTTATTTAAAGCTTGTATAACAAATATCACTTTAAATTAATCAGTTTAAATGTGCAGTCTATATAATATTTATAATTATCATATTATTAATTAGATAATAAATTGAATAGGGAAGATTTATCGTTAGGATTGAGTTACTCATTATCGTTAGGAAATTGAGTGACAGAATTCGTGGAACGAATATCACCTTGGTCTTTTCATCGGATATAATCTAATTTCCTTCTTGCTCCCGTGAGATGTTTATATCTCGTGGAATTATGCGCTCGATTTGGATTTATAATAAAGAGCTTTGGGATCGGAGCGTGGCTCATTCGGAGAGGCGCGAGGGCGCATAAATTATGGTAATCCTCGGTGTGCCTAGCGGCGGCTTCAGCAATTTAAATTCAGTTAACGTAACGCGTTTGATTTGATGTTGGCGGCCCACCTGCCGGTAAATGGCCACCGATTTTAAGAATGAAATTCTTAACAAGCCCTTAAGATACGTTGCCTCCGTACCTGCTCCTCAAAAAACTCTTTGGATTCGTGACCCACAAATTAAGTAAAATATACGTTTCGTGCGGATAGCAGTTTGCGTTTTTACTTATGAATCGTCGTCCTAAATCAATGACGATATTACGACACGCACAAATAATTTATTTCCCTAAAACGTGCGTGTATGGTTAATAAAGCTAATGACTACTTACTACTTATACTTAGATTTTTCGTAATTATGAATATGCACGAACGAATATTTAATATCAATTAAGGTAATATTGTAATAATTTATACTACGTTATACTATGCTATACTCGTCGTATGCTATACTCATCTTACTTATATCTTATGAAGATTGAATGTAATTAAAAATATACTAGTCGAAAACAATTAATTAAAATTGCTGTGATTAGTTTGAAAAAAGAAATATAGACTTGCAAAACGTTCTACATTGAAAATGTTTATACAATTTTTTGTTATCTAAATAGCTGTCTTCAGCTGAGTCACAAAATACCGAATATCGAACGAGATAGTCGAAAACTTTTTATTTACTGCACTAATTAGCTAAATTTATTTATTTAGGATATTTTCACGCAAGATGGTGTGCGTAATCCCGACGAGAAATTATCCGCTAAGTTCTTTCGTATAATCGGAGCTGAAGTTTAGTGGCACTAACTTGCTGCCGTGGCGCTCCAAGGAGCCAATTAATTTAACGAAGTGCACCATTACCTCTTTCTCGGTGTCGGATAAGCAAAATCAAAGGCCCGAACTGCTCGAGAACTCCGTTCTCTTTCTTTTTTTTTTTACCAGGCAGGCAGACAACATCACGCGCCTCTGCGAGAGCCGCAGCTGAGCAAGGGATTTCTCAGATATGGCGAATGCACACTCGACACAGATTCTTGCGTTGATCTCTTTTTTTTCATCGATCGTCTAAAGTGGCATCGGATTCCATCGCGTTCAAATATCTCAAACCTCAGCAGATAGTATTATTAGTGCCCGGTTCGTTATTGTTTGCTGCTTTCTGCATATCGATTTAATGGAATTTCGATAATCTACATAAATGCGATAAAAGTTTTACGATGGAGTATATATCGTCCTAATGGGGACACGTGAAATGCGACGGTTCAACAATAAATTGCAATTTGCATTAACAGCCTTTTTAAAATCAAGCTGCTGAATTCGAAAGAAAGCAGGCTAATGGGTTGCATAAGCTGGTAGAAATGAACACTAATGGGGTAAACATTTCCCGAAAAGCATCCCGTTCAGACAGTTGTCTGCTTCTAGGAATAATATTTATGCAACGACTCACTTCCATGCAGCGACTCTGCTTCTTAAAGCAGAAAAATATTGTCGTCCGGAGTAAAACATGATGCACGCATCCCTTACTTTATCTCTATTATAATTAGGTTACAGTAAGCCTAGCTAACTCCATTGCTAACTCCATTTGTAACTTTGTCCATTATAACGTACATACTTATCAAATATTTATTATTAAAATATTTAAATACCAAATTATTAAAATATTTAAATACCAAATATTTATAAGCATTTACACACACACAATGTGCGTTATTTTTTTTGTAATTTTTATCATTTTTTAAATAAAAATTGAAGACTGTAAACTTCAGTATAATTCTTCATAGTAGTATATATATTCTTTTATATGAAAAACAATTTTCGTATTCTGTCTTTAACTTTTTTAAATTAATTGCGTTCTTTCTATTTTGTTTAATTAACATTGAATCTCTCCATTATTAAAAATAATAAAGAATAAAAGATAAAATTATTATATACGGAATATACTAATAACTGATTTTTGTTTGCACGTATAATATCTATTATATTTGTTGCGAATTTTTCGTGTTACATTCTACAAGTTACTCTACATAGTTTTGAAGTAGTCTATTCGAATAGCTGTGGATCCTCGCAACTTTTCCGCGAAGTGGTCGGATTTTTTGGTCGTTCGGCTATTTCGTGAAGGAATGAAACGATGATACTGCTACTCTCCACAGAAGAAACAGAAAAGGGACGAGAAGAAGGTGGTTTACTACGACCGACAAAACAATACGAGCCGCCGGGGGAAGTTCTGTATATTTTAAAATGCCTCGGAATACCGCGGAACTTTGGACGTAAGCATCGACATAACGGCACTCTTATTGGAGATTTATTCGCAGAAATACGAGCGCGCAATGATGCGCGACTCGTAAACAAGAATCATCCTCTGTCTGTCGAACTCAATGAAGAAGCTTTGCGAATTTTATCGTTTTATTATACCTAATTATCATCGGTTATATGGGTTTTCTTTGTGCTTCCGTTTGCGGTCGGAGCTCAAAGTCTTGATGTCAGCGATCCTATCTGCGTTCGGGTTTTGCCGAATGATTAATCGACATGCTGTTGCACGAAGTAAAGTTGATATTATCTTACAAATAATGTTTATAAGTATATTAAACAAAAACACACAGGAAGCAACGCTTATAAGTGCAATGCAGATGATCAAGTTTTTAATGGATTTTTTTAATTCGGAGATTTCTTTTTACGTAGATAGGGATAATTATATACCATAGATATATACATATAAACATAAGTGATACATCTCAATTCTTGATATTTTCCCGTATGAAAAGATATTTCATAGATAATACGATAGATAAATACGAGCTAATTCATTTTCTCTCTAAGACAAATTTATGCACGCAGTTTAATGCACATCGAGTATTCTGTTCCTGTCCCAGCCACTATACGATACTGCTTCGAGAACATGCGTCTTCCAACCTTCGTCGAAATGATCGATCGGTCGAAGCCCGCAAGCGGTATAACCGTTTTGTCTCTTTGTACGGTAGATATCATCTTGCTGCGTATATTAATATGCTGAAATGTATAATGCATGGAAAAGAAAAATGACACTGGATATGATACGATACGATACGTATTCCACATGTGGTGCGTGTTATAGATACACGGTGCTAACGAGCAACTTGATCGTAAAAGCTCATTAGAAATGAATCAATCGTCGAATAAACGTTAATGGGGATAAGACGCCGACGTAAATTACCGGCGCTTTGGGCGTTGCGTTTATAATTGAAATACTTTAGCAACTTTCCTTGATCAGAAGTAGACTAATTTTAAGCGTTTTCATCATATAACATTGCGAAAAAATGGTTATAAATAAGTAAAAATTAAAACGTAATATTACAATAATGAGTGAAAACGTGTACAAAAGGAGTAATTTTCCGTATTATGTGTAAAAATATAATCAAGTGATATCGAATGCTATGAATTACAAATTATATAGGACGAGATTGTGATTGAAATTGCACGTTCCAAAACTATTTATCTCTTATAAAAAACAGATATTTCTTTGATATACCGATAAAAGGCAGGATTCTCCGAAAAGCATTCAATAATATGTATATTATAGAATCAACGGATGATGGTGACAATCACTAAATCGAGTCTGACGATTAACAATCGATCGAATACGTAAACCATCCTGAAAAGAAGTCATTTCTTCTATGAATAAATTATAAACGAAAGATATCTTCTCCAAACGCGACGTTGGATTATGGAAGGAGGGAGGAGAAGAGTGAGAGCTGAAGAGTAACGGTGTACACGGATAAGGTGACGGCGGAAGTGAAGGAGGGCAGGAGCGAGAGGATAAAAGGATGAAGGCGGGGAAATATTCTGGACGGGTCTATCGTTATGCCACGGCCCCCGCAATCAATATTGCAGGAAAGGTGGACGGCAAGGGCATAGTCGGAGGTACGATGGTGGAGGTCCTGAGCCTGGCATTTACAATGAAACGAAGAAAGGATACTCCGTCTTCCTCCGGCGTCGTTTTCCTCCCCTGTTCATCGCCCCTCTCGCCATTGCTTCCCCAACGCTGGTTTCTTTTCCCTCGCGATGCACGCTTGACTCGGCTGTCGTCGAAGTTCACTTTATACCGACGTTCAACAAAGCCTCCCGGCCCCTCCGGGGCTTTATTAAAAATTGAGGATGCAATTCACCTCGCGGGAGGGCCGGCGGGATCGTCTAAATAAAGAAAACCGGCTGAATGGGCGAGCACGGTTTTTGCCACATACGATTCGCCGGTAACCGTCCACGGGGCGAATCGCTCCGCGCGGAGAGGCGAGATCGGCGTAAAGCACGAATTTACAATACGTGCGATGGAAACGAAATTTTGCGTGGTGAACGTTCGGTGCATGCATAAAGTATAGGCGAGATCGGACGTACGCGATCACCTTTCCGATCGCCTACGAACGATCGCAAGAATAGGGCGATACGAAAGATGGAATACGTCTAAACTGTTCGACGTGAGTTTGTGCATCGAATGTCGATCATCGCGTGTGCCTGCGTTAAGATCTAAACGGCGTCCATTTTGCTATTACGCGTAGAATATTCACGCGACTTGCTTTCAGAATTGTCTACTAGGATAAATAAAAATGATTTTTCTTTATTTTGGTCGTTAGAGAAACTCTTCATATATCTAATTATTTCAAATCGTTCTTGTTTAACGTTATCATTTATCGTGATATCATTTATATAAAAAAAATATGATCATATTTTTGCCTTTAGTATTTATTTAATAATTTACATAAAAAATGCAAAGATTTAGACGTTAATAATCTTTGGAATAATAAAAAACTAAATTTATAACTATATCTAAATGCGACAACTTATTAGAAAGGTTTTAATCTTCATAAATTATAATACCATTTTAAATATCCTCTCGTTTTAATGACATGTTTTAATGACATCAATATTTATGATTTATATTATCTTTAATCGTTTATCTTTCTTTATATTATTTTTATATATTTAATTTATAGGTTAATTTATAGGTTAATTTATTGATGAAGTCTCAATGCGCACGAAACGTTCTATTTGCAAATTATTATGTTATCTTATATGTGACTACGTCAAACATCTTTATTTTGTTCGTTAATGTTTTTTATCCTTCTCACTCTGCAAAACACGAGCTCGATCTTAGTTATTATTATTTTAAGTAATATCCTGCAGTATAATTTGCCGTAATAAAATACTGATTTAATAATCCAACCACACAACATATACAGTAGAAATTATACCAGCTAATCGCTATAAGTGATTTCTTCTTTTGTCGAAGTTAAATTTCTTCTAACAATATAAGTAAATTATAATCAAAACAATAAACTCTGGATAGGACCTTTAGAAGCAGCTTACTAAAATCCCATCCGTAATTTCGCATAGTTAAACGCAGTCCCGTAATTAAAGGCTTTTCATGGCGTCTCACACATGCGGTCGAGACACTGGCGCGCTAAAGCGAAGCTAAAGAGCGAATCAGGGAAGTTTTAACCACGTCGGCAACTCCTTTTGATCTACGTTGTGTGCGATATAGTACTGTTCAGGCGGCTTTCATAGTACTGCATTTCGCAAGACAAGCTACATTCCTTTAGGTCTCCTGGGCATAAACTTTATTTTTCACTTTACCAACATTTTTGTAAA
The DNA here is from genome assembly GCA_901521435.1 of Crematogaster levior. NCBI lineage: Eukaryota > Metazoa > Arthropoda > Insecta > Hymenoptera > Formicidae > Crematogaster > Crematogaster levior. Next base: position 512,781 of record CABEGB010000725.1, read on the forward strand.
TATATTTGCGCGAATGTCAACGTAGCTAGTATTTTCTGTATAAAGAAGTGCATAAAAATGCAAATGTTTTATCAAAAGTGACGAAATTAAAAACATTAATTTAATTACTTATTTTCGTCAAAATTCTTGAGTATAAAAAAATCTGTAAATATTTATTTTAATGATCTAACGAATTTTGTCAAACAATAACTATTTTGTTTTTAGTTAAGTTAAGATTTCCTAATTTAAAAACTAAGATCGTCAAACGTATTTTATGTACCGCGTCAGTCATCGCCAAATTAACGCGTGAGCGTCCGTTAATTGTCGTCGTAAAAGCGTAAGTCTGCGGCAAGTCCGCGCGAGCGTTTAATTGCCGGTGATACATAAATTCCGCGGCACCGGTCGTCGTTGTCGTTGTCATCGTCGATGTCGTTCTAGGCTCTCTGGAGCTCGCGCACCGCATTACCTTATTCACATTGGAATTCCCCGCGGTGATTCTAATTTACGATAAATCCACCTCGTCGGTGGGAGCTTCGGGAAAGAAAGAGAAAGGGAGATCGGTGTCGAGAGCCGGCGCCTGAAAGGGCGTCGAAGTCGCTCCAGGATATCCAGAACCATGGGGTCTTGCGTGCCCCGTAACGGCTCCTCATAGCTACGGCCTCCCTCTTCTAAGCTCTCGATGGGTAAGACCTCCCGCGGATCTCGGCTCGTAGGTTGGATCGAGAGGGATGGGACTTTGTCGGAAGGGCCATAGATAAGAGTTGCATTAGCATTATTTCGTTCAAATCGTGTCTGTTTATTCATATTGGGATAAACTTTGAACTGCGTTGGCAATTAGTCATTGACTCGATAGCCTCGTCGATTAGCTCCCAACACGTATAGAATTATCCATTTAACGCGATCTCTCTTGTTGATTTTTTTTTTTACTTGACGTCGGAGATTATTCGGTTTTTTTATTGTATCTCATTAACGGATTTAATGAGCTGAAAAAAGCGAATTTATAATTGTAATAACAGATATTATGCTTGGATATGTGACATTCTTGAGATAAAGGATGGCTGTTTAAGTAGGCGTCACGCATGTTTCACGTCGTCCGATTCTCAGAGTTTCTCCACAGTTTCTCTTCTTTCTCTTCGCTTTCGGAAAGGATCTTTCTCGCGGTTGACACTACCATGCAGTAGAAAATCGATAAAAATCATTTTTTTCTTCCTGTGTTGTTCTTAGAATGTTGCAACCACAGGCAAATCTGTAATATTTGTATCTCTCAGCAAAGCTGATTTCAATAAAGTATGGTCCATAAAGAGTTACAAAAGCGAAAACGTATTAACGGGTTTACAAGGTTGAGAATCGCGGTCTTCTACATCGCGTATATTTCTTGCGGTTTCAAACAGCTAGTCTTTCTCCTTTCCCTCTCTTTTTCTTTCTCTCTATGTCGCAATTCTGGTTTTAAGAATAATTTTTGTTGCCGTTGCTTGAATGTCAGTGCCAAGCGACCCTGCGCCGCAGGGTACCTAAGGTGTGGATACCACCGTGATTTATGATTCTCAACGACATTCACGAGAACACACTGCTTTTATGTATGTTTACATTATCGTTAATCGTGTTGTGAATATTTGATTAAATAAAATATGGCACCAGAATCAAGCGACGACTAATTGTTCGATAAGATATATCAGGAAGAAATCTGTAATATCCACGAAACATAAATGTGCATCCTGTGAAATACATGGATATGCCATTAAAGTAATGCGTATCCACACACACATGCAATCTTCTTTAAATCCAGTTGAGTAATGGAATTCAGAGCTCTAAGAGTTTTCCATTTGTAAGGTAATTTCGTAGTCATTAGAATTTTACCTATGCAACGTAGGAGGAATGTTTGTTTAATGTTACTGCCGGCGCGTCCTATTTTCGATTATTTCAGGCAGCAGTACTCGAGACCGAACTCAAGCGAATAAGTATAAAAGTTGCATCTGCCGGTATGGTTCCGTATGCAATGCATTCGGCGTAATGTCCGCCGGTACAAATGGAACTTCCACGGAAGTGCACTTTCCGCGCGTCGCAATCGGGATTATCGTCTTCATCTTTTCGTGTAAGGGAGGAAATAGCCATCCCATCGGAAACCTTATCCACTGCGTTGGACATCTTTGCAACTCCTGGTTCGCGCATTCCGAGAGAAAGTCAACTCGCTTATCCTTGCTCGTACACACAAACATCGTTTCTCTTGATGACAAAAGATAAAAGAAATCAAGCCGCATACTTTTCTTCGCGTATTACTAAACGTGTATCTATCGAAAATTGATTTTACACGACGGTTTGATATCGGCGAGTCGTGTTACGAAATTACCTCGCAAACGCGGGGAAATTTTCCCGTTACGCATGTAACGCCGAGATATTTTTTACGAGGAAAATGCGACGCGTAAACGTCGGCCCATCTGTTAGTAATTTGTAAGACGAGTCGGGTAATTAAAAGTTTGATGCGAGCATTAAACTCGTCGGGTTATAAAACGAGGGGGTGTTGCTCGCCGGTCGAGCTGGCGGGTTTTGCTGCGGGAGAGAAAAAGCAAGAGGGACGACGACGGAGGGTGGGCGAGGTAGATGCACGGGAGGATGCTGTGCCGATGCATACGCTGTTCGTAGGAGGCACGCTGTAACGGCCATAAAGTGCTTTAGAGTGCATAATTTTTTAAATATCTTTATTACGACCGACGTACCTCGTCGGAGACAAGGCATAAGTTCGTGGCGAACGAACTACGGTAATTGACCGAGCGAAATCTCGGTGAGCAGCGATAAAATGCAGCGTTGTGAAACTTTTGATGGCACACCTCTCGAGGTGTGATACATACCTCGTGCGTTGCAAAGTATTTTGTTGTATATACATATATGTCGTTGTATGTATAGATTTAAAGAGAGATCACCTATTCTTTTACGCGCATGTTCCTTAGGTTTTTTTAAGTTACTTTTTACATGTGTATATATTTGCTTCGTACTATAAAATTTTATGAGGAATTAATTAAAAAGAAGTTCATTTTTTGTTATAAGGGAAATATTTTGTAGAAATTTTGATATAACATTTTTTAATAACATAGAGTTATGAGAGTTTTTATAATTTGTAACTGTGTTATTATATCATATTACGTTTTCTGCGTAAATTTTTTGAAAAGGAATTTTATGTGACAAAAATGCGTTTTGCCTTCTGCTTTGAGTAATTCATCGAATCGTTTTAATTGCTCGTCCATATGGATCTTCGTCGATGCAATTTGTCGGTCGGCGGCCTTACGATGAAAACAATTCTGTTGGAACGGCTAGCTGGCATTGCGGTTTCCGGATTGCAGGTCGGAAATAGACAGTAAGATATCGGGAAAATTCATTGAAAGGGAGTTAATTACAGCTCGTCCCCACTCGAGCTTCTCGCACGGTCGTGACATACCGCAAAGCGTCCCTCGATCGACAATTTGCACACACAGAGTAATATGAGCGGATTTGAGCTTAACTGTGCTGTGGAGAGATGTCGATTTCGTGCAAATGGGACTGCATTAAGAGCCCGCTGTATGTCATTGGGATTTGTAATATGTGCGTATATCTCATTCGTACCCATTTAGGTACGAATGAGAAATTGCAATATTATTACGCGTTTGTTTTATCAAATATAGCAAATAGGTACTATAAGTTTATATGTTTATTTGACTTTCATACTATAATGGTGGGTATGATTATGGATATATGAAGGGTGTTCAAATAATTACTGAACATTTGTAAATTGCTTGCGAATGATAATATTAGAGGACGCGATAACGTTGATAAAGAGTAGAGAGAATTTTTAACTATGTGCTAATGAAAATCATTGCTCGTTATCTGTTCTAGTTAATAGATTTAGTTTAAAACACGCTTGATTTCCATGCGTTATACAATTTGAAATTTCACAATAGTCCATCATTTTTTTCTTACACTCAAAACTGCTTTCCCATCCATCATATACAAATTTTAATCTTAATCCGACGACCAATTATTTTCAAATTTTTAAAAACCACTTTGAGGACAGCATTATAATTCACTGGATGAGGTGAAAACAGCAATCCGATAATGGATTTGGGAAGCTCCTTGTCGGTATTTTGAAGATGGTATTAAGAATTTGATTGATAGGTGGAATAAAAGTGTATAGATATGAGAGGATTATATGTAGAAAAATGTCACGTAAGCGATGACGAATAAGGGTTCACGAAATTCTCAAAATATATTGAACATTCTTCGTATATGTGAATTTTTCTGATGAGAAAGAGGAAAAGAGAGAACGATAGAGTGTGCACATTTTATGTTATGTGTATTTCTTCGAGATATATCCATAATGATATATGAAATATTACACATCATCAATATACTTTATAATTCTCTGATCATTGGTTTATCATTGCCACGCGGAGACTAATAATAAAGGTGTTATTTTACGGCATGCCTAATGTACTTTTTTTTTAGAGAGCGGACACAATGTCCAGATTACTCGACTAATCGTACACAGTCGAACCAAAGTCCATAAACCGCAGAAACGAAAATAAAATCATTTAAACCGCGCATTCACGTTGTTATTAGCCCTTAATCCAGCTGTTACTGTCACGCGCACATACTGAATCCCATTCCCGTTAATCAAAACGTTACGGCCTATACATGGAATATCGCACAGGACGAACCGTTAAATTCACGTATAACGCTTGCAGACGTTCGCTTGCAGTTTCACACACGACCGATGGACATGTGCCTGCATGAACGGGCACGACAGCGCACATCGTCATTACATTCCGCCTGTTCGATCGTCCTTTTTTCCTCTTACATGTTAGTCGCAGATATCATTTTACGCTTACGTCGCGCAAACGCACGCGCGCGGTTTGATCATCGGCTCGTAAATTATAAAGTCGACGAACGCATATTCCTTATGCAAATCCCACGGTGCAGTAATACACGCTGTACGACGTAAAGCATATGGGAATTTGCAGGCAGATTTTTAAGTCTCTTTTATCCTGCAAGATATGCGAGTTGCTATCTCGCAACTTTTACCTGGTTTCTATTACTTAGAATAATGTAAAATTCTCTCTGTCAAAGTTATAAAGATAACATATGTGTGGATTGTGATTTTTATATTATCAGCGTTTGTTATTTAACATTAAATCAGTGGTATTTTGCGACGAAATTTTATTTGGATAAATTTTATTTTGATGGCCAAATTTTGAATTATATATTGTTTATTAATGAATGATATCTTACTGATTTGGAAAGGATCTAAGATAAACAAGGTAAATACGTCGTAGGACTTATTGCAACACGAGACTCTTGTTCTCAGTAGTCCGAACAAGATATCAATCTGATGGGGACAATTTATAATATATATTTATGCGCTTAATTTATTTTTATAGCAACCTTTATTTTTCTTGATGCCTAGAGAATCTCAACATTATAACGACGTCGTTAAAACGCACTGACAGGACTGAGAATGAATGATGTAGGTCCAGCCGAATGCTAGGAGGTCTAGGAACATTCTATTTTTCTGATAGGCTTTAATCTGATTTAAACTTCATAACGTTATGTAATGAGTTAGCAATTAAAATCAAGGACATTTTATTTCTTGCTAATAGATATATTATTTGTATAATGTAGCTATATTATTAGTTTGGTATTAACAATATGATGAAACATATGATTAGTATACAAAATTATATATGATTATCACTCATATATATGTTATCTGATATGTTAACGCACATGTTAACTGTAAGAGTATGCGTGAGAACATCACTATTCTGGAATTCGTTGATACCTGTTATTAAATCATTGGCGATGTATCTCAAAAGCGCAATTTAAATCTCATCTCTTTGAGCAACAACTCATACATATTCATTCCGGCGTTTTAATTTTAGAGTAGATCGTAAGATCTGTGAATGCTTGACTACAGCCGACATTAAAGAGCCGAGAGCAAAGCCAGTGACGAGGATTACAGGATAAAATTGCTGGAAAGGGAAGTTGAACGATATACATAACATAGTCATTGCTAGTCGATAAATTGGATACAGCGTATTACTAATTTATTACTCTTAAAAGAAAATCAAGTCTCTCTCTAGTATCTCTGTTGTAACAGTTGAAGTAAGAAACTTACTTTTTGACTAACTGTGATTATATATTGCCGATACACTAACAAATGGTGCCGATAAAATGCCGTAAAAATTTGTTTTTATTTTGTAATACAAGATAACATAACTATATTTTCAAGTTTCTTTAAATTTTAAATTGTGTGATTAATAATTACAAACAACTTTTTATTACTTTTATTTTCTTATAAATAACAACTGCTTATAATATTCTCACATCTATTGTTAAGTTATCTTATTAATAATATTCTTTAACTGGACGTATTTATTGCATTGTAACTTACATGTGGCAAATATGCCTCGCTTAAATCTGCTGGTTTAAATTACTTCAATCTATTATACATGGTGGATGTTTACCCTTGTCTTTACCGGCACCTTAAACTCATTCGAATAATGACGTCGTTACGACATACTGACGAGAACTGACACTGCAGGTAACATGCGTCCAGCAGCGTATTTCGAAATCTAAGATAAACCCTCTCGTACTGTTTCACGGGGGGGAGCCCATGGGGTGCTTTGTTTCGTCAACCGCAGGCAATTTGTTCGTTTGTTAGTGTGGAAGTATCTCGTCGACCTGAGACGCGTAGACTCCTGTTGGTGGCAACGTAGCATAGTACAACGGAGTATTCGTGAGAGGGGTATAAAGTGTCGAAGGAAGAAGACAGAGAGAAAGACAGAGGAGACAAGAGATAACGAGAGAGAAAGGGGGGAGGAAGAATACGGGAGTGAGAGCGGAAAGAAAGATAGAGGGTGGTGGCGCTTAGTTTCCGAAGTACAAATTAGATTATGCACAGTGTCGCCGCGGGGGTGCCCGGGCCGCTTGTTCGTAGAAAAGTTACAGCCCCTGTCTCGTTCCTGACGCCTGTACTTGTCTAACCTGCCCTTTCGCATAGACACCAGCCGCAAAGACCCTTTCGAGTTAGTTGTCGAGTCCCTTTCGGAGATCGGCACCACCCGCTGACTTGCTGATCTTGTGGGAGGAGATACTTTGGTATTTATTTATATATCTAAACGTATGACGTTGAAACCGCAGGAATGATTTTCTGAGAGTCGGGACACACTCTAAGAGTTTGACTCGTTTTTAATATTTGACGCGAAGAACAAAGATCAGTAAATTAGGAGGTCCAGCATTTTGAAAAGAGTCTTTAAAATCGTATCTCATATTAAATCAACAATAGTACATTCCAAGAGAAATGATTAAGTTTGAAGTTAAATTTAAAAATCTTATTAACGGCAAAAAGGTATACCGAAGAAAGTTGTAACAGAGTTTAATCGTGAGAAAATAATAAAAGAAATAATAAAAAGTAGAAGCGAGATTTCACGACGTTGACCTACAAAGTATGAAAACTGTGATTGAGCAGCAGCTTCATTAGTACTGCGCGATGTAATGAGCATTATCACAAAGTTATGCAGGTTACTCAATCGACTTTCTTAGTGATAAAGACTAAGTTTTGTTTAGGTAGAAATCTTTCATTAGAATACTATCGCTGTAATATACCTGTATTGGAAAATGCGTTTTAAGCGAGAATATTAGTTTATATAATTATTTCGATTTTATGAGGACAAAACAATATTTTGTGTCATTATATTATACATTTTACTTTAGATATTTCTCTCAGCGTATTAATACAACAGCACCAGCAATGTCAATTAATACGTAATTTTAATTATTATGCTGGCTATTGTTATAAACGATATTTTCGAAGGTTCGAGCTTTATTATGATAATATTATGACAACACCTGACGTACTAGATCCTGATGGTTTTGCAGAGTTGATGTGTATTCCCATTAAATTGGCTGGTTAATATCACGGAAGCATGTCAGGGCATGAGACCAGCTTATTTCCTTTACAACCAGGCTATTAACCCAGAGACATTTAGTCGACGCGTAACCTTAAATGAATAAGGAGTTTACTAACTCCTAGTGAAGAGTTTTCTACTTATTATATCGAATATATTTTACTGAAACAATGATTTCTTAAAAGAACATTATTTCCGATTAAAGCTGCTTATAAGTGTTATATAATAAAATACTAATTACTATTTGTATAAAATACAATGACAGGGAACTGATAAACGCGAGGAATTTTGGTACGAATAAATCCTTTTTAGTAAGCAGCGTTATCCCCTGCAATTCTGTTTACGTTTTCCACGCTAACATCGACTAGCCGAGGGGCGGCTACCCTTCGGCTGAAGTTCAAATAAATGCTAACCGCATTATATCCATCATGTACCATTTTCGTCGTGTAAGTGAAATTGCGTGGGCCCCAACAATATTACTTCGATGCCATTAGTTTGCACCGGCACAATAAGAAATTGCTAATCAATTTGATGGATACTGTCGTATGTCATTTGTCATTTATATCAAATTACGGAGCTTACATCAGGAGGGAGGCGATAAAAAATTATATTCCGCGTGAGTATACATTCCCCGTGAGATCCAGAAATCAAATTTTGCACGCTCACGTTGCACGCGATATCATTTTACAACAGATCTGTTTCACTTTTTTTAAAAGCTGATTCAATCAGTATCTAATCCGCCCGGGTTGCGAACGGGGCTTTGCGCCTCTTCTTATCTCTGATCCCAGCTTCTTCCCAAATCATAGGTTAAAGCCATTAACACTTAGCGAGACGATCTCCTGCTTTGCATGAAATCGAGACGAGCGCGTGAGCGTACGTCGCGGAAGATAGACGCCTGGCGCGAAGAGAGACGCGTAAGATCGATAACGTTCGCGTCGATCTTATAATTCATGAATTCATAATTCAAGCACGCCGCTTCTCCCACATCGCTTCAAAATGGCACCTATAGGTGCTCCTTGATCGGCGAACCATCGTAAACCTCTCGAGGACCTTAAAGCTTTTATTACTTACAAACGACAGTAATTCACTACGCCTGTGTCAGCACTTAACGGCATCCTTGCACCGATCGCTACAGCGGCAGCTGTATCAGTACTGAACGCCCGCGACCTCCTCACACTTCATTTTATTAGATTATTAATTAACAATTTCATTTACGTCGATCCGACGATAGCCGGCAAGTCGTTTGTAACTTTAACCGTTAAAAGTAATAGGGTCGACGGGAAGTTCGCAACGATTATAAATGATGATAATTGCTTCGCTTGTGAAATTCGATCGGCTTTAGCAGAGTATACGGTGAGCAATAATATTGAAATTTAATAGCGAGTAATGGGACGTACCGTAATGATGCAACGTAATGAGGATTGTTAAACAACGATTCTAGATGAACGATGAGCGAACAATTAAAATTACAACATTGAGATACGCGAAGACATCGGCTAAAGTAGTTTTCGATGTACGGATTGTCGCAATCGAGGGGGGGGGGGCAAGGGGAACATCTTAACATTTTTATTGGTTATAAACAAGAGTCATAATTCGTTTTAGAGCTCTCGATGTTTGCGATCTATCTATTTGCCCACGAGAAACCCCGGAGGCGCTAAATCCACCGCATTTAGATATTCCCACGATTTATTCGCGTTTTCCCATAAAGTTCGATGGTCCGTGAAGCTTGGCAGCCCTCCTTAACTGGTTCCACTCTATGTCTTTATCTTCGACGAGGCGAGCATAATGCGCAAACCCCGTCTTCGTCGTCGTCTGGTCTCGGAAGAAACGGTACGATAATTACCTTGTTTCCCTCAGATTTCGTTTGGTTAATCCATATGCTACAAGAAAATTGCATTGCCGAAACAGTACCGGATATACACACATTATCTGTCACTTGTTTCATAACTTACATGTTATTCTGCCATATATAGTACATACATATTTACCAAATATCAAACTAGAATATAATCCGCCTTATTCAGTCCAGCTAGGATAGGGAAAATCCTGGCTGAGGTAATATTTTTCGTAATAAATTCTTTACAGGTATTTCAAATGTGAGACTTATTAACATCGAAAATTAAATCGATTAATCGATTTAAAGTATGTGGATTTCACTTTTCAAGCAGAAGTGGCTGTGTTTTAAGACTGACGAACCAAGTCAGCGCGCAGTCTATTAATTCAGAAAAGTGTATAACATTCATATAATATTAATAAGACTGTATCAAGATTCTAGACTGAATAAGACGGTATTATTGTTTATACATATTTACGTTCACTTTAAACTTTGACTTTAAACAAAGTATGACGTTGCGAAGAAACCCAGCTGTCCTATTCCCTACATTCCACATGTATCGTAAGTTCTCATCGATCTGTGAAAAGACATTTCACGATACGTCTTGGAATAGTGACGCGTTCCCTCAAGAGTGAACACGTATCGCGGTCTGTCGCATGACAAAGTCCGGTGCACCGGCAGCTGGAGGTGACAACTTATTTCCTTCGCGCCTTACCCGCTGTTCCAGCTCACCTTTTGTTCGATGAATAATATATGGCGATGGCTGTCTGCATTGTTTTGCGTATACTCAGACGCGCGCGCACACGTATACACCCTGGGCACCGGATGCTGCGCGTGCCCCCTCCGGCGTCTACGCGATTTCCCGCTACGTGTCCGCGTACATAACGACGTATCCGGCCTGCGCGAAAGGAACTTTGGCAAGTCTCGACGCTGACGATATCAAAAGCACCGACAGCCAACAGGCAGACGCGCTTCGCAGAAAATTCCGCGCGAAATTTTCGTCGTAACCTTGCTTTACGTGACGGACATACATCAGAATACTGGCACGATATCCGATGCTCTCTTCGGAGTGCACATTGTATTCTACGCAAAATATGATAATGAAGTAAAGCTTACCAGACGCCATTCTCGGAATAAATTAAAATACGTTCCTGACTAAAATTCTTGAATTTTATGTACTTATCTCTACATTAAATCTCAAATAGAAAGTTATTTTTTATTGAATTTGAAATTTTATATCGAAGGATAAGAAAGAAAGGGAGACATACATATGTATGTTATAACGCAAGAACGTTACGATGGCCCATTTCTCAAAACAACGATTTTTCTAAACGATTTTCTAAGAGTTATATTTTCCGACTTATATTTCGTGCACGGTGACACACGTTCGTATATCTTCGTTAGTTTACACCGATGCTACGTGACGCGACTTCTCGAATTATCTGAAACACAGAGTTGAATTCGGTACCTACGGAAACGTTGAATTTTACAACGGCAGCCTTGGATAAACCGAAATAAACTTCGCACTGTTTCTCTTCTCGCCCTTCGCCGCTAGATTGCTTCCATCCCTCTTCTCCCATCGGCATCTAAAGAATTCATAAGATCTAGAGAGGCATCCCTTTGGCGGTAAACAATCGTAAAACACAACCTACGTTTCTCTTTATTCTTAGTTTGAGATATATTTCGATCCGGTTTCGTGGCAAAAGAAACCTTCGTGTGGCGAAATTAAAAATATTTTCTCGTGTTTTATGGGAAATTCATGTGCCTCTGCGGTTTCTCTTTGAATGAGAAATTTTAATGAAATCATCTTCCCTCTCGCGTTGAAATGACTAGTGTAAATTACCGTAACCTAATATGACTTTATGCGTGTTTGCAAACAATGAATATAAATAATTGAAATAAATGAATGCTGAATAATAATAACTTTTACAAGTTATATACTCGCACATAAATAAATTTTTCATAAATAAAATCGAAAACGTAAACCAAGCTTGTAAAATTCTGCTATCAGTCCAATATATCCAAGGTAGACATATTTTTTAAAATCGTTTTATTTTTTAACATTTGTTTTGACGTCCGTCCCGTTTTTAATTATTTTATATTTCCGGGCGATACATCAAACTAATACAGCAGAGATCATATTTTTAAAATGTTTTATTAAATTACAGACGTAGTTGACAAAAAATTTTTGTGATTTTGTAAATTAAAACTATTCATTTATATTTCTGTGATTTATATTAATTGCAGTTGCAATTGGGAAATAACTAAAAATAATTTAATTGAAAATCATTTCTAAAACTGTTTTAGAATTCTTTGTTAGTAAAATAATTATATTTTCCTGTATGATGATAATAATATCATATTATGAAGCAATCGCATATTAACAATTAATGGTGGCAAAATAAATATTGGTTACAGAATTAACGGAATATCCAATGTTGTGTTGATAATAAACCGTTGAAAGGAAGGGCATAATACTATTGAGAGCGGATAATCAAATAGCTGCTCATTACTGCGGCAGAAACGCAATTGATCAATTATACAGTCGAGTATACGCAACAAAGTATCCGCAGACAGATACAACATAGTCGTTGCGGTCACTATATAAATGTTTCTCTCTGACTCCAATACAGTTGCACTTGGTAATTGTCCCTATTAATAAAACTTCAACGACAACGAAGTAACATAATTTAACTTGATGCTGAATACCATTTCATTACGTATGATATATAAAATAAATATAAATAAAGTCACAAGAGAACGATATGGGTATTGTTCATTTGTCATATTGTCTGTAATAAATGTTTTTCGATTATTGTCCGGTTCTTTTTTCCTTTCTAAAGTTTTTAAGAGCCGTCGAAAAATTCCATACGGTCTTTACATAACAAGTCGGATAATAAATACATACATAGGAATAATGAAGAGACAAAAAAGCCTTTGAGTACGCGTTAAGTGAAGTGAACGTTCATTATCGCTATGGGGGTCCCCCAATTGATCAATTAGATAATCAAGCCTAGAGCAAAGTACCTGCAATTGGATGTGCACTGCTCGTTGCATAAAAGTGCATCACTGAAACGATTGCGCATTTGTGTGACGGTCACTTCAGGCTTCGCCATCCGGTCGTCGGGACGAAGAGCGAACGGCGATCCCACGCGGACCGTCATGTACGGCGATTAAAAGGATCGTCATCGTCGGTCCTTGTCTGCCTGTGCGTAATTCAGCTGGCCAATTCGATCGCAACGTCGCGCCGTCATTTTCGAGTACGAGCCGTCCCGGTACAACTCGTAGAGTGGCTTGGAGAGGATTAGCCCGTCGGTTCGATTTCATCGGATCTCCTCGTGGCTGAGCCCTAGATGTCATCGCCAGGAAGGTCGGGACGTCGAAGATCGGGCGGAACGATGAAGGGATGTCGCGGCGCTCTCTTGTTTGTGCCATATCCACTCGCTTTATGTCTGTGAGAGTGTATTCGTGTCATATACATTTCACTAGCACTTTCAAGACGAACTGCAAGTTCGGGTTTATTACGGTTCTTCTTACGTAACTGGAATGGGTTAGAGAAGGTGCCATTTAACGTTCTACAATAATTCTTACGCATGAGAGATGTATGTTATGGACTTTTCTTATTATATATAAATTTTAATCTTCCTGCTATTAGGAGAAATAATTGAATAATTATATTAAAGATTAAATGCAAAAGTCGATTTATTCCTACAAAGAATTTGTATAGAAACATATTTAATGAAGTTAATATACATATAGTAGAGTATATAGTAGAGATTAGTCCTTTATAAAGATTCTCCAAATACCACTGTAAAGTGATTTATGACATAAATAATTTTGCACAGCTACATTCCATTTTTCTGTCAGTCCTTAAATGTGATTTACAAAACGGTTAATATGATAATATGAAATTCTCGTCTCTCGCGTATTTTGCCGGCTCTTTCTCACTTTATTCAGGCCTTCGTCGAATAAGACACGCGGGGGATCAACGCTCTTGTGGGTTCAACTTCACCCGAGAATAAATCGTCTGCGGGCGGCTGCGTGCTGTCTTCCCAATTATAAAAGCTATTATGAATTTGTCGGGCAATTTGGCGGCTGTGAAAACGTGCCGTGCGTACGCGATATACCTCGGCGGTGGAATATCGTGATACCGGGGCCTACATAGCTTGCGAGTGGTGACTTTCTTTTTGGCAATTTCACGAAGCGGACAGAAGTAAAGATGTGCGAGCGAGAACTCGTGCGAACGTGAAGCATTAACGATCCGTTGAAGGCGACAGCGACGAGCTCCGACATATCCTGCTCCAGCGGTGAGAATATTTGTCTTCGGACTCGCCCATGTGACATCCGATACCTCTTGACACCGACACGCCGTGTAAAGAATTGCTGGCGCCTCCGGTTGGGCACCGTCTGCTTCGAATTGTCGTCCATTTTTCTCAACGAGCAGGCATAGAGTCTCCTGAAGGACTGGTATTGCGCTCCTAAACGCGAACATTCAATGTGTGTCTCCACATAGATACTACGACGAAAGTGGTGCCACTTTTCACCTTCCTTATATAAATTTTGATAATTCCAACGTATTAATATATATATAGTGAATAGCGATAAGATGATATCACATAAAATCACTAAAAATACAGGATGGATTGCAACTAATATTGTTTGTGATATGATGAGGGAAAAGAATTATATTTGATATATACTTGCATCAGAGAGGTGCAAATTGATTATGTTCGCAATTTGTGATTGTTTCTGATATTGAAAAACAAACTTTACGATATTATTTGCATAATTGTTATTAGGCGGATAGACCAAGATTTACTCTCACAAATTTTGCCCGATTTGGATTTTAATACTCGGATAAAACGTAATGGCGGCAGATTAAGGGATCGTGCGGCTCAGAGTTGGCGATTAATGTCTTTAAAGCTTACACGATGTGAGGCTAAGCCTCTTAATTCTCTCTACCCTTTCATGTTACGAGGCGTAATTGATACTTCCCCCTTTTTTTACGCTCACATTGTAAGCACTTGGTAGTTTATGCGTTTAATTGCTCGCAAAGGAGCTTCGGTTCTGTACTCTAATCGTTCTGACCCCGGGAGCGTCGACCGATCGATAAAATGTGGTATACGAAATTGACCTCAGAGCGTGGTTGCGTAGTAAAGCTTATCCCTTCTCATAATTCAGAGTCCTAGGCGAATTTCAGGTACCGTGGCACAAATTGTGCTCACGTCGTACATTATGCCGTCGAACCCCGTGATTTCGTAGTTCCATGTACGTCCCTCACGCACCCACACGCACAGAATTCCAGGAGCACGCGATTGTTGAGCCCCATGCTCGGCATCCGGTCGGTAAAGTTCCACCGACGTCAGGGATGGATTTACTTCGACGCAGGTACCTACTAGCCTGCGGCTACGACAAACCCCCCCCCGGTTTATCGCGGCGACAACCACCAGAATATATCGTCACGGTTGAGCCCGTTGCCGAAATTTCTCTCCTAATCACGATGCGTGATCAGAAACAATTACCACAGCGTTGAGAGGCCACGTACGGAGATTCGCGTTGATACAATCTCTGCTTCTGGATTACGACATGCAACAAAAACAATTGTATCGCGAATGGAAATACGAAATTCCGGACGGAGACTCGCACGCACGATTACCACTGTTTAATTCAACACAGAAATCATATTTACAATGATAAAAATAATATTGCGTTTTTTGTCGTCTCTTCGAACTTGGCGAACTTTGACGTAAGAAATTAATGATCTTTCATCAACTGTGTTTTTTTTCGCTCGAAATGGTAATGTATGCGCGTCCCTGCATAAAAGTGCCCCAGCAAGTAAGTGGTAGGTGAACCTAATCGAAGTCCAAATTAGGGCGGGCGATAACCGCGGCGCCAGTACGAAACACGACATGGCACGAAGGAACTCTTCCGTGTGTGCCACCCCTTGCGTAGGATTCGGTCGTAATTTCGAGTGTGATGCAGCAGTATTTTCGAGAGGGCGAGACGACATTTGCCATCATAACACTTACGCGGTAATATTTTGATGGATGAGAAACAGTAATCATCGGTTACAAGGACGTTTACAAAAAACAAACTCATTGTTAACAAACTCATTTTGTGTTTTCCTTGCTCAGGTAAATAAACTCGATCTTGAGCCAACTTATCTTTCCCGTAGTAGAAATTTTTCGAATAATCATCCACCAATTTCAAATGTATTGCCTTATTTAGAACATAAAAAATGAAAGCCTATTTTCTTTGATATGACAAAAACAAGATAATGACGGCAAAGGCGCATAAATTTTGAAATGTACAATTAAAAACATGCTTAATATTTTGAAAGTACTTACCTTTATAACTGCATTGCCAATGATTTTATTATAATCTACAGTTAGTATTATTTTATTAAAGTATAAATTTTAAAAAATATATTCTTGTATAGTATCCTTTTTAGAGAGGATGAGGATACTTGTAAAACACAGAATACGTTAAGAAGAATCAACGAGAGTAACAAAATAATACGATAAAGTATTACAATGTATTGAAATATAATAGTTTATAGACGAAGAAATACAATAGTGCTTTTATGCATCTAAGCTTTTAAGATACGACTGACTAGACAAAATACGAACTCTAGAAGGAAAAGTGTACACAAAGAGAAAGAGTAAGAAGGAGGAAGAGGGACATGAGCCTCTTCCTCGGCTTTACATTACGTTTTCTTGAAAGAAAATGGTTGAACGAATGAGGAAGGGTGGAGGCGAGCGAGAGAGAGAGAGAGAGAGAGAGAGAGAGAGAGAGAAGTTGGAGGATGAAGCGTAAAGCAGCGTGTCGAGGGAAAATTAAAGAGGAACTTGCGAAAAAGGAGAACGGGGGGAGGATAGTGAAATGGAAGGGAACGGAGTGCCGCTCTCACCCTTGAGTCATTAAAAACGCGGTCGTCGTTCTGGCCATTAGAATGACAAATGACGTCGTTGACGGTGCCAAATTAGTGCGATGAAAGGACGACAGACACCGCTAAAGCCCAATATGACGTGACCTGTACGCGGGTACGTTAGGCAGTTTGTAAAATCTCTAGAATAAAAATTTTCACCATGTATATTCGCGTGTATTCATTACTAAAACAGTAATGGTTATTGCTTTTGAAAATTAATCCAAATTAAAAAAAAATTACTGTTGATAATTATTCTTCTTTTTTTAGTGCCGTGACCGTATCCGATCGTTGACGATCTGATAATTATTACTATTGATTTTTGAAATCATTTTAAAATGTATCAGTTAGTTAAAACACCAAAAGAAAAAAACGAAAAGCTAAAATTTTCATGAGTTATATATAACTATATATTATGATCGGAACAAAATTTAAAATTCTATTATTTGGTTATATAATGTCATAAGAATTTTTTATGTAATCTATACTTTGGTGCTTTGAACTACATCGCTGGTATTAATCTGAATTTTCAGAACACTAAATAGAAATATAAATCACTTTATACAGCAACTAATAAACAGATTCAGCAGTTCCCAGTTGGCTTTAAGTATCCAATGCCTCGTGCTTTCAATGTATATTCATTTATTAAGATTAAAGAGTATTTATGGAACCTCCGGAGATTTCCAATTAAGCATACTAGTCATTGGATTATTCTACAATTACCTAGATAATTGGCTCTCGACGCATATCCGTTGCAGTCTGAGAATTCTTTATTGTATTTATGCGCGATAACACAATTATTGAAATTGATTAAAATAATTATTCTCGTAATCAAGGTTGACGCACGATATTACATGCAGCGATTTTTTTAAAAGAATGTCAGATAAAATTAATTAAGAACTACATTTTTCCGCTTGCAAAAAAAGCCTGACGGTAAGGGAATAAGATAATTTTTCCAAGGCTCTGAAAAAAATCTCAACTTCATTTTCACTTCGCTAAAAGTTTTATTTCATTTGTCGGCCGGTTAGCCCGACGTATCTGTGTGTATGACTTTGTGTACACATGCGTGTATGTATTCTTGTTGTTCGTGTACTGTATGCGTTACGTTACACACTTCGTAGTCGTCTACGTCGCAATTAATACAATATAATATGTATAGTTTTGTTTTTTTTTTTATCTATCTCGATAGCATACAAAAGGATACAGGCACACAAATATCAAATATGCATCCGGTACTCGCGTTATGCTATTGATCAATATAATTACACTCACAATGGTACCGCCTTCCTCACTCGTTTACGCTATATAATACAGATATATACAAATGGTCGCTCCCGCGTATCGACGGGTGTATTTATAATAACGTTTACACATATGTATGTATAAATTACAGTCGCTATGTACATCGAGAGATTATGCGGCGCGTTTAATACCTTCGGGGTGGCGGAAAGTTTCCTATTATCGCTTGTGCTAAATCTATTGATAAACCATCATCGTTGTCATTGTCGTCGTCGTATCTGCTCACCGCGCTTTCTTCGACTTTCTACAATAACAGTATATAGTACAGCCAGACGCGAGGTATTTCACGATCGATTTTTTTTTTATATACACGGTGTCCGCTCTCGGCAAGCCTCTCGTAGAAATCGTACGTGGTCGAATTCGTAGGTAGTCATAAGTCAAGAATTATATTTTCATGAAAATTACGAGAGATAACAAATAACGCGACATTGAGCTTATCGTACGCATTAAAAGCACTTACGACGAATACGAGGAGAAATGACATCAATTTATTTTGTGAAACTTGTCTGTTTAATTAAGGATAATCACGTAAGTAAATTTTTGTGTAGGTTTATCTCGGTTCGTAAAACGGCATCAATTTGGCCGCGATATGCCCGCGAGTATGATGCAGCTCTGAAAGTCGATCGATCAAGCGACCTCTCAGATTGGTCCTTGGCTTCTTTTTTCATGCTCCCTCGTAGAGGGAGTCGCATGTACGCGCACGCACTTACGTGTCGTCGTATAAAAGATGGGCCAGTTTTCCCCTTTCCGTCCGCAGCGAACTCCGTCGGACCCCGTGTCGTCGGTTCAACCGGAGCTTCTTCCCGCATTTCTCATGTCAGATAGAAAAAGGGCTGCATGCGTGATTTATGCCCGAGACTTTTCCCCGGTCGCACCGGCTGCGCCGTGTTCCTGTGCACATTGTACGTACCGATGCAGAACCGATCGTGTCGTATCTCGGTTATATCGACGAACCGTGCCCGTATCGTTGTATCGCCCTCGACACGGCGGCCGGAAGAAAACTTACGACTGACATAAGAATATACGTACCGGGGGCAAGGAACCCGTGCGGTGCCAAGACAGTGCTATCTCCGTTCCGATACTATAAGAGCGACGATAAGAATTAGCTGTGTAACATGCGCGCGCGATCCGCGAGAACAGAATCCCCTTTACGCCCCGAGATTATTAACGTTTCTCGTTGCTGACGAGAATAACTTAAAACTATGATCATGTTCAATTCGACTCCTAGGGAGTAGATAATGGCATCCGGTTCTGCTCGAACTAGTTTCTAACGGATTGGCCGGTCGATACTAAATGCCATTATTTACGTCCTCGAGGGGTCGTTGTGTTGTTGGCGGAGAACCCGGATAATTTGCACGCATTGTCTTTAACAGTCGCCGTTCTCATTGTTCGGTCGTTTTATATTAGAAGGCAGTAGACTAGAGCAGAAATATTTTTTTCTTTTAACTCAGAATAATTTACTTAAGAAAGTGTTAAGTTTAAGATAAAAGTAGAAATATCATATAAAAGTATAAAAGTGTTAATGAGAAGTTGTGAAAAAAGTGGCGAAGGTTACAGATGTGATTCTAGAGAGGACGATCGCGCCGTAATAGAAGGATATTAACTGGCACTGTCGGCAGCTTGTGCGGTTTCAAGTTACAAGTACAAAAGAGACATAAGATATCCCCTACGAAGTACACCGTGAGCAGATACGAGAAACTGTCTTCCTTCGTCATCTTTATCGCTTCCTTCGTCGGAGAGAAGATCTCTCTTAACTCGCGCAACTTCTTTCTACACAAACTAACTTTCCGCTATATCTTTCTCTCGCTCTTACCGATTACTGATCTACCTCGCCTGTGATGTACGTCGCGCGGAACGCGCGCGTTCACGTTCGCTTGAGACAAATTGACGATTATTGCCAGGAGCGGACTGTCAGCGGCTGGAAGTACGAGAGAGAGCGTTCAAGGTACTCGAATTTTCCGTGTCGTGTGGTAACGATAGCTCGGTGAATCGATCGTGGTGCCGCTGAGCGAGAAAATTATCGAGAACCATCGACGATGAGGAAACTCAGCGAGCACGACCACGCTGATCTCGGCCTTAAAAGTGGCGAAATCGAAGCTCGAGCTCACCTTGAGTGGACCTTGAAGGCGACGCAGGTCATTTTGTCGTCAGTCCGTCATTGCCCTATTACGATAACGATAACCGCTTGTACGTGATATCTCCCGCCCCTAAAAGACGACGATTATTATTGCGACAAAATTATTTGCTTGGTGCCCCCCCAACTTAAGGCGCTTGAAGAAAGTGTGTGTATATGGTACGAGGTCCCTAACGGTTAATATTTACACTCGAGAAGCGTTCGAAGCTGTCACTGTTAGTTTTCTCTTTAAATTTCCTAACATCCTACGTGGCGACGATATCGATTAAACACTAAATATACAATAGCAATGTTCCAATCGTTGTAGACGCTACGCGTCGCTTTTGCCGCGAAAAGGACGCGACCTGCGCGGGGAACACTCGATTAAATTTCTCCTCGACGAGCCAAACTGTCTCGCGCTTAAACGAAAAACCGATACGCGCGCGAATACCACTCGTTCGGTTGTTGAGATAAAAATAGCGGAATGTCAATTGGCATCGCGCGTTCGGTCTCGGGATGCGCGATTGCGAGAGCGAAACCCGGAGCGATGCTGGGGAGATCGATCCGACGAAATGAGAGGAAAGTTGAGCTTAATAGATTACGATCGGTAATCAAGGAAAGTGCAATGGTCAATGGACGACCAAATAATCGTGGGGAGAACGCTATTTGATTCGGCTCGCGGTAAAAGCGCCGAACGAGCCTTAAATTTCATGCCACGTCCCACGTCAGATATTTAAACCGGTAATAAATTTCGCGTCGCGCACACAGGTGCACACAGCCATCGCCGTTCGTCGACCTAGGAGAGAGAAAGAGAGTCGCTGCACTTTACGGCTGCTCTTTCAGGGCGAAATTCAAGGGAGAGCTCCACCGCGCAAGGCACGCTTAAGCATATAACGTGCCTATATATAATATGTTACTCGCGAGAGCCGGGCTCTTTTTCATTATATATCACAATGTGGTCGAGGGTCTCTCTCATCCTTGCGCACCCGATATCTCGATTCTTTTTTTTCTCTTTTGTTCAATTACGTACACATGTAGTTATTGTTGTCTCATCCCTGTATTGTCGGTTCCTTAACGCTGGTAATTCTCGATTTTCCTCGTTGCATGAAGGCGATGTTGGTAGAGATAGAGAAATAAAGTTGGACTTATACAATCTATCATATGCTTAAAATTCGTCGTCGTATGATAATACATATTACCTTTTTTGTATATATATATATATATATCTATATATATCTTTATTTTTTTCGTATGTATATATATATAATATATATGTATATAAATTAAAGATCCGTCACGGGACAATAAATAATACGACGTGCGCGTGCATGGCGCAAGTCGGTTACTGAATTATTTATGTGACGTCAGTCTTGTGTGAGGCGGGATCGAAGCTCGCTATCGTTTGCTCCTTTAAATATCGTTACGTCTATCTCGTCGCGGCTTTTTTCTCCCCCGATGTCAAGCATCGCGTCGCGTCGCGTCGCGTCGCGTCGTCCGAGCGCGCGAATAATTGAAACGCCCGCTTAGTCCATCACTCTGGTAATTAATTATCTCTTCGACCCGACGTAACGATCGCGCCATCGGATAAATATCTCATCCGTCCAGGTCGTTTTTTCCTTTCCCTGGTTGCCGCGCGCGTTCCCCCTGGATCGATAGCGAGCTCGATCTTGTTGCACATGCGCGCCGAACAGACCAAATCATTAACGCGACTCTTCCTTGGAAATTCATCCGCACGCGTTGACGTGTGTGTGTATATTCTCCGTAACGCTTACACATCGTTTGCCTGTGCCATCCATTCGGAGAGATTGACGGACGGAAGTGGCATTTCGCAACGTCAATCAAGTTACGTCTCGTTCGCGAGATTCCACTTCGAGTATATACGGAGTAGACTTGGCAGTGTGAAACGCCGAAACGCTAATAAATGCTGAGAATGACCCGATTCCCAATGAGTAAATTGAAATAATTTGAAAGCCGCGGACATTTGAAAAATGTCGAGGTATATCGCGATTTTCACATTGTCAATTTTCCTGGGGATCTCGCAAACGAATCTCTCGGGGAAGAGTCGTTTGCACGCGAGGGGCACTTTACCATTAAAAACTGATATGCCAATTTAATACAACTTCGATTATACGAGATATTATACTTATCCGTAGGAATCGCTAGATCGCATCTCTTTGAAAAGACCGTGCTCGAGATTGCGCCTACAATATGCTCGAAAATTCGCAAATTCGTCGATGGCAGTGCTCGTCGAGAAGAGGGTCTGTTTTGTGACGAACGCGACCGCGCCGCGATCGCGTCGTTTTTTCTCGCGATGCGCTAAACTCGGGGGCGGGGGAGCAGGGGAGGAGGGGAAAATATCGTCGTTGTAACAAGCAGGATTACGACCCCTTTCGCCGCGCGGTCGCTCACAGCGTTTATTTCGAAATTTACAACGTGTTACTTTTGCCACCGGTCTTTACCTCGGGATTAACAACGCGCGTGTTCTCATGGTTACCCCTCACGGCACTGGAGCTATTTTACTCTGCTTCCATGCGTTCCTTCCTTCCGACGCGTATAAATATTATAAAACACGCGTATGGGGTAAAGCGTGTGGAACGCTTTGCAAAATTCAAGACCACGTGTGTAAATAATTTAATTCTATCAGAATTCTCTTAAAGAGAAGAGACACGTCACAAGAGACGACAATTTTATTTGAATACGAAGTTGATAATAGCGTACTCACATGAATAGTCATCGAGTTATTATTAAAACAAAAGGGCGATAAGATAGGAATTGTGGTGAAAATATAAAATTGGAACAATGGAAAGTGTATCTTTTACTACCGCGACGTAATAGCAAGAACATCATTATTTAATTGATAAGTGTAAATAAAGTGCCATTTATTATTATTTAAATATGAATTTCGAATCGATCGCAAAAGTTAAGAAATTATACTTATTGAAACGTGAAATGGAACAGAAGTCTTGGAAGGTGAACCAGTGCCGGAGGGTGGTTCACTCGATTACGCGATCTCGTTGCTTGCAGTAACGAAGAATCCAGCATACCTTCGATCCTTTCGCCTTCCGTGAATATCCTGCAGGCTGCAAGAAGTCCTTACGCGTATCTGTGCAAGGAGTGCTCGCGGCGTTTACTACTTCTGCGCTCACGCTCGCAAACTGGTTCCGGACTCGGTGGATTCGAGTACGTTAAGTTGTTGGAGCCTCGAAGAGGTGGTGCGCTCATCGGGGGCGGAGGCGGCGGAAAAAAGCTCTGCAAGCACGCCTAATGCATCGGAAAAGCACATGAAACGTTAACGCCTTCGTGTGTCCGGCAAACACGTTTCACGAAAATACTTGCGCTTTAAAAATAGCAAGGAGAGGAGTACATTTCTCATCTTTGTTGTAATTACTATTAGTTTTTAAACAATTATTACAAAAAATATGTCATTTCTATTTTCACGAAAGACTCAAGTTACGTCAAATTTATTGCGAAAGAAATTGTAATTTTGTTATAGAGGGTATTTTAATTTGAGATTTTAACTCTCAATGCGATTGTGGCAAATGCTTTTATGTCTCACCTTTGCGCTACCTCTGGAGGACGATTTCGAAAATACGCTATCCTGATCGCTGCTTACACTAGGCACGGGCATTGGTACTGCATAATCATACGTGGCATCTGTACAGTAAAAAATATTTTTTACTGTGAATAAAATATCTTTTTATCAGCATATTACATTTATTATTACATTTATATCTGATACGTTTGATCGCGATTCATGTAAAGTAGGTATTTGGTCACGTACAAATACAAAGGGTTATTAAACTAAGTAACGCATGCAGTTGGACTATTCATCTATTTGTGTTCTGAAGTACCACGGTCATGCTTAAGAAGTTCAAGGGACTCGACTCACCAGACTGTTCGACGTTGTCGTGTAGGTCCTTGTTGTCTACAACAACCGTGCTGTATCCATAGTACGCCGCATGAGGAGATTCCCGATACTTGTTCTCGTGGAAAGGTTCCTGGTACTCGTCAAGCCTGACATCGCCCAAAAGACGATCATTGAGATCTCGCGGTAGAGTCGTGAGCTTCGTGCCGGCGTACCGATCGTCGAGTTCCTCGACCCGGTAGGTCATCAAGGAGGGATCCTTCTCCGTGGTGCCATACGCGGATTCCGGCGACAGATGCTGATGATTGCCCGTCGGAATCGCGCTCTTGGCGCCCAGAGGGCTAGCAAAGTTCTTCCGCTGTCTGTGACGCGTGACTATTAGGAATATGGCGACCGCCAGCAGCAGAATTACGACGGTCAAGACGCCAATGATCACAGCCATGTAAGTCGGATCGTCCTGCTTAGCTACTGGAACTTCGGCTTGCAACGGATTGTCGCGAGTCAAAGTTCTATCCCGCAATCGTGGAGCCTCGGTCGTAGGCGGCGTTTCTGGGGTAAAGTTACCGTGAGCAATGTCTGCAACACGATTATAGAAACACGTGCTGCTGAGTACGGTATTTTCTAACTTTGACGACGTTTATTAATCGAAAATGTAAAGCAGTAACACTACTATTTTATGGTGGTAATGATATGATAAATCGTACAAATTTGTATTTTTCGAATTACATGTTAAGATTTTATACAAATTATAATTATTTAATAATATTGATATTATTTTTAATTCATATTATGTTCAGTATGTATTAATGTTTCAGTATGTATTAATTTAACTTTTATATTATTTGTATTTTTAAAATGTTTTTTATCAGATTAATTATGTATATTTATTAAGCAAAATATTAATTTACATATCTGTGTTGTGTGTTAGTTCCACATGCACGGAAAAAATTTCAAACGTTACGATCTCCCCAAAGAAGTCGCATCTGGTTAGATATACGTGATTCGATAAACGTGTCGACTTCGAACTTTCTATTCGAACTGCGAGGGCAAATCGTGAAAGTAGAGAAAATTGCAGAAACTGTGCGTAACTCACCGGAGTCAAAGGTGACTTCGCTAATCATAATCCATCGCGAGGCGAAGCTGAATCTCAATTTGACGAACTTGCCGATCCGGTGGTGTAGCTTGATGGTGATATTTCTCGGTTGCTCGAAGATTTTGTCCTCCATGTAAGAGTACACGATGGGATCACCCGTATAGTACCTGCCACCGATGCTGAACATGACGCTGACCTCGGAGAATACCTAAGAAACATAAGAAAAAAGATACAATTATAATTAACTTATCACATTAATATTTTTATTAGTGACGTTCTGTAACGAGGAGAGCTATTCTGAATTACCGAGCCTGATTACCGCACGCGATTCAATCGGATAAAGCACTATGTGTTCAGAGCTATCGTGCGGAATTAATTTGATCGGAAGCATACCCACCTACATACACCACAGATACTCGATTACGTCCGCGTAATCAGTATTATCGCCGTTATTACCATCGGTAACAGATAATTAGTTAACGGCGCGCTCCGGGATGACATCGACGGTTTCGATAATACGGAGTATCTCACGAACGCGTTCCGAGCGAGCGTGGAATGCTAATTTCATCCCTCGAAGGCGTAAGACAATTCAGTGAGGAGAATCCAAACCAAGAGCCGTGTGAAACGGACAGAGGGAGAAAATGAAAGAGAGAGATAGAGCGAGAGAGAAACAGGTACGAAGCTAAGACAGTGTAGGAGTTAGGGACGAAGATTACAAAGCCGAGATTATCTAACTCCCTTAGACCCAAAGACGGAGGCTGTATGGATTTTCGACGTACTGAAGCCTACCGCCCGCGGATGCGTCAAGAGAATGAGGAAGTCGACGTAGAGGAAGTGGCAGCCGCGAAGCCATGGAGAGAAAGACAGGAAGGTGGGGAGGTGGGTAGTAGCTGGCGATGCTTTGAAGCGCTGTCTTTCGGGAGACGTGTCCTATCCGCGCGAGCGCGCGCTTGTTAATAGGAGAGGTCGTTTAGGGGTAGCTTCTGCCACTCTGCAGCCCCATTCGCCGAACTGCCGACTTGCCAGACTGTCGGTATTGTATTTGAATACGTGGCGTATCTGCTTTCTCGGTCGTTGCTTACTACCATTGTACGTACGAGATAGAGTGAGAAAGAGGGGGAGAGAAGGGGAGAAAGAACATTGCATCCTGCTCTCTTCTCGATATTCGTCTCTGTCGGATCCCCATCTTCTTCCGCCTCTATTCCGCGAACCCCCGTTGGTCTCCCTCACGAATCGCCGTAGCCTCAGCCTTGACTGTTTCTCGTCGTCGGTCTGCTCCATGGTTCTCCAGCTTGCTCGATCGCGGGCTCACAATCGGGCCCGAGCCGGGTAATGAGGCGCGCCATTCAGATAAATCTTAATACCGGTAGGAGAGTGTTTCGTGATCTATTATATACATAGGGATGTTCGTGCGGAATGATGGGGCGCAAAATTTTCGTGGTTAACCAACACGCGTATTAAGTTTCGTAACTTTCTGTGTGCATGGCGAGAATTACGTAACTGTTGACAGCAGTTGTATTAACTTCACCTGCATGAGTTTTTACCGTGACAGGTTTACGAAATGCAATTTAATTCGCAGTTGTTCTTTTTGATTATATCTCCTATGACGCAAATCTTATCTTCTTGATCGTTGAAATCAGCAATGCTTTGGTTGAGTGGATTTTAACTAAATATAACATACATATAACTAGATATACTACGTCAGATTTATGTTTAATATTGCACGTACGAATAAATTTTGATAACTACAGCAAAGATTTATGACATCTATAAAGTTTAAGAAATTGATTTTAAAATAGACTTTCTTTTTTATTTCACGTTACATTTAATTAACAGTATAATTGAACATCAATTGATAAAACTTATTGATCAAAGTTAAAATAGCATTTCGCTGCAGTTTACAAATTATTTTCAATTGGTTTATTTCAGTTCTTATTCCCGTAATTTTTCTTCAAATTATGTCTCGTTATCTCGACCTAAATGCCAAATTATTTTATTAAAATACATCTCACTGCCGTTAGCTAAATGTTCAGCGAGCCATTATGTAAACACTCAGGCGTAAAGAGACCGTCGGAGGCGAAAAATTTTTACGGAAAAACTGACGTCTCCGGCCAAGCCACGACCACCACGCCGCCGCTTGAAGCAAAACGCGGACCAAGCAAGCCGCGAGTCGTTTCCTTTTTCTCCTTCCGTCCGTTTCAGCCGAACCCAGGGGCTAACTGTTGTTGCGCCTCGTTACCCATCCTACGTCCGACCTTGACTCCAACGTGAAAACTGGATTTCATACCGTATACCGTCTCCTCAACCCCATGGATTCTTTCTTATTTTTTATTCTCTGAGTGTGGATTAAAGGCTGCCGGAAGATCTTCGCGCACATTTTGCCGCGACTGTCCGTCTTTCCTTTTTACGCCTTTTTCTCCGTTCTTCGCCAGCCGCCTACTTTATTCAACAGCCGTTTCGTTCTCACCGACAAGTCAGTGCCGTGAGGCATTCCAATTTCCTCTCTATACCGTATGCATATCCGTTTATAGTTTTTCTCGCTTATTATCGTACAAATACGGTCTCGCCACGGTTATCCTCTCGGTCTCAAAGTTTTATAGCAAGATATGAGAAATGGACATACGTAACTAATGGCAGTGGCAGATACAAATCTTGAAGTCGACCATCATAAAGTTTTAAGCAGATTTTTCTAGTACTTTAAGTCTTACTTTTAATATGCTTTAAAAACATATATATTATAAGATATCGTTAAGAAAAATTTCTGGGGAAATATAGATGTATGCACGATAATTCAGTAACGCTCTGCGTTATAAATTTATAACTTTAAAAATCTTTTGTTTTGCACAGTAAAAAACAAAATGTTAAATAGATTACCTGTATGTCCTTAGTGAATTGGTTGTTGCAGTAGATGTGAATGGCCGAGAATTCTCTGACGTGGTCGAATTCAAATTTGATCTCGAGCGGATGTCCAGACCTCGTGTCGTTCTTCCAGCCAACCCATCCCTGATTTCTGTCGTAGTTGTCATAGTAACTCATTTTAATGGACTCCGGCCCGATCTTGCCGTCTGTCAGTTGTCCCAAACCGCGAAGAAGTTGTCCGTCCCAATAACCATCGTAAGTCGCGTCAAAGAATTCCCAATTGTTGCGCTTGTCACCTTGAGGCATCGAGTAGGAGACGATGCCGTCGTTCCAAGGGCAGCCGTAGAGCTCGACGCGCATGCAAACGGTGCGACGGTGGTAGCTGTAGGGTAGAAAACGAATTTTGCTCGCCCATATCGATGGATTCAGTTCGTGCTTCGACTCCAGGTAGGTATTCTTGTTCCCTGCGATAACCTGAACAAACGGAATATTGGAAATTGACGTTAATATTGTCCAACGTGGTTTTTCAAAAAAATATTTTTCGTCTAATCTGAATTTTTTTAAATTCTAGAAATATGACTGTTTTATATCGGGTGCGTAACGATGCTCGTATATATTATTGATCCATCGTTAGATGCACAAACTATTCAAACTTACTACACGCAGGCGATATATATATGTATTAGATTGTGATATGCAGAGAATAAAATATAATATGATATGTTTAAATATTCACGCTACGCGTATGTCATGTTAACTTATTGGTGAATAAACAGATGTAAGATTCTGAGATAAATCAGTCCGTGTAAAATCTTGACTCTTGCTTCATTTACGGACATTCTCAGGCGGCGAGATAGCGAAATTTTTCATGTGCGCAATATAAATTGCGCCACGCTGTAGTATTTCTGCGCTGCGTGATTTCAGGCTTAGCGCGCTCTCTCGCATAGAACAAGGCTCAGTCTATTCGATCGGTCGACCACGAGCGACCGTCGAAACGTATATCGCCGGGGAGGATCGGGAATTTCTCGGACGGCGTCGTCGAGGGAAGAGGCCCTTTGGAACAAAGGACCTCTTATTTTCCACTTATGAGCTCGCCAGCGCCTCTCGACTCGCTCGCACGAGATTCTCACGTATGGTTGGTTACGTGACCGTGTAACCATCACCATCCCGACAGGTGCAAACACTCCTTTATCTTCTATTTTTATACTTTCCACGTTTGTTCCTTCTTCCTTTATGCTTATGCTCGAGCATTAAATAATGTTTATTGAATCACGGTTCTATTATATGTCGTGATTTTAATCAATTTAATAATCGATTCTGCGCACAACATGCATCATGATTAAATTTAATTATGGACACTCAACAGTAGTGCATCAGGGTGATAAGAAGGTATCAAATATTACAAAGAGTTAACAATGAATTATTCATTGTTAACCCATTTAGTTATACATTTCTTTTTTTTGCGGATCTATTTCTATTTTGTGTTCTTTTTGATTTTTCTATTCACTAGAAGTGAACTCACGATCGCACGATGGGAAACGCGTTTAAAGATGATTCTCGTGACCGCACGAACCGGCACGTTCCGCGCTGGGTGGCGCGGTAATTGGGACCGGTAGCTGACACCGTTTTATTTGCGCCGCGACGCGCGGTACCTGATGTTTAGCACATTGAAACGGACAGTACCAAGGCGTCGGATGAGCAAATACAATGAACCGACACGTGAGAAATTTTCTACTAGGCGACGGAACCGCATAGTGGGCGTTTCCGGAGGTTGACAGTTACGTGTATAGCTTTGCCGAGTGTACGTAATAGCATCCTGTTTCTCTCCTCGATGATTGTATCTGGAGTATTTTCGCACGTTGGAAAGCGAGAAGGGGTTAAGCTTTGTGTTAATAACGCGAAATTTACTATGGAATATTTGTTCCCCGAATATTAAGTACTTAAAAAATCATTTTATCAGGAAAACGATAAGGTTTTAGGGTATACGTAGAATACTGAGATTTTCCTTTAAATATTCATATATTGTTATGTATATTATAGTTTTGTAATTTTTTGGCGAAAAAAATCCTCATCAAAGTGTCTCGACTTGGTTGTTGAAAAGTACATTGGACGTTTCGTACTGTTATTTATATCGCACATTCTTACTTTACATCCCAGATTTCGTTGTATCGCGCGGCACGACACGACACGACCAGCTGCGCTATCGAATTTTTTTATGAAGATGACTCACAATTTGCCGGCCGGTTTCGCGTGCGGTTCCTCAGACTCCGATGCTGGTTGCCGATGCGGCGGCGAATCTTAATTCCCGAAAGACCCGAGCGGCACTGAACGACGAGACCAAATTACGACGGCATTTACGAGCCGTTGAGACGTGCGTCGAGAAAAATAAGTAATCTTGATATTTATCTTCTACGCCCACGCGCGTTGCAGACCGGCCCGAGCAATGTCGGTCTGCTTTGTCGTGAAAGACTTTCCTCAAGCACGCCGCGGCGTCGAGGCGAACGATCGTCTCTTAAATTCCTCGACCATCGCAGTTTCTCGTTGCTTTTCGTGCTAGGCGAATTCCAGCGAGCGACTCGAAGTGGGCGAGGACATGACGGAGAGCAACACCCATTTTATGTTAATGTTTTGTGCTGCTTTTGAATCGGTCGCGGTAGGCTGCTACCGTTGGCAGCTGAACGTCTTAGAGGCGGTGTTGATGCTTACGCGTCATCGTGGAAGATTATATGTAGAGGATAAGACATCTTACGGCTTCATTTAAACACGATGATTATGCGGATTTATATACGATATGTTACATATTAGTGAGATTTCTGTGATAGCATTACTGCCAATACTGAATAGCTATTAATAGCATGTATAGCATGTTTAGTTGGACATCAGAGGATCCGATATCAAAATAATGATGCATATTATCTATTCTATCTGTTATCAGATATATTAAAAAGAATTATCTTTTCCTAGGAACATTATTCTTAATAATCGTCGTGCGATTAAAAAAAAAATCATTGACTGTAAAATATAGCTGATGACAACCGTGTTGTCTCTATGATGTCGTCTGTATCGGACTGGGTTATTAAGAAAGATTATGCGTTGGATAAACTGAGTCCCGTGGTGTAATTAAGCGAGGGATAGCGCGGAGCGCACAGCGGGAGGAAGAGACACAAATTTCTGCAGGTTTATCCCTACTGCCGATGTTTTCTGGGTGGGCCCTTCCGTTCCAACGAATACCTTACATCGCGCCACAAGCGAATCATATGGGATATGCAAATATTACACAAGATGAAAGATATTTCTCAGATATTTCATTTATTTTCTTTCTATCAAGAGAATCGTATTGAGAGTTGCTGTATGAAATAATGGCTACGCATAAATCAATACAAGTATTTTTTATAATTCCGAAACATCATACGATTTTAGATTTTCCTTTTTATAGAAGAAACAGAACAACAATTAGCTGAATCTTTAAGTGTTTCCCTCCAGAAATCTTTTTCTATGTTTGTCAAATGAGAAAAGTGATATATCGTTTTTACAACTCACAATTCGTAACTGAGAGACAAATGTATATACTGTTACTAGTACTATTTTCAACTTTATGATATGAATTTTATTGTATCGATATAAACATACATTACTTGTAGATGGTAATAATACTATAGTAATTTTATCGGAAGAATTAAATAATTTATAATTTTAAATAATTTATCATGAGTACAATCGGTTTGATATCTGGTACTAGACGATATCTTAAAATACACACGTAGAATGGAAATGTTAGAGATGTAGCTTCCATATTAAGGAAACTACACGAAATACACGTATATAGGAATAGTAAGTCGCTTCGCGGCTGCATGCAAATATGGTTCGGTCCGCGTTCCTATGGATTCGACCTTCGTCAGATACACGCGTTACCAAAGGATTCAGACAGGTACGCCTATGTAGGTGAGCTGGAATCGTCTGACCCGTCTGCACGCTACGACCTTCTCTTCCCTCATTTTATTGATCCACCCTTCTATACAAATAAGCTCGCAATACCACCGCGCCTGCCAACTCTCAAGGAAAGTTACCCCGATGCGACCGGACGCTCGCCTCTCTTTTCTTTCGTTCGGCTTCGGAAATCGATGACATTCTCCGACTCCGTGAGTCGTCCACTCGAGATATATTTCCGTGAGCCGAAACGCGAACAGGCATGCGTTAAATAGGCACGTGTTTCAAGGAGACATGACTGATTTTACGAGGTGCACGTTTCCTTGATTTCGACGCGGGGTATGCCAACTAGTTGATGAATTATAGCGGGGATTTATGGATTATTCGACCGTATACACCAGAAGTTATCTTACCGCTTTCGCGAATCGCCGAAATTTGCGACTGCCAAATTGCGAAATTTATTCTCGCCGGACGGGTAAATCGCCGGTAGCGATGTGATTATTGCGGACGACGCTAATTAAAGACTCACGGGGTTTACCAGTATATCTGTATAAATTACATCGCGTACCGTGCGCTCGAGCTTTCCAACGCGGCATATTACATCGGAGATTTACGTCTTGTTAACGTCACGCTTTAGTTACTGCCCATGACTGCAATACAGACAGCCGCGGACACAACTACAAATCATTCTCAATAATCTGCGTGCACGCTCGGCGGCTTTACGCGTATTTCCCGCGACTAAATTTAACCGTATGACTACGTAACCTAGTGAATTGGACTGCCACAACCGCTGTATCGAATCAAATCGTCCAACAAAATGTCTTTCTATAGCGATGCCGATTCACGATTAAATCGATCGTGACAAATCGCGCGTTATAGATAACGGATTATGTATAATAAATTTCGCGGTCGAGAATCTTATACGCTTTGACCTGCTATTTCGCAATCTATAAATAAACGTCTACACCATTCTGTATCGCATTATTTCGAGACGATAATCCCTGGCCTCGATTATTTCTGGACTTTTATCGTTCTTGATTAAAGGTATATCATCCGTCTAACATGCTATACACCGATCATTATGTGCATAAAGATATAGATCGGAATAACAGAGTAATAAGATTTACCTCTTCGCCACGGAAGTTCCTATAGCGAACCCATTTTCCCAGTTTCGGCCTCCAGTATTCCAGCATGTACGCCTCCGAATACTCGACACCCTGGCCGTTACCGAAGCGGCCCTGAGTTCCGGTCGCCGTGATCGTGTGCACCGTGTGAAGATCGATTTCCAACCACTCGCGCGGCTCCGCCGTGATCTGCTGCTTCGGACACCAGGCACCTCCGTGGCTCTCCTGCTTCAGCCTGGAAGAATAAATATTTGTTCTGGGATTACGGACCTTTATTTTCCCTTTCCTGTTTTCTTATCGCGCTACGATCGCCGAAGGGAAAAAGAGACTTCTCTGGGGAATCTCCCGTGAAAAGGAAAATAGTCGCCAATGCGCGCGATCCGAACTTTCCCGTTTCGCGTGATGCTTTTACGGATTCATACATTCTTATCTACATGTAAATTCAAAGAAGTTTATCATATTTCGATTCGCTATATTCTTCGTTTATAGCTTCGTACAAGAACGTCTAAAGAAACGACATTTCAGAATTACGTAAACCTTTCTGAATGCAAAATGCTCGGAGAAATGTAGCTCAGCCTCGTAATATCGAAATCTCTTTGAATGTTCGTTGGGATTTGCAGCGTGCGAAGAATTCGCGTCGACATTAGTTGAGAAAGAGAGACAGAGAGAGATAAGAAAACGCTGTTATTGCGGTGAATGAATACCGAGAGTGAACGGAAACACGGCATCGTTACTCAGAGGAAATCGTGTAAATACGTGATCGGCCGCGTGTCTGACGGATAATCGTCAGCTCGCCAACGCGATACGGGGATGAAATTATAATTTATCGATCGACCCAAGTCCCGGATGACATGAATTAAAGATGAGCTGACACCGTCGCGGGAATGGCGGCGAAGCCGACTTCGAGTCGGCTAATAATTGTATTCGCATATACCTTTCGCAGTCCTCTCCTCGTCTATGACATTAAAAAGCTTTCCCGTCGACTGCGATATGGCCGTGAAATATGTAGTGGACGATTCCACGGCTCGTAAACTAAGCCGACGAGAGCGAATCTGTTTCGAATTCTTTCTGTCGTCGTAAATTACTACGCTGCTCCCCTCGATTGTGATAATCCATGAAGCGGTATTACTTTACAGGTATTTATTAATAAAGCATATTTACCGAGCATGGCACGCATCGTGACGTGAATTTTGTCGTGAGCACGTTTATTAACTATGAAAAGTTTATGAAAGCATTTCTTCGGGAATTCCCCGGCAGGATCTCTAGTATACGACGCGAGGGTGCCTCCTTGTACGAAACACGACAGAGACGAGTGTTCGGCGAGGAAAAATTTAAGGGAGGGAAGAAAAAGAGATGAGACCCCGAAGAAGTGGGTGGCGGTGCCAAATGAATCCGCCGGCGGAATACTCGTGTACGCGCGACGAGCAAAAATGTTCTCGTGCAATAAAGAGGTGAAGCTACCGTCCTCTCTGAAGTGTCAGAACTTTAAGTGTTGCTTTGACGTGGAAGACAGTAAAGCGGCCGAGCGTCTAGGATTTGCCGTGTGTC
This sequence comes from Crematogaster levior, assembly GCA_901521435.1. NCBI lineage: Eukaryota > Metazoa > Arthropoda > Insecta > Hymenoptera > Formicidae > Crematogaster > Crematogaster levior. Next base: position 547,281 of record CABEGB010000725.1, read on the forward strand.
TGTCTAAGGACGCTTTCCAACGCGGTTTGGCAACGCGAGAAAGAGAATACAAAATGAAACAGTGCGAGAGGAGAGGGAGAAAGAGGCAAAACGGAGCGAGCAAAAGAAAGTCCGAGACGCACGGATGTGGAAATGGCATAGACGCGGGAGGGAATAAGAGCGAGAAAGAGAAAGGAGTAATATCCACCATACCGCCAAAGATCATAACTCATAGCCCATTAAGAGACCTCGAACTGCCTGGCTGCCACTTTGATACAGTCCGGGGCATCAAAGACATTCCACGCGCACGGCACTCCTGGTCTGCGATAAATCTCAGAACGGACGATTACGCCGACTTGAACAGCGAGCTGCCACGTCGGCGAAATCGGAGCGGGTCCTTAGACGGAGGGGACCGATTATCGAGAGAAATGGTTTGTCGAACTGGAGAGATGCGCGTCGCTTCGAGGTCGGACTTAGGAACCTGAAGGGAAATGATCCGTTGCTAAGGTGAATAAGATCCTCTCGAGCGACGTCGGTGTGCTGTTGAACGTTCGAGAGGATTTCTTTCCGAGGATAATATTTTTCGATTTTTGGCGTGTTTATATACCGATATACATATATACGTGTCATTATAATTCATCAAATAACCATAAAACAATTGTAGCGTGTAAGCGTGAGTGATAAAGGATATTTGTTTGAAAGATGGTGGTGTTTTTGCAAAATTGAGAAATTGTAGGATTTCATGATTTTTTTTTAAATTTAAGCCTCATAAAATAAACCCTCTTTTTCTGATTACTAGATACTAGATAGAAGTATTTTATAGTAAGCGGATAGGTAAGTAGGGTATTCACTGCGAAGCCCGTAATACTACGAAGCCTCGAAAATGCCGTCAAAGAAGTTCTAGTCGACAATGTCGGTCTGAAACGATATTGGCGTTGTTGCACTGAAGGGACTCTCGCGTAACGTTGTCGATTGCGAAATTGACTTGCACATAGGTATCTCTATTTTATTCTATCGACTGATTACCCAAGCCTCAATACGCCGCGATTAATTTCATGCATTAATTTGTTTTATGTTCACGCTTCGATGATTGATTAATAGCGACGAGAGTTGATTACATCCCGCGGAATATTGAAAATTCACGCATGACTCGGTTAATACAGCAGAATTTCAATTACGGGCGAAAGGGCACTGGTGGAGCGACTAATGTCTTGCGAGTGCGAGTTTATTAACACGGTAGGTGGTCCCGATGATTCCTTGTGTTTGGACATTCGTCCCTCGCCGTGCCGTTCTCCGTCCGTCCACCTCGTCGCGCGTTTGTCTCGCCGGAATGGTAATTAGCTGACACGCATAATCAAAGGAGTATACGACGGGGTGCGTTAACGACGTCTAAGAGCTTCGGAACGGCTCGATACAAATGGCTCTGCATGCGGGACGCTGCGCGTCATTAATCCTCATTGCGGACCGACGGCCGAATTAGACGTTGCGGTTTAGTAGTACGTGATTAATATACTGTGCGATCGGTCGACTGGTCAGATCGTCAACTATCTCGAGGACAGACAGGATGACGGACGTGTCGCCCGCGCAGCTCGTCGAATTGCTCAACTTGTAGATGATTTATCGCGCTCCACAAGGATGATGATTCCGCTTCTTCGGCCTCTTGTCGTTTCCACCGTGTTCGCGCGCTGGACATTCTTAGATAGTCTATAATCCAGTTACGAGTAGACAGATCGAGAACTTCCCGAGTAGGTTTTTAGTTAACGGATAGTGCTCGACGAGATATGGAGTCGATGAATGGTCAAGTTGAATTCGAATATCACCGCATTATGCCGTCGATCTCGCGAGTGCACGCTGTATTGCGTTTTTCACGGTCCGTAACGGAGTTAATATAATCAAATTTCCGGGTTTGTATTGCGTCGGATTTGTGTGTGATGCGCTGCATAAACGAATCAGTAATTCACTCACCGTGCGCGATGCGGTCCGACGTTTCCGCTATCGAAGCTGGAGCTCGCAGTGATGTCCGCGTCGGGAATCGCGCCCGATTCCATCCCCAGGGGTGCGATGCATTGTGCTGCAAATAAAGGAAATTGCTTCAATTATATGTTTGTCTCGAGTGAGAACAAATGAATGATATTAACCTCGGATGTAGAGTCCATTTTAGACGTACATTAGACGTACGTTACATACGAAATGCCTCAGAAAACTTCGATATTCTAATAACATGATATTTTCTCGATTGAATTAAAAAATGGTTTTTCTTGAATGACAATCTGAATGGACATTATAATATAATACTTATAATATAAATAAATAAGCGTTTTGTATCGCAATTTTTAAAATATTAAGTATAAAATATATATTAAGTATTAAATATATAATAAATATATTATTAGATGCCAAATTGTTATGATAAAGAGTTTATTCGATAGTAAATGCGAAGTAAAATCTAATTAAAAAATCTCATGTAACACAGTTTTATAATCAAAGGTTATGTAATAAAATTGATACATAGTTTCGCATCAACGATATGTTTTCAGTTTGAACTTTTTGTCAAAAACTGTTGTTGTTAAAAACTGTTTACAAGTCTGGTTTTCTCGAGACTCATGTTGCGCCGTTATTTTCAACGAGAACTGAAGTTTATCAGGCTTTCATTATGTGCTTGAACGTGGGGCTACTTTTTTTGAGGTCAACCGCGCGCGCCAGTCGAAAACGATGAAAAAGACATCGCGGGCGCCGCTCCGGAGCGTATTTATCGTTCGGTGGATCGCGCGTTCCGCGATAATTACGACGCTTAACACGATACCGAGAACGGATTTCCATTTGAAATCGAAGAAAGATAAGTGCTGGGGATGACTTGAAATTATATATCCGCGCAGGCCTGCCGGTGATCAAAGCGGCACTCGCGAACGAGAACGGCCGTTGTACCTTGAGAAGAGGTCAAAGCAGATTTGTTGGCGTAGCATAAGATCGTGCCAGGGTTCCCGGGAAACGAGCGAATGATATACAGCTCTTTAGCAAGAAATCGCGGCAAGACGGAGCGGCGCTTCGGTAAACTCGATAAATCCGCGTAGAAAATTTAACTTCGAATGACCCTAACGACAGCTGTTTCCTGAACCATCGTCGGAACCGTCAACGATTATCGAGCTCGTTTATTCGTCCAACGATCTTAAATCCACAAACTTTTCTTCCGACCGCTTTCTTCATCGTCGCGGATGTCTGGCACGGAAAAGATGTCTGGCGTAAATAAGAGGATTATAAACATCTCCTACTTCTTCCAAACGTCGCCAAAGATTACGGACTTAAATGAAATAAATATCAAAATTATTCATTTACTTATAAAAATATTCACTTTGATTAAATAAAAATTTTTAATTAATGCGAATCAAATATAGGATATAACATATATGCAAGTTTATGAATAATTTTTTAGTATTTGACTTCCTGAATTTATAAATTTTGGAGCACGATTTCAATACATTTATCAAAATGAAAAAAAACATAAGTTATAAAACTATGTTTTTTTAAGATTTCTGAATAATATATTAGTTATCACAACTTAGATAAAATTTTTACTAATTTTATTTAAATTAAAAAATATTTAAAAAATTTTAATTCATATTTTGTAAGTAAAAAAATTACATCATATATCTCTCACGACAAAAAATCCAAGATATAAAAGTCTGTAGAGAATAATATTCCTATTTCTCTTATCTTCACTTTCACCGCTCCGAAAGATGAGAATACAATTACATAGAAGAATTTCTGGTAATCATCGCCAGACGTGGCTAAGAATACTCGGGAACTGTCTCGAGTTTCATTAAAGGCGGCAAAAAACACATTCAGACAAATAAGTTTCGTAATCAGTGCTACCCGGTGCGCGACATGAAGACTCCTGAAGATCGATCGTCTTCGCGTCGCGCTCCTTCCGGTTCGCAACCGATGTGGCGCACGGTGAGCAATATCCAGCAACGAGCTTAGCGACTCTGAGATCGCCTTCGAGTAGTTAGACTCTCAGTAGGCAGGCAAGTTCGATTCTCGTATTTATAGACATCCTGGAAAAGAGTGCAGGAACGAGAGAAGAAGAAGAAGAAGTTATGCGACGTTTGGCCCGCCCCAGCCACTCATTCGGCGACCATAACTCTCGGGGAGTGACAGCTCCGAACGGAAGGGTGTGTGCCGCCCTCCATCCGCGAGAAGAGGGAAATTGAATGCCTTCGTAACCCCTCCTCTCCATCCTAACGTCGGTCTCTCGTCTTCTCACCCGCTCGTTCTGTCTCTCCTCCTTTAACCGCGTCACTGTCAAACTGATAACCGCTTCTTTCCAGAGACGCGGCTCCTCCGCGAAACCCGAGACAACCACGAAACGGTCGACGAACAAGCCGCGCCTGGAGGAGAACGCAATACGTTCAAGGTGACGTAAGAGAGATTGTAATAGAAAAATCGTAATAAATTCTGAGAGAAATTCCTCCGCCGTATATCCAGCACTGTTGCTCTTGTATTTGTTGTTACTTGATAGTCTGAGAGTACCGCGAACGTACCGTTTTTCTCTGCCTTCATTTCGTATGTTTCATATGCAATACATATTTGCGTATATGTCGAGTTGATAAACGATTTTCCGCGAATCTTGCAATACCGAAATGGTATAATTGAAATGTCTTGGCGTTGAGTCTGACTTCCACGTTTAAGTTACAAGTTGAAGCGGCGATGAAGGCTGCGCGATTTGTTAGAGATCTACGAATTGCGTGATATCGTAAATCTCCTCCTTTACAACGGATCTCCTTCTCACCATCGTTTGTCCTCTCCCGCGAAGCATTCACGTCGCTCTCGAGTAGCGAACCACTCCTTCTTCAAGCAACTGAGAATGGTTCTGAATTAACCTTTAACACGGTGTAAGTCACGTCTTTATCTGCTAGGCGAGGCTGACTTCAATAATTTAATATATATACATATATATACTCGGTACTGTGCTTTGACTATAGAAACTGCTATGTGGAAATCGCAGTTTTTCTGTAATTTTTCAAAAAATGCATGTAATTTGTGCTGTACACGCGGATACTCGTTGTAGCTTTACACGCACCACGTTTCATATAATTTTGTTCTCTCATCCCGGATGAAGTCAAAGATATCGCCTTTGATAGACGAATACGGCGAGTAATTAGCGCGGCTTCTGTAATAATGGCAAAGCAAATTGCACAGAAGACTAACGAATCTCTTAGGCAAATTAGGGAAGAAAAATAGAGGAAGTATGGTGAGGGGTAGACACCAACAACGAGCTTTTCTATCTCGGTGAATTTAATAATTCGCATCACCCTTCCTTTGTTAATTCCGGGATTATTATTAATGACGGCGCACCAGAGTCGTGGTCGGCTTTCGGTACGCTTACTCGCACTTCTCTTCTCGGGCGCGAATGTAAATTAATTACGCACCGGGACTTTCACGAAAAACATATTAAACTTCCCCATCTCATTGCAGCACGATATTAGTGCATAAATCATGACTCGCACCTAATCCTTGGGTTAACTCAATCTTTGTTTTTTTTTATACGTCAAAACGTCTCGACTAATTATAATGTACGAGCTGTAATCATACGTATCTCTTGTAATCATATCACAATTATATTCTTAAATATTATGAAGAGTCGAAGAAAATGTTTATTATATCTTCCAATATTAAAACATTAAATATTTTTTTGTATTGTAATGAAATTGCAAGTCGTTAAGAAAATACGAATTTTATTTCAAGATCCCTTGGGACGCAGATACATCGTTGTATTGTAGCAGGTATATCTTCAGCAGCGTGACCGCAATACCGAGATTTAATTCAGATTAAATTCTACGCAAGATGTAACTTGGTAACGGTCTAGTCGTTTGTGTGTTAATGATAATCAGCTTCTCAGCAAGACTCACCACAACGGAACTCGGTTCGTTATGTTTGCTCAACGGAATTAGCAGGTGGACACCTGCCACAAGGATTCCCTCTTTTGACTGTCGTGCCTGTTTTTCCGGGCATCAGTGAAATTAGAATGAATGTTTGTAAGAGCGTCGACCCCGAAAGAAGTTCGTGCTTGCTCCTCCCTTCCCCTCTAGGTAATGCGCTGCACTCTTTCGTAGGGCCATGAAAGCCGAGGCGCGGTTTCCTCGGGCATTGTCAGACTTGGGGAGCCATTTTCGCCTCTTTCAGAGAAAACAAACATTCGTTCTAGGTGGAAGGTAACTCGCGTCGACTAAAACGCGCATGCCCGTCCTCCTGGCGCCGCGACGGCTGGCAGAACGGAAGTACTACTTTTACATCGGCCCTTTCGTCCCTCCTACTTCTCCAAGGTCCTACTTCTTTCTCGCTCATTTCCATTTACTGTCTCTGCATCCTTTTCTACCGCGCCGCGACCGTTCCACCCTTGAAGCTCCCTAGGCGTGGACTAAATCACCGTCTCGTGTTGCGTGCGTTACTTAGATCTCGAGGGTCGAAAATGCAACCCCTTTGTACGGAGTTGCCTTCGTGGCCTGGATTTATCAAAACTAAGCAGTTTTCTTCTCTGATGTATCTGACGTTAATAGAGGAGGGGCAGACACTGTATATTGATTCGCAAGAATATCTACTTTAATAGCTCTTTATCTTTCGAAACTAACGAATAAAAGCACGTAATTTAATTTTTTTATTTTGAGATGAAAAATAAAGAAAATGTATGGTTATATAAATACTGCTATACGTGTAATTTTCTCGAGAATTCTTAATACTCTTTTATATAGATAGAAATAAAGCGTGTCAGTTAAAAATATAAATCCTTCCTTGAACGACCTCTTCGATCGTCTAATTCTTTCGTTCCAGCTGATATCGGTGAAGGGTTTTAGGGCACGAACCCTTCGTACAGTCGGGCACGTGGTGTTTGCTTTCGTGGGTTGGCCTTATGAAAATACAGATCTGCGCGGCGGATTGACGTACGCCCTTCGAACCCGAAAGTCAGGGATTATTACACCCGACGTCGCTAGTCGGCGTCTGACAGTTGATGTCCTTTCAGCGCGTCAAGCGTGAGACATTCCCTCGGATTCTCCCCGGATTCGTCCTCACTACTCGATACATTCCGCGATGCCACCGGGACGTCGTCACTCAGATCGATCATGATGAGAAAGGGTTTATCACGATGCAGCGAAGAACGACGATGATCGTTCTCTCGTGCGTATATTTTGAGATGAAGATCTCGATAACCCAGGAGATATATCAGCGAAAAATAGCGATCCGCGATCGAGCGAACGCGGAAAGCCGAGGATTATTTCGCTCGGCGTCTCCCAAGCTGACGTCCTTTCAACATGTCAATCCCACTTGATTCTCCCGATTCATTCTCGTTCGCTGAATATACCCAAAGGCTGCGCCTTTGCTAAGACGCGGGGTTAAGTCGATTGCACTCGAGGCGATTTATCCGAAGTCGTTAAGGGGCGAAGAGATCTGAAGTTCATGTACGCGGGCGTGCGTAAACTGTCGGTTCTGGCGCGTGATCAAGTCGAACGTGGAGATTGGAGTCAGTGCGAGGGGTAAGAAACAGATGTCGGAATACCAGCTTGGGAATGTTTACGTCGCGGGGATTTTATATCTGAGAGACATACGACGTACACGTGCAGAAAGTGTTGGCGGTGTCTTTGTCGTACGAATAATCGCGCCTTTCAAACAAGACCCGCAGAAGCTGTCAGCCAGTATTAACGGCTGCCTTGAGTGTACAAAGGAATGACAAGTTGTAATGATAACCGGGGAATGTTTTGATAACTGTATCTACGAAGGGGATACGGCCATGAGAATAATTTGTGCGTTTGCATAGGTGACTGTACAAATAATCCACTAATCCGCACACGTAGAATGCATGATCGTCTCAATTACAGTGTTTTCCACATATAAGAGATATTCGGCTCGACTTGAAATTTGTGATATTCGATTTAAACTAAGTTCTCTCTCTCTAATCATTAAAAAAATGTATGCAATATATAACGTATGACACGTACATGAAATTTGTCCAAGTTACATTCTTTTCGATATGTTTTATTATACATTTATTATAACACTTTTTTATTATTATAGAAATTTAAAAACGAACAGACTTTTATATTACTTTTATTTGAAGATTTTCTAGTTAACGACATACTATGCTTTGTCGTGGGTTGGCGACAGAGCGTGGACGAAGGGTAATAACGCATTAATTGCCGCATTGTTATGTTAATACGCTGAAGACTCCAGCAATAATTTCGTCATCATCACGCGGGGGCCTAATGGATCCGTAGATAATTGGGAAGGAGGGCTGAGGACCGAGAGGGTAACAGAGGGATGACAATGTCATAACGCGGGAGGGTTCTGTTGCGTGACGGTTTTCCTCCCCGAACACAGTTCTACCGTCTGTTTTCGATGTGTCCTCGATGCGACAATCATGTGAGTGTGTATATGCATGCTCATTCGTTACATATACATTAATTTACAATTATTAAAGTCAATGCGTTCGCATGTGCGTTCGTAATTTATTTAGAGGCTGAGTCATATCTACACACTGTGTCGTTGCACCACTAGCTACGTCATCGAAGCTGCTGTTAACAATGAATCTCGTGTGGAATGCAAAAAAGGCGATCGTTCGCCACATGTGTCGCTCGCGTTAAATCTCGCTATGTCAGATACATCCCTCCTGGATGACGCATCTGTACAATTGCCTATCCTATCACTCCGACTCTCCAGCACACTCGTCCGCTCGTACGTGCACGTACACTTTCGCATCTATCCTGTAATTACGCGAGACACTGGCATGAAACGCGCGGGCGTTAATATACACGCAAACGACGACTCTCTCGTCTAGGCACGCGTCTATACGTGCGCACCGTTTACCAACCACCCTCAGTACACACAAAATCGAACACACCCTCGCACGCACGCACGTATGTACGCACGCACGCAGGCAGGCGAACACCTAGAGGGTGTACAGTATGCGCACAGGCACCGCAATTCGACCGACGTGCAACATGTTTATGTATCGCCATAACATTAACATTGCAATTTATGCGCGCTTCAACTGCTCGGGGACCCCTTTCAGCTCTCCCCGATCGGGCACAGCTGACCGGCTCGCTTAACACAACCGCGAATTTACCAACGTGGTTCAATGTACAAGTTCAGCCACTGCGGGGGGGCTCGCAATCGTCTTCTCCTTCCAACTTTCGTACGGGACTATTTATATTTCGGTGCACTGCTCGCTCGATGTTCCTCTTATGCGGAGCACGCCGATCCACCTACGCGCGAATGCCTCTACGGATTTTTCGGTGACCGGTATTTGAAGAGCAATTCTATTGGATTCCAAGTATGGTTAAGCGAATTCGAACTGCATCGTGCTCTGCTTCTTCTTTTACGCGCGAATAAAAAGGAGTTTGACCCAAAACAATGTGTGGCTTTACTGTAACGATTCAACCTGACATTTTACCGGTTGACAATTAATTAAGATTGCTGTTTTAACTTCATTGTTGAATCAAATCTAGCTGCAAGATGCACTTTTTTCTCATACAGAATGTTGCTTTAGTACTCGTCATTGTTTTGTTTGTTATTTCAAAGTATTATGTTGAGCTGCTTTGATAACCAGATAGAATTTAATTAGCGAAGTTTGCGCTATATAGTTGTTTTCCAGGATTACATCGGCATGCTCAAGTATAAGTATAAGCAGGATCAAAGGTAGCCCAAGTATCGGCTTTGAGGTCAAATAGTACGCTGCATAGGTTCTAAGAGTTAGAAGAGTTAACATCGACTTTCCTGATTTGGTATATTCCCGTAACAGCCATTGTCCGGATATATTTAGCGTTAAAGTATAAGCCGATTACCGTATACTTGCAGACTTTATAGTGCCATCATTGATAAAGTTGTCAAGAATTTATCGATCAACTATGCGTTTGTAACTCTTGTTGTTTGTAACTCTCGTTTAACATTCATTATAGGCTTTTTATAGATATATTTTTAATTCTTTTTTAATCTTGCAGGTTAAAATCATGTGATATTAGAATAATTATGTAGCTTTGTGCTTGTGACGTAAAATTCACAATTTGAAAACTTTGTGCTCGATAACTCAAACAAATTTACTCACTCATCCAGAGAAAAGGATGATGCGCGTTGCGCAGCGCAACCGAATCGAGAGACCATCATGATCCATCTTTCGATCTTGCTCGAGAAATTCTTCGGGTGCGAAATACGTCCCGTATACGTAAGTTTTGAGCTCGATTTCACGAACGAGTACCTAAAAGCCTTTCCCGGAGCTGACTTCGGAACTCTTGGTGGATACTTTGCAAGTTTCTCGCCCTGTTTACCTGACGCGAGGGCTCGGGCCGCCGAAGTCAATGGGATGGAAACCAAACCGAGTAGAAACCGAGCCCGAGGTTTAATGTAAGGCAAAGGGCAATGCGGTACGACGGAGGGCACCGGGATGCCTTTCTGTTTTTATCGAGTGAAATCGCGGGTAAGAGAAGCACCCATCTCGGAGTAAAATTATAGCCTTGGATGTAAACACGTATTTCAATCATGATCTCGCCACGATTTCTTGATTTTGTCCAAAAAAAACAATCGACTTTTTATTGTTGATCGATAAATATCACATTATCGCCAAGCACATTATCGCCTATATTTCTATCTTTTTTTTCTGGAGCCATTAACTCGATTTTTATATTATTTTGAGATGTTGATTGTTACTTCTATAACTTAACGGTCGTTGATTCGATCGTCAGTATTTAAGCCGTCGCCAACATCAATGAGGAGATATAAATTCAAGTTTGAAACTGTATCGACTTGGGTCAAATTAACATATCTACTCACATATGTCTATGGAACGTCCGCCGCAGAAGCAGAGGATCAGCAGGTAAAAGATGAGGCACGTCTGCAGGTAGTCCATGGTAGCGTCGATGGTCCGCGGGCCCGTGGTCATCGAACTCTCATAACCGCTTCTACAAAAATAAAGTTAAAAAAAAATTACTAGATACATACAAACGACTCGTGGTTTTGACATTACGCAGAACAGAGTGATTAAACGTGATTCTTAAGAAAACATCTTGCCAAACAGAGATTGGAACACAGGAGGGGGTTGAAAGGGGACAAGGGCCGACAGGGAGACGCGACGTGAACGTAGAAAAAGAGTCTGGAAACGGCCGTTTCGGCCTCCCTGTGCTTTTCGCCGGGGTGAAATGGCGCGATTCTCGTACCGGACAGATATACGACCGGTACAGGAGCCACGGACAAAGAGCTACATTCACGCCAGCAGCCATTACGCGTCATTATCGAGATTAGGATCAGCCGTTCAGCACGAGAGAGGAAGACGGAAAGAGAGAGGTCCACTGAGGATGTTGCGAGCCGGAGAAAGAAGTACGGAGAGAACGTCGTTGGAGCTCTTTGGCTGGTTCTTCTCTTGTATGCGATGGGGTGAGAGCTCTGTATGTACCGAGTAGCCGGGGGATACCAGAAGATTTCGCGGGGAGGAGGAATACGGGACCATACTTTATTCACGGCGGTGCCGTCGTGGTGTGTAGCGTTGAAAAGAAAAGCGAGGGGACCGTACGAGAGAATTCACTTTTTGGCTAATTAACGGGGGGGGGAGAGGGAGGGAGGTTATGGGGTTTCTCGACTACCGCCGACCGTTCCCGATGTTTATCTGCCGAGCTTAGAGAACCCTTCCTGCGGCTCATTATTTCACGACGAAAATATCCGTAGCGATAAACGCAGCGACCGGTGTTTTATATCGCGGATTAGGATCGTGAATTCATGAATTTCAAGGATTTACCGTGGATTTTCGGCTCTCAAACCAACAACACTTTCGTAATCGATGACAAATCTATCGTTTCAAATAGATCTGATCTCAAATAACGACTTTTGAGACAAGACCTCAACTTCATTAATGAGTTTCATCTTACAATCGCGAAGCAAAACAGAAATTTGTTTAAACGCTATCTCTCCTCGAGTCACTTCCGGAGCACAGTTCGGTGATTTCGATAATCCTTTGCGACTCGACTGACACGAGATTCGGAGACTATCGATACACACAAGTGACTGAATCGGATTATCTAACCAGTAATTAAAGCGCTATTCAAGCGGTTGTGTATGCTGGTACCCGTGTCAAGCATAGTACGATCACAATGCGCGCGATCGATTAGTCGACATAGTAATTAAGGTCGCAGAGTGCAGCCAACCTTTAACCGCCTCACTCGCTCGGCCGAGACGCGGCATACGTTTCTTAGTCGATGATTAGATCAATCGTGACGATACAATTAATCATTAAGCTCGTGGCTATAATCTCGTCGTAAATACACGCGCGCTCTAATGTGGCATTCATGTCTCGCCGTTGCGAGATACGTTCCCTGCGGCAACCGTATCGCCTCGCACAGCATTTTAAAAGTCCTTTCTTACATTACTTATACTAAACGTAATCTATTAGAGATAAAAATGATATGGGAAGTAAGCTGTTCGTGCACTCGCGTGAGTTAATTGCATTATCGATCTGCATTTCGCACGACTTTACTTGCGGGATAACGTTGAGCTCTTATGCTCTTTATGCCTCGCAGGTATTCTACTTCAAATAGAAAGAGTTAATTTTCTCGTAATTACAAAGACTTGATTATGTCCACATTTCTGAACAGACATGTATTTCGGCCTAAGGCAAAAAACGTTACGCATTTATTAATACGCTCTCATTAATCTTAGTCTGTGTGTTTTTTTGGATAATCATCATTCTGAGGAGGAAGAGCAGGCGTTTCGGGTCGTGCAGAGAGATTTTTTGTGCTCTCATTCTCGGATTAAATTCTCTTTCAACTGTTTTTGGTCGATTATTTACATCAACGCAAACATTCGACATTGGCGCCAACGAAACGTCCGAGTAAACCACGCGAGCCTTCGCCTCCGGAACGAAGAAATCATGCGAATTTAGTGCCCTGGTTGTTCCAGTTTTCTACAATAAGGTACACTGCCATCTTTCATTCGCTCGAACTGCCACACAGCCGCGTTCGGCCGCTTGGTTCCACTGTGTGCCGCTGCATAAGATGCCCTTGTGCGCGCTTCGAATGCTCGATTTGCATGGCATCCGTCTCTTCATTTTTGCCGAGTGTATCGTGCGCTCGTCGTGTTGAGCTCGCGAGCCAGGTGCATCGGTGCTTAAGTGGAATTAACGTGAATGATGGGGCCCAGATAAAGCTGCATTCGCCTGTACGGGCTCACGAGCGTATTTTACGAATGAATACACATGAATTTGTTCAGCGAATCAGTGAATCAATCATGCCGCTTCGATTATGTTCGATATACGTACAAAGCATAAGCTTGTAACAGCGGATTTTTCTAATCTTAGTATTTTGCAATAGCCCATATTTATATAATAATGTCGTTAAGAAGCTTGGCTAAAACCAGTTTTGAGATACGGCTCAATAGATATACCTGTCAATCTGATTTCGTCAGATTTAAGAAAGGAATCTCTATGCTTCTACTTACATTATTTTTGATAAGTATTTTATAGCGTAATTATTTCTCTAGTAGCTGCCACAAATTCTTTTAATAAATCGTATTATAAAGATTTATAAAAGTTTTTTATTGTTATGTTATATATTTTGGATAAATAAATAAAAAAGGAAACAGTGAAAATTTTTAACCTTTGTTAAGAAAGAAAAACACCGGGAGAAAAATCGAAGAAGGTTATGCAAAAATCAGTCAATTTACAATTCTTTCTTTTATTCCTTTTTAAAAACATAACTCTTTCGTTGTTGCTACGTTTGTAATTACAAATTGTATGATTTATAAAGATTGAAAGTGAGATGTAGCATTTAACTTATTCCATCTATTTTTATTAAATCATTTTTTTTTCTTTTCACGTAATTTATAAATCATACTTATATAAATGTATTAGTAATTTATATAATGTATATTAAAAGTGTACATATTTTTAACCAATAATATTTAATAAGGTGCCTTCGTGTTTCGTGTTATTTGGCCAGATAATTATTTTCCTTGATATTCAAACTTAAATTAAAAGCCAGAAGAAGTATTCCCATTTGGGAGCATTCCTCTAGCACGTTCTAGAGTCGGCTTGGCTCTGTTCCCAACGTGTCATTCCAAAGGTAATGTGAATGAGAGAATGGGAGAAGGAAGGAAAGTGCTGCTGCACAGGTTCGCAGCTACGTGTACGAATACACTTTAATCTCCACACTTACAACGTTTGCGGATCGTTAAACGCCGTTCGTCGACGAACTCTTGAGTTCGGGCGAAAAATTCGCATCCAAGCTCGACCCCGACGCTCGCGAACGGCTTTACCCGTGGCGGAAAACGCGTCATTTTCTCGTCGAAAAGTTTTCGACAAGAGCTAAGAGAAAAAAGAAGCTTGAAGTACTGAAGGTAAAAATCCTGCGTACACGTGTATAAGGGTTTTCTTCTTGCAATGGCAGGTGAAATAAGTCTTTGGAAGATATATATATACACATATACTTAATTTGTTCAAAAATCTGTTTAAGAATATACTTAACGAGAAAAGTTCATTTATTGAATACCGATGTGTGTGTGTCGATTATATATCGATTGTAAAATGTGACGATAACTGTGTTTTACTAAATAAATATAATTTGAGTAAATATTTGACAAATTCGAAAACGTGCGTTTCGCATTCACAGGCTTTTGGGTGATAAAATTGCCTTTTGCAGAAATTTCAGAAGTAGCCTGATGAGAATCTTGCATTCAAAGTGCCTTTCCCATCTTTCTCAAGGAAACTCGCAATTCTTAGCTGACGAGATTTACGGTGGGTCTAGGAGAGGGGCAAGCATGGTGCTCTTTTGAGCGCTGTTTCCATCGTTTGGGCGCATAAATTTGCGCGTGAATTCGTGGAAAGTACCGCGTACACGAACACGCGACGGTCTCGAGAGCTCGCGCAAATTAAAACTCGGCGAAGTCGTCCTCGCGTAATTGTCGGGGCGCGCCGCGACTTATTTTTGTAGACCCTCTCCTGAGGACGCAATCGTCGACGCGAGAGAAGTTGTGAGGCGGTGTTTATTTTACACCATCGTTTTAATAACATAAGAGTAAAGAAATATTTAAGATGATGACAAATTTTCAAAAATTCCATTACACATACTTTAACAATATATCCAAATATTTCATTGTTTTTCAAGCTCACTGTGCAAGCTCGCTGTTGTTTAATTCAGTATTTTGTACGATTCTGCAAGATTGATATCATAGTACCTATTATATTTAGATTCTTTCCTTTATTGAAAAGTTAAAGTGGATTGCTAAAATTAAAAAAATGTTCCGATATCTTTATGTTAAATTAATTTGTACTATTATCTCTAATCTTCGACTAATCTTTTTTATTTGGTTTTACTACATCTTTATTACTTGATAGAGTTAGTCACTTTTTGAATTTATCAAGGGATCTATCTTTTGATGAACTTTAAGCTCTGCTACCGATACGCAACTTGTTACCCAAATCTTATTAATTCACAAAGTTACGGTAATAAGTCTCGGCTCTTTGACACTCTAATATTTTCCACTTGAAGCGTAAGAAGTTAGCGGTAATCCGTATCTCCTTCCGCCGGCGTATTTCCGTCTGAAGTTCGCACGGCAATTTCTACGAAATCGTTCGGTTATCCGATGGTCTTCAAAGAGCTTTGATCGACTCACAGACGATCATTCGCTCATAAACAGACACCATGAAGCATTACAGTCTTCGAAGCGACGTTTCTAACGCGAGAAAAAGAAGAGAGACAACAAGTCCGGCTAATTACGAGGATCCCTCTGGCTACCGTGTGCTGTGGCTGCTGCTGCTACTGATGTTTATCTTCGCGAGCGATGGGAAGCCAAGATGGCAGAGCATTCTCCCATTTATTCAGCGCAAGAACCGGTACGCTTCTCCGGTAGGACGAGAAAACGACTTGTGGCTGCTGGCCGTGCCTGCCTCGGGATATCTGCATCTCGTTCCACCGCCTTTCCTGCGCTTCGAACCGCAATGCGTCCGTAGATTAAAGCCGGTTCCGTATTAATTTCGTGCAGTCTGGGTAGCTTCGGGTGTACACTTTGTCTTCCGATTGGCACACACATAGACTGAACGAATCGCACTCTGAGCGCGAGGATGCTTGCGGCGCCTAATGCAATGAATTTTAAGGACAACATCACCGCGTTATCTATTTAGTTATGTTCAAGATTGTCTAAAGACTGTCCAATTTATACTAATCATCATTAGTTGAAATATCATCAGAAACAGATATACAATATGTATGTCAATTCGATTAAAAATAAGAAATCTGACTGAAATTAAAAAACTTCCCATTATGTCAAAACACTTAACGCTATAAACATTTGAGAAACGAGTTGAAAAAGATGTAAAAAGAAACAAGAATATTTGGGAATATTTTGAGACCAAATATTGAGGATATTTTAAAATTAGTAAAAATTCAGGGACAAAATGTTGTTTAACATTAAAGAAAAAATAACGGAATATTTACGAAAAATCTCACTTTAAGATTGTTGTTAAGATTACTACTGGTACTATCTCTGTAGAAAAGAATATGTAATTTCACTTTTCTTAAAAACACAAATATTTGATATGTTTCGCGATCTTCAAAACGTAAAGTTATTATTCACAAGCATTTCTTTTAAAATATATCATTCTATCTAAATGTAGGGGGATCCGCACATCACTGGGATATATATTTCACGTGGCATTAAGCGTTTGAAATTTATACCCCAGTATTTCATTCTGGCCACAATCCTAACCGGTATCAAATGGTACATATTCACAAGCCGACGTGAATTAGGAAAGAAAATTCACGAATCATAAGAATCACTAAAACGACGATTAATATTGTTCCTCGCTCTTATCTTTTCCTTTCACTTGGTAATTAAAAACCTTGGTAATTAAAAACTTCCTAATTACAGCAGCGTCTCCGATTTAAAGACGATGCTTTATTGCCGCGGGAAACGTCGGTGCTCGTTGCGATAATACAACTTTCGGAGATGCATTGTGGAAGAAAAAGAGCGGACTTGGTTGCTACGAAAGCCTACAACGGCGCGCGTAAACTTGACCAAATTGACAGTGGCCTCGTAAAGATCCATTATTTTAATCTTCGAATCTTGTTCTCTGTCAGGGAAGGCATCTCGACGCGATCGAGACCGGTCAAAACGCCCGTGGCGTTCTTCTCGTTTGGTCCTATCTCAACGGGGGGTGCCGCTCATAACTCAGCCAAAATATTCGCCTACATTCTGCGCGTGCACGGGGCTGGGAACGCGCGCACATACATACTTCGTCGCTAGGCCAACTTTATCCGTGCTGTGCATATATGCGTACGTACACACGTAAGTTCTTCCGTATGCTTAGGGTTAGCAAGTACGCGCATACGTGGTGACGTACAATGCACGCGACTAAGGCTGACCCTGGCAAGGAGGTTGAAGCGTGGAAGGTGGTTGGCGCAAGGAGGATGGTTGGGCGGCGGCGGCCCTCTGGAAGAGGGTCCTTCGGGGTGGCGGCGGTCGGTGTGTAGCAGGGCCATGAATTATGCAGTTCGCCGCGGGCTAGGGCCTCGGCGAAGAGGGAAGAAGATGGAGAAGGACTGCCGTACGGCGAATCAACCGGCGAGAAACTGGGAGAGAGACGACGATATACCTACACGGTCCAGAGCCACTTTACCCTCCTCATCCTCCCTCGCGTCGCGTTCCATCTCCCTTCTCCTCGCCGTCTCCACCTGTACCTCCACCTGAGCCTCTCTCCGCCACTACCATCCACCTTCCACCTTCACCGACGCCGCCTCCTCGACGCTCCGCCGACACTTCGCTCCAGCCGATTGAAATTTTCATACCGGCACGTCTACCGTCCCAGTTTATGCTTCGAACAAGTGAAATGCGCTGCCACCGTGGCATCGGGCTCCCGCCACGCTATTTTCCTTCTTCCGCCATTGCCGCGCTGCACAAATAACAGAGAGGTCGTTTCTCTTCCTTCATCCGAACTCTCTGATTTTTTCTCTGAAAAAGAAAGATTCGAAAGGAACGAGAGATTCGATCTCTCATGCTGGAAGATAACTGACGAAATTGAATGAACGTCGATATCCTCGAGAGCGCTTACACTTTCTACCTGCGTGAATTTCACGCTGTGTACATTATACATTTGATATGACAAAAACACAATTACTTTGCGAGACATGCAGCTATCAAGTCCACGTTTTTTTCCGTAATACTGAGAAAAGGCATCGCTTTATGTTTGTTTGACACGCACCGAACGAATGAACAATCGGGTCGTTAAATATTTCAACACTCCCCATGGTAACAGGCGAGAATCACCCCCGTGTACAGTCAAGATCGACTAAAATTTTCATGTCAGCCTGTCTGCCGTCTGGGTTAACGATCGAGAGTGAGACAAGTATCGTTACGTTAATTTTGTCTTTTTTTTTCGTTCCACTTACAGGACATTTACCTTCCATTGTCCCTCGAGCCGGAGATATATTTTTTTCCTTCTTTTATCTTTGTATTAGTCACAAACGAATGGAAGTCACTGATATTTTCGAAGATACTTTTGTACTTTACTATGTAGATTTCAGCTTCTCTTGTAATGGCGTGCCAATGACGCAATTGGACGAAAGAACATGAGTGATCCAGTTCAGGCTTGGTTCGTCCTAGTCGTAGCAAAGTCGAAAGTATCGGTATTCGATAGCGCTTCATTTGACACAAAGTACAGAGAGCGTTATCTACATCGCTGATAAAATGGTAGGAACCTCAAGCGCAAATGATGTCACGAGACGATAGTTACCAAGTGTCCGACACAAACTATTGGTATGAAATTACGTCTAAATGATACTTAATGAGAAAGTTAGCTAACAAAAAAGCGGTTAAATTTTTTTATTTGACGAGATAATGCGAACGCTTAAACTGAATGCAGGATTGCGAAAATAATAGCAGCATTTACTTTAATTATCTAGAACAGTGCTATCTAAAATTTTAATTCTGAACATTGGCATCTTCTTCTTCTCTTGTAGTTGTGAAATCTTGTAGCATACGCGGTTACTGCAAAATTAATAACCGGTCACAATTCGCGTCGTCACAATTTCGCACCTATACGAGCAAAACATCGCACCGAACGACGTTGGATGCGTACACGTTTTGCGCACGTGGAAAGATCGTTACTCGAGTCATGGATTTACGAGCGGACGTTATCGTTCTGTTAATGTGCTGATTAGATTATGCGACGAGAGAACATAGATTCTAGTTCCGAGATGCTTTCTGGAGTTCTCTTGCAGTATCGCATACAACTTTGAAGGTACGTGCCAAGGAGAAATACCTTTTTCAAAGAATCATCGTAAAAGAACGTGATTGCCCCGCCCGGTTTTGTTGTTCCCGAGTTTTACGAGCGCGCGGATTAATTATTCCACGGATGGCGCAAAAGTAACCGGATGCATTTCAGGAGAAAAACGCGGTATCGCGTTTGGTATCGGTCGTTTTTAACGCTCCCGCCGTCTGCGGGTTAACGCCGCGAGGAACTCAGAATAGTTGCAGAAATACGCAGCTGACGCTCGCAAATTAGCTTGCGGCAATCCGCGGTGGAGCCGAGCGCGTGGAATGAAATCGCTTTGAAGCCCCGAAGTTTCCGTCGGAAACCCGTTTCGCAAGAAGCAGGCTACGTTCGCGCGTGCTAAATTGAATCCTTTTATTCCCCGCTCCCCGCATATCTCCGAGTTTTATATATTCTTTTTTCTCTTGCTACGTTTCCTTATCCACTTTGAACAGCCGGAATAACGTATTAGAATAAACGCGATAAAATATCTATATGTTCTTCCCTTCTTAGCGGACAGTGTTCTTGGAGTAGAAATTTCTTCCATCTCCTGTGCGTGAGGATACCTGCGTATCCTCATGATTACTTCGTGGCTTCGGGGCCGCTCTTTAACACCCCGTTCGTTTTTCCTTCGCCGCCGCGGCATAATCGATCGAACGGAATAAAAATCAAGGGTTCCAAGAAGCGGAATGGCCGAAAGGGTTAATCAGTTATTTGCCACGAGGCGAATGTCCGATCCGCACTCGCCAATCGTCAAAGAGTTATTATCCGGAGCGATGACAAAGCAGATAGGAAGCTCGGAGCAGTATATATATGGCTGTTGGAGGCGATTATTAATTATCAGCGAATAACGAGGCGGATCGAGATTGTGTGTACGGCGAAGGCCGAGAAACCTCGTCAATGATATCGTCGGCCTCGTTTTATTAGAACATCGCCGTCAACCCTTTACCAACCCGTTACAACCGTTCTCATAAATCGTTTATTCATGTTTAATGCAGCCTGGTATTCAGATCTGAAAGTTTTCGAAGCTCTCAGACGAAAACGCGACTGTGACGGGAATCGGTGGGTGGGGACACGGGAACTTCGAACAAGGGAATGCTTTTGCATCAAGGCAACGCCTGAAACCAGTCGAAAAAAGTCAAGAGAAACTGCAGAATCGAGTCCCCATGTTAGGCCGGCCTTTTACCGTCTGTCTAGAAGACGATCTCCTCCCGCTCGCGAAATCCTTCGTCACATGTACACGGAAAATGTTTGTAGGTCGATTCGCGATACTCAATCGATTGCTCAGTTTCGTATTCTCGCACTTCGAAAGTTCTCATGTCGTAGAGACGACTGACTGAAGTCGGTCAAATTAAATATTTACGGCAAGCAATGAGGTAACTAACAATTGCTAGTCGTCGTACAATTTTGTGTACGAAAGTATAAGAACGTCGCGAAGTTTTTCGTGGATGAGAGTGATAAACGCAAGAAGTAAACTCGTAAAATATGACTAAAGTTTGCGACATTATTTATGCAGAAGTGGATTGCTAGGTCGAGTTGTTGAGTCGTGCTAAATTATGAACAAATTCTTGCGATTAAAAAATTTTAGTTTAAAAAAAGTCACATCATTTTCAATAAAATTTTATGAAAAGATAACCGTGAATCTAAATAAGGTCTAAGAGTCCACGATAAATTATAATGCAAACCATTTTTAACTTGAAAATCGAGTAGTTGCCATTTCCATTACAAGGATATATCCATGTAATACCATCATATATAATTCATCAATGAATAAAACGAATGCAGGGTGCATGCACGAAAGATCTCTATTTTCCAATGACAAATCTCTCACGTTTTATCACCTTATGTGATAAGTATACACTCAGAAAAATCACGCTCAACTTACAATTTAAAGAATGATTTCCCTCAGCGCGAGTTTCTGTCGAGCGGATCTCAGTCGGGCGGATAGAGACGCGCGAAGGAAAAGTCGAAGGAAAAATGAGGAGGAGAGAGGAAACGAGAAAACGAGAAAGAAATGCGCGCGAGAGTCTCTAATCCGTTCTTCAGGGGGCTTAAGCCCGTCTTCGTGTACCCTGCTCGAAGAATACCGTTTAAGTGTCGTCCGTCTGGGAGTCCTCCACTCGAGTAAATATTTAGGAATTTTTGAAGAGTCCCGAGTGCCTAAGAAAACAGTTTACTCCGTAAGAAGGAGGGATCCCTCCCAGGAGTCCGAACGCGCCTGGGCCTGGAACAGTCATCGCCAGGCATCGCGCATGCCGGAAAAAAATATACAAAGGAAAGATATACGGGGTAAATTTTATAACGAAACATTACTGCACCTATGTTCGTGTTTCATCTCACTGTACGCATTGAATCCAGCTTCTCATCATTTCTATTTTAATTCCTTACGCACGAAATGTACGACTAATCGTTCACTCCATCATGTCGCGTAATTATTTTTAATTGAACTCACTGTTCAAACAGCTTCTAATTCCGTGCACGTGATCGTTGACTCACCTGTAACATAAGAATAATGATATTTAATATTCGAAGAAATTTCGGTTTTACAATGAAAAGTTAGTTCCGAGATATAAAAAGACTTTTAAGAATATTATCTCTGAACATTATTTATGACATTGAATTTAAGCTATAATATCTTAACTTATATTATATTAACTTATGTGTCTTAATCGCTGTTGCTATGCTAATTTCTCGAGAGAGACACGAGTTAAACGAGCAACGTTATTAACATAACGTTGATTTTTTTACTGTGATTATTTGCTGTACTATGGAGATGTGGGCGCAGCTTGCGTGTCCCGTCATGTGGTAATGATAATAATGCGACATACAATAAGACGTCGGGCCGACATTTTAATGAGAGAAGAACGATGGAACACGGGAGCTCGTTAGAACGTACCGGCCCATAAAGAACGGTCAGGGAACGGTGAGGAATGGGTTAACGTATATATAACTTTTTGGTAGAAGCCGTTCATTACCGCGCGCAAATATGTCTGTTAAAATCGTACGTGGTCTTGAGAAGTATGGTATCTTGCAAACATTTTGCCTGATATAGATGTTCTCGAAGTCGTAACGCGTAGGAACGGCTACGTAATTACGTTATATCTTCACTTCAATATGAACTACGGATTGCACGAAGCGATCGGTGACAATGTGAAATCATTTAACCATTTCACATTGTCGCGAATTATTTAATAAATATTTATTCTGGTGTGTGAAACATGACGATAAGCGACGCGTAATGAAACCGCCAATTTCCTACACACCGAAATAATGTTGACGATTAGTCTGGCTTTGATTTGATAGAATTGCGACTCCAAGTTTCATTACACGCGTACTGCTGACAGACGCAAATGTGTCGTCATGCGTCAACGAGCGGGTTTCATCGACCGTTCGTCAGCATGAGTGCAATAAACCGTGCTTAATTACATGCAATAAGTAATTAAAGTGATTAAAGCTTATAATGTGACGCGCGCAATCAGTAACACGAGTGCAATCAAAATTTTCGATTGGACAGGCGTATGTCCGAGCGTTACGACAAGCACTTTATAACGATAGCTTTTTGCGAACATTTCGTGCTTTTAACGAGATGGTATCGCGTATACGTAATCCCGTCCGCGCGTTTTAGCAGCAAATGAAAATTTTGTTTCAACGATTCCATTCATATTCACTGTTATTATCAACATACGCCAGTAATTTCGTTCAAATTCAAATCAGTCGATTAACACTTCGTTAGATTATATTATTTTTATGATTCACTCAGAACCATGCAGAAACATACAAAAAGAAAATTTTTCTGTAATTCACTGATGAAATTATACAAATGTCTGCATTCGCATATTATCTTTCAATAACAAAGGAGATATTTATTGTTGAAAATTAAAGATAAATATAATAAAAATAGATAGAATCTAATTCAGTTTGTTTCACTAATAGTATTTTGTTCATTGCAGAATACATAAACATATAAGAGAAAAGCGACTCATATATTCCATACACGAATGATACACGTAGTCGAGGTTCGTGCAACCAACTAGCTTCGACAACGAGACATTTTTATTGCGAATTTCGCCTGCGTGGTGACGACGACGACGTCGTCGTCGTCATCGTCGTTGTCGTCGTCATCGTAACCGTAGCAGGTAGTCAGTACGTGCGTGCATCCTCGATGAGGGACGTGCGCCCGTTGAATAATGTCGAGAATTCGGGGAAGAAGAAAATAAAGATCGACGGTAAGGGCGAACGGAACGAAAGAAGAAGGTAAGAGGCGAATAATAAAACGTCGGGCTATAAAGAAGGGAGAGGAAGAATGGAAAGAGGAGTCACGTGGCACGTCGAAGAAGCAGCCGGCGTCTCAATGAATCCCCTCGAGCAGTCTCGTTAAAACGGATCTTGCGACACCGACACCGACACCGTCAACGTAGTCTTCTTCCCCTTCTTCTTCGTCGACGTCGACATCGTCATCATCCTTTTCGTCGTTGCTGTTGTTGCCGTCGAGGTTTACGCGACCTCGAGCGGCAGTCATGGAAAGACCAGCTGTGTCTCGACGAAGACTTTCAAAGAACGTCCGAAAAATCCCAGTGAAAACCGGCCATGTTACAAGTACCGGGCGTGCTGCGGTTTAACGTCAGTCCCTCTTTTCCTCCCAATGCCTCCGAAGCTGCCCTCCGCCTTCCTTCCTTTATACCCCTGCGACCGGAATTCGCTCACCCACCGCCTCTATATTTACCGCCGCAATAAATTTCAAGTCAGATTTCAGACGGTCGGCGCGAAGAGGCAGACGTGAAATTCGCACGCCCGCGTGAGGATTACATTGCTCCTTTATCGAGGACTGGTAAACAAGTTAAACCAGATTAGAAGCGCGCTGTCTGGTAACCGGTGTTGTCTGTGTCTGTTAGCTTCGTCTCTACCCTTTCCCCGCGGCCATTCTTCTTTGCGAGCAAGGAGGAGAAAAGATCGCGACGATAAAGTCAAAAAGAGGAAGAGGAGAGCAAACAGAAGTACAGAGAGCCAGAGGACATTGCGCTTCATCTTCTCGAGTGGGACTCTTAGTTTCTGTCCTCTCGCTCGAGTCTCAAGCGAGTTTTGACCCCCGTGTAAACAACTCTGACTGAGCGTGTTATCCGGTCTGTGACGATGGATATTGTCTTTATCTATGAATCCTATTTCCGTTCTGAAAGCGTTTTTAATGAGATCTTTCTTCAAAAAACGTATCTCTACAAGATGTTTCTTCATTTCGTAAGAATTGTCTCGTCTGCGTGATAATGTGATTGCTCTTAAATTGCAAACCTAATCAAACTTCACTTAGGGTAACAAAGTTCGTGGAAAATAAGCACGCCTGTAATTACCGTAATTACTGCATTTAATTCCGATCATACGATATTGCGTGGTCGCGAGAAATCGCGATATACAATTTGATAGGAAGGTACGCGTTACCCTAAGTCACGAAAGTAGTCCGTGCTGAGGAGGTGAACAAATTACATGGGGATAGCGAGGGTCCCGGTCAAAATTTTCTACCAACCTTATACGCAAACGATTTCTCCAACAACGCTTCTGGGAAATTACCCGATGAATTGCGCATTAGGATTAGTACGTCAATTTGTAATATCCTTCAAAATTGGAAGATACAATAAAAGTAGAAACGCTTTCTCTTTCTCTCTCATTGCCACAATGGGCTGTCGGCACGCAACAATTTACATGACGAGGGGCTCAGAACGTGGGATCGTTGCGTCGCGTCGCGTCGTGTCGACATGCTTTCGGGTGGCCGAATGGTCATCAGATGCATGCGCACAACTGCATGAATCATGAGCTCGTAATTACGCAATACCTGCATTAATAAGATTAATGTCGCTGTCTAAATACCGACCTTGAAACAGCATGGCTGACACAGCAATCTCGTACAATAATAGCCAAGATAAAATACGATATAATATTAATTCTGCGATTACGCTAATAGCAGCCAGGCGTTCAGAGCTTACGTCAAAATAATTCACCGCCGGTAATATGCAATGTGATTGCATTTACGACGCTGTCGATTTGGCTGTTTACTCCCGTAATTGAACGGCTTGCGATGCTTGAAAAGCTCGCGATACCTTTTTCAAAGCGTCCCGCATGTGCATGTATGCCGGTACATACGCGAGGGTGTACATAGGAACGCATGTACGCCCGTACGAACAATGCTTCGATTCAGGAACGCCGCCGTGCCTTACGGCAACGGTATATAGCGTCGGTGAATGACGGGCATTCGAGCGAATGGGACCAATCAGACTGATTGGCCAGTCGGTATTTACATTTCTGCGGGCGAGCCCGCCGCTCGAGGCCGCTTGCACTAGCGTCGGGAGATTTGGAGAGAATGCGGGGCAGATACGATGCTGTCGGTGCAACTGTGCAAAACCCTTCTGATGCGTCTCTGCGACGATGTGGGGACTATTTCGGATGTTCGTCGACCGCGCTGTTTGATTCGTACTGAGAAGGATGAATAACCTCATGTTCTGATCTCGCACTTCTTTTACGTTTGCGTTGATAATAGATAAACTTTTTAGCTTAGTAAGAAAGAGCTATATAGAATGCAGCAAATTCTATTTATATAAGTAATCGAACAGACTTAACAGTTTTTTCTTCATTGCCAATTGTTCACTTTAAAGTTTAAAGTGTTGATATATTATCTTATTCAGCTTATTGTAGAAATATTATTTTAATGATAGGAAATATATTGTCGTTTAAGACGAACGCATCTCGTAGTTGGAAAATTACCCCGACTTACTTTTTTTTCAACGGAGGAAGTTTTTCAGTTAGCAGAAGAGCAGTTAAACACCATGAAAGAACGTATTATCCTCCAATTAAAATCTCTGCAAGCGAATGCTCTCCGACTCGCACTCGCTGAGGAATACAACTAGTAATTATCGCACCCGGCCCTCGTCCGACGATGCTCGACAACGCGGACACGTTTTATCTCGTGTCGGGTGGACGAGTCGGAGGCGGGACACGCGAGAGGAACGTTTACGATACTCGAGGCCGCGATGTACTTTCCGTTCCGAGAGTTAATTGCGCCTTTGCGAGCTCACGCGAGAGGCGTCCAGTACCATCAGCTTCTGCGGGGCCTTAGGGGCGGGCGTGCGTGTTTAAAGATTGCGAGCGCGCGTCTTCATCGAGATCGACCAATCAGCTCGATGCCTCGAATGATCGTCGAGTTACTACTGATATACGAGTGCAGTCGCATAATTTCGGTGGTGTCGCTCGAGCGCTCTCTCACCGGCCCAGGCTAATTAATAACTGTGAGTAACAAGGAGCAGATGGAGCGGTAGAAACTTGGGAACCAGACCCCTGGGCCACGCTTGGTCGACCGGCTTGGCTCGGCTCCGCTTGGCTCTGTTCGACTGACACCAACACACACCCACGCGCTACCCATTATTACGCACGTGTGGTCCGGATGGTCGCGTGCATGCTATTAGCGAAAAGGAGTGTCTCGAATCTCACCGGGTCCCCACCGCGAAACAACTGTCCCTTCTTTTATCTCCCGCTTATTTTCGACGTTTCCGTAATAGGTCGAGTGTCCTGAACGAAGGAGATGAATAAGTTTCCGGTTGATTTCGTTAGGGCTCTGAAGAACTTCCGGTGAACTTCGTAGGTGAAGCTATAGAACATGGCAGATGAACGTTTAAAGGAAGCTCGTTAGTGACGGTGAAGTTAATCATCTTGATAACGCACGCGTGCAGTAACTCTTTATACACACTGTTGTACACCTTAATTACCTTAATTATTTTATTATCGCCGTTATACTATCTAACCGTGTATCTAGATTTAATCATAATAAATACTAATAAAATACGGATATTAAACATAATATTATTATACATGGATAAAAATCATTTGATTAAGCTACAAAGAATTGAACGGTCCGGTCAATATTACATCCACCAGAAGCAAAGCCGTATATTAGCAGCGTTTCTATGCGTGGTCGCGTGCGCAATAATTGCTTTTCGCTACGCGTCAGCGTCGCTCAAAAAGCAACATTTGCACGCGACGCGGCTCGATGCGTCGCGTGTGCATATGCGTTCCGCTTGAAACTAAAAAAAAATGCATACTCTCGCCCCACACGTTTCGGAAATCGTGAGCGACAATGGTTTCCTGTTTCATCCCTGCGGGGCGTCCAGCTGTGTCTGGGGCTACGGTTGCGTGAATGAATCGTTCTCCGACTGTATTGTGTCTGCTTTCCAGTTTTCTGATAGAACCGCTGTAACCCGCGACATCTTGATCCGCGTATTCTTCGTCATCTGGGACGTCCAAGTAAGTTTACGGTTGACTCTTTGAGAAACGATGTCATAGCTGTGTCTGTGTACGAGATACATGTGTCTTCAATAATTTACCGGAGTTAGTCACTCGTGATTCATTGCCGTCACATAATGTTGCGCTACATTTTAACGTTGCTATATCTACTGGTTACTTTTTCACCTTACGAAGGCAAAAAAGTTTGATGTTCGATAATTTGCGGCGATTTTAAAGTCGTTTTTTCACACAGTAGTAATATGATTAGACTATTAAGATCCAGAACCAAATCATAAATAGCATCTTTTCTCTAGTGAGTCGTTTTTCTCCCCCCTCTCTCTCTCTCTCTCTCTCTCTTCCTCCCCTTTTCCTCGAAGATTTTCATGCGATTTAAATAATTCCAAGAGCAGTATAGTCAGCAATACGGCGACCATTCCTGGCGTCATTTTTTCTTAAGCTACTTCGTGATTCGGTCGTAGATGAGATCGCGAGTGCGGGGTTTCGGCTTGAGCTATGGCAAACGAGGTAGATCCCAGACCGTGGAAGAGGGCGTAGGTCGTAGCTTGTGGATGTATACGGAATGACCTTACACTGCGCTTTTTTACGATGCTTATCAAATGCAAATTCTACTTTATTGGGATTGGTATTCTTATTACGCGTCTCTTTTCTTCTTTCTTCTCCGTCTCCGACGTTTTCGTTTTTCATTCGGTTCTCCTTCTCCTTACCCTCTCGCTCTTTCTACGCAGAGTAAAAGAATTCTCGTTCGGCCAATTGTACTGTACACGCGAACGACCACCTTTTAACTTCCCATTTAGATTAGGAGTCCGCGATGATCTGCGTTATTTTTCGCGTCCATTCATCGTTTATACAGGAGAGACAAACGCGAAAAACATTGCAGCATGAAACTTTTTCCACAAGATTAATGTTACCTCAAGACTCGCTACACGAGTTTCCAACAATTGTTCTTTTTTTAATAGGATTGTGATTTATTCTAGGTAAAATGTAAGGAAAATATGTATGTAGAGTTCATTTGGTTTTCACAGTGGTACATGGTTTTATTACGCATGTATCAGATTTGACCCGGATTTGATTACGATATATTTTATAACAGAGCCATTTTTTATCAGATACCATCTTTTTGAAATATCTTGCATGATAAGATAACAAGCACATATATTCCACTAGAAAAGATCTTTAATGTTAGAATTTCTCAAAGTATTGCATAAGCTTACAATATAGCTTTTGCAAATTTGATAAATTTGTGTTTAGCGCGTGGAAAAAAAGTTTATTAGCTATGTTAGAGGTTAATTCTACAGTTAAACATATAATAGATATTTATTGGAATGTATTGAGCAAATTCAAGCTGCTCAATTGCAAGAGAAATTACATTTCTCGTCCCAAATCAATCCTAACGAACTAAATTGATTGGCATGCGCGCTTATAATCTGGTTATGCGATTGATCGGCGGCGAGTAATAATAACTTATGATAGGAGAGGGACGCGTCTCGGTAGCCGCGAGCGATACTTCGTACAGGCAGACGCTTTTTGGGGCTGCATCCGGCTGGAATTTCAGCCGGCACCTCCTTCCACTGTAGGGCATCGGACTGAGGGACAGAGGGGTTGTTTTCGTGCAAAGGCACGACGTATCTGCCGGCGTGCGGGTTGTTCGGTATCAAACCCGGCGTGCCTAGAATTCCCCCCGTAATTGCATCGCCCGACGCTCACGTCGGGGAACGATTGCATTTTCGGACCGCGTCATGACATAAATAGTAAAAACCCATATTACCACCCTTCGACTCGCAACACGGCTATCCATGACGAAGAGATCACCTGCTTTGTCCGTTTTACGCGCGATCCGTTGCCGCGTGACGTTGATTTTCGAAAATCGTTCCGCTCGTTTTCACGTGAAAGCGTCGACGATTCCACGGAAGCCCGGTTGCGTTCGTGCGTGGCACGTTAAACGGAATTGTAAATTACGACGCGCTCACTTTCGGCCCGACGATAATTAACGTATTGTGGTCGGCAAGGGCGCACACCGTATTTGCTGCTGCGGCCGTGATTACGCGGACTGTGCAAACTGCAAGGCTCTAATTACGTTTTAAAGCGTAATCTAAACTGAAACGCATCGGTTAGCACGTAGGTGTAAATTAGAAAACCGGCCGGCGTCAGTTTGAAACTTCACCGTCACCATCGACTATACCGACAATGCGTTTTTTCACATGATTCATTAAAATTTCTATTTTGGATAATATTCTTACAAATTATTATAATGTTTATATCATTTCACGATATACTGAAAGGTATAGAACAATTTCCAAATATGCTAAATTGATTAGTATACGATTATTATATATCGTATAACACAAAAATGAGATCTTTATTAATTTATATATATAATAGTTTACGCGCCGATTTCAAAAAATAAATAGTACTATTTACATCTATCGGTCTGCAACAGGATGAAGCAACTTGGTAATGAAGGCGCATCTCGTGTTACAAAGGGAAATGTTCGGAACAAGTCTGCTCGCATGCTCTGTCGGCATTTCGTACGTTTCTCAAACGGACAAATGTGGACAGACACGTGTTCATCTGAAACGGAACGCAACGTGAGATCCAGTCGAATCAGGGATAGAATGAGAAGTCTCGAATTACTAGACAACCAAGGAGTGAAAGGGGATTGATCGTCGGTAGGGTGATGACTCGAGGTGTTGATACGTTACCACGATTTTAGCGAACAAAGGCATTGAACCACACAAAACTTGACGGAGTAGGAAACCATGTTCCCGATAAGAATTTACAAAAGAAAGCGCATATACTATAATAAAGCTTTATGAAATTTACACACACACGCGCATATATATCTATATATAAATTTCATGAAGCTTTACCATGGCAAAATTATGTATTTTTAAGGAAAGTATAAAGACCAACAATAGGTATTTTTTTTTATTCATTACCGTGCAAGTGCCGGTAGATTAAAATGTGATTAGATATTGATATATTTCATGAAATTTTTAAGAAATTATTTTTACTATGAGCTTAATCCAGGAATTGCAGGACTCTGGCAAAATGTTGCTGTTTAAGTAAAACTAATCTCGTTGGAGGGATCACCAGACCGACCTTTCTCGAGAAGAGCTAACAAAAAAAAGGAAAAACGTTCGACCAGAGAAAACGCTGCCTTTATTTCCGAGCAGGTACTGAGACTGAGAAGCGACGTCTTAAAAGTCCTTCGTTAGTTTCTCCGTTCACGAGAGACGAGGATAATCCGATCCTCTCTACTATACTAGAATATCCTCGCGGCTTCAGAAAACTTTAACGCTCGATGGTTCCGACAATTTTCCTCTCAATCGATGCGACGTCACAGTTAACTTGACAGGCAGCAAGCCGTAGAAGGTATCGTTTCTTACCGTCCTTCTTCCGCGCTTTCCTGATTTATATGCCCGAAATATATTCTGAGGGCAGGAATAAAATATCTCTCAATGCAACATTTTTACATCACCAGCTGTCATAGAATAAATATCGTTTGAAAACCGTCACGAAGAATATACGTCTCCGAATATAATTTCAATTCACGTTGACACATTGACATTATTTTATTATTTTATTTACCTGCGCTTATTTTAAGATTGTAATGGCAGGGAGAATGTGACTTACGTTTCTATCCGTTTAACAATACATAAACGTTTACGATTTCGATTCGGTCGAGGATAAATCAGACTTTAATTGATACAGGCTTTTACGTTTTAACGTTCACCGATGCCTTCAATATGTTTTACGGACAAGTGCGGGATTGAAAGAAATCGAGCGCTACCGGCAATCACGGTAGGCTCCGGCACGCAATTGCATCCACGCTCGACCAACTGCAAGAACGAAAGGTTCACGATTGGTCCGGTGCAAGGCGAGAGACGGATATTGCGTCGGCTCGCAGACGTTACGCACGGAAGCTCGAGCGCCGGCAATAAAAACGCCGCACGCAGAGAAAAGGGAGATACAATGGAAACGCAATGGGCGCAACGAGTGGATGACTGGGCGACGTGGACGAGCGGGAGAGGAATTGCTGCCTCGCTCTCTTCGGCACTGCTACAATTGGCGGTGGTAGCGTACCGCCGCGGTGCAATCTCATTCGCGCTCTCTCGCATGAGCGAACAGAAAGCCCACTCCAGGACCCTTTTGCTTTCCACTCCACCTCTTTTTCCACCTTCGACCTTCCCTCTATCCTTCCTCCATCTCGCCTACATCATTCGGCTGTTACCGTGATACTGAACGCTACATTCTTGCTGACAAATGATTATCGAAATTTCGACGATCTTTAAAATTACTCATTAGAATTTAAAATTTCGCTGACACATAAAATGCCTATGTATAGACGAATGTAGACTACTGCACCTGAATTGAAGTTGGCACACGAGTGAAATTTCAGAATAGATAAAAATACATTCAAACAACTTTGTTACGGTCTCTTTCAAGGGGCTTCTCTCTCGCGGTGCATGTAATGCGTTTCGTTTCGCCTCTTTATCATCTTGCTTATACCGGACGAAAGTCTTTTTCTGCTTTTTGCTTCCTCTCCGCTTTTATCTTCGCTAAATATATCCGTCATGCGACCACTTCACGAACAGGTGGGTGTCGACGACCACTTTCAGATAAGCCTCGCAAAGAAATCTGGAAGAGGATGAACGGTTCTCAGAGAAAGAGAGAGAGAGAGTTGTCAAAAGGCCAATAAAGTGTCATCGCCTTCATGTTGGACTCTATATCATGTTTCTATCTTACGATCTCCCGTAAGTTGAAGCCTCGTTACAAATTGATGCTGAACAGATAGGAGGAGAACGCAAATTAGAAAATAGCTACAGAAACGATATTCCCTTTCATCAAATAACGATCAACTGTGGCATTGACGACGAGCTGAGCCATGATGAATGGAGAGAAATCAGAACATAGATAAGCTGCTGTCATTTACAGCTCGTTCATGGCACTCATATGAACAGTCTGGCCGTGAATGTTACGGTATGTCGAGGGGTTCCCGTGTCGTTTACACGGTCAGCAGTAAATTTAGATCAGCGGCACTCGACGTTATCCTCAAAGCCTCGCTTGGATTCATCCCCGTCCCAATGAACTTTTTTCTAGCATAATTTTAGGCCGGCCAAATAGTTCGCGTCACTCCTCTCCAACGTTCTGTTAATCATTTCAGGCAAATGGTCCCTCGAACTTGAGCACGCCGTTTGGCGAAGGAGGAGCGCAGAGGGATGGTGAGGGGATGAAAAGAGGATAATTGGCAAGCGGAACGGGGATGAACCCTGGAAGCGATATTTACTAATCTGACAGCGGACAATTATCTGGTCCGTCAGAGCACGCCTCACGGACGGCAGACAAGCGTGCAAACTTGAGAAACGGCCGACGAAGCGGTTTAAATTTAGTAACTCCTTTTAGCGAGCGGCAACGGGTATCCGAGTATGCGAACACGTTGCGTTACGCCGCCGATCGTAAAGTAAGTCTGTTGGATCAAGTAGATTTAAAAAAATGTTTCGTTATGCGGATCGTTAGCGATTATTAGATCCGCGGTAAACAATTGAACGAACGTAATTTTATTTGCTTCTCGATGTGTCTTTTAAAAATTTCCGCTTGCTTGTTAAATAAATTACAAAGATATCTTTATGACGAGTGAGTCGAAGAGGCAGAGAGGAAGAGAGAAGAATTGTGAGTGAGAATAATTATTTAATTATCCTCCGTTCATATCACACAAGCAAGACATAATGAATGTCATTAATAAATATCTGTTTCACCATCGTCATTAGCGGAAGCGTTGTTTGCTGAAGATAATGAGATTTAAAGAGGCAAGGCAGAAAGAGAGAAAGAAAGAGAACAGGCACGAAGTTCAACGAAACCGTGCCATGTGAGTGTTCGTTCACGGCGCATCGTGCGCGTTTTCAGAGAATCGCTGACATTCGAGAGGTAGAGCAGAAACTCCAACAGAGACGAAACCGCTTCAGACGTAAGCACTCTTGAGAAAGTTTTATGATTAAAGAATTAATTACGGTGGATGCCTCTTACGAGGTTCATGACCGATTAGAACGGGCCCGTTTCTAAAGTATATCGATTAAAAGATCGGCACGATTACGGAGTCGGAGGTGAATCTCTTGATTTTTGTCGGGCAGAGTCCGACTGTAATTTTGAGCCGAACCACCGTGTGCTGTAAGCACAACGGAACTTTCCGACTCGAGAATTTCTTCACGTTTCTTCTTCTTTTTTTCTCCCTCTTCACCGAGAAGAAACGAGAGTTTACCAACTGGAACGATGCTGGTAGTAAGATGAGAAGCGCGCGGAGAGGGGAAGCAGTCGGAGGAAGATGGTACGTCAGTTCAATGTCTTCATGGTAACTAGTCCTTAATGAAGCAAACTTTTATTTTACTTTTGAGTTCTCGCGCAGCGAGAAGCTTCTACTTGCCGTCGCGTCCGGGTACATTTTCGTAACGACAAAGTTCTCGCGCGTGTGTGCAAATGCGTTGGCCGCAAATTATGTGTATTGAACGTCGTTGCGGTAACGTTTCGACATTCCGGCTGAAACAAACTCGGCTAATGGCTTAATTTCGTTTGAGCTTAATTAATCGCGTAATGAATTTTGGGTCCGATTGCCGGTAAATTATTTTATTGAAGTTAATCGGATTTATATGTAAATTGACTCATGTTGAAAATACGTTCTCGCGCGTTCGTTTATCGTCGAGGGGAAATCGCGGCATGTCGTACCGGTCTGCGATCGCATCTTACACGATCGACCTGTATTAAATGAGTCAAGATGGCGATACATCGATCTTGCGTCGATCGTTTGACAGATAATGGGCGGATAGATGATCGTGGTTAGACACATGATCAATTAGTCTGATAATATCCATCGACAAGCGTCGACGTCAGCTTCGGCATGCGCATCGCCGCAACCACAACACGTACCGAGTACCTGCGGTCGATGAACATGTAAAAGAAGACTGTGTATGCTTTAGTAAACTGACAAGATCAAGAAGCTAGCTTGATGTATCACTTTGTCCGTCTAGGAATAAAAATGGGGCGCATAGTGGAGATGTCACATGTCGGTTTAAAGCGCAACGCGGCGACGACAGTCTCCGACATGAATTCCTCACGAAATTACTTCGATCGCTATCTATCTTTCCTCACTAAACTGCCTTACTACCTAATTAATCCTCCGGCTCAATTAACTTCTCAACGCGGCTCGACGCCGGCCGGTGATCATCATAGTAACGTCCGGCCCATGTAGTTTACTAAACGTCGCTTTTTCGTGCCTATTAATTAAAAGCGCGCGTGGCCGGGGGAGCAGGTGGCATCGTTTTTCCCTCATCGTCATGAAATGAGGGAGATATTTCCTTCCCCTCGTCACTTTCCCGTACAACCGGCGCGAAGATATATATTTAGAGTGGACCCATCACTCAACCTCTCTCCATTTTCCTTCTTTCATTCTTTCAGCCGTATCCTCCCTTCGCTTTCCACGTCCTTTCTATCAGTACGGCACCTAGAAAGAGTCTACTTTCGCCTTGTTAGTAAAGTAAATACCGTGGCGTACGGTTCGACGTTAGTGCATCTGCTTCTCACGATGCTAACAAAAGTGACGCGTCACGGAAAGAGGTTGGGAAGGACGAGGATAAAAGCGTACCCGGCCAATCGTAACGTCAGGTTACAGGCTGCATCAGTCAGACAATTAGGCGACGATCTAAGCTCATGCCCGTTCGGATCCTAAACAAATAGGCTTACGATGATCCGTAATGGGATGACGGCGTGTCACACCGGCATTCTATAAATCCGTTTACGATGTATACTCCCTGGTACGCAAGGAAGAAAGGGTATGATCGAAGTGGCGAGCTTATAAATAATAAACTAGAGCTGGAATGGTTCTTATTGCAAGGTTTGAATCGAGCTCACGAACTTTGTTGTAAGGGAAAATAATGCTTTTACTATCTGCTTAACTATCTGCTATAAACGGTAAATTATATCTTTAGAGTTAATTTTATGAGTATAATAAAAAGGTGTACCCAATCCCAAAACTCGAAGTATATATGTTTCATAATATGAGATGACAATACATCGAGGGGTAACTTACAAATCTCTCTATAAGTCATATACTCGTCATATACTTCGGCGAGGCAAGATTGTCGAAAAGCGGGTTAACGAGTTTAACCTGATCCCCGTGCGGATGAGACAGGCAGAACTGGTAGTGGCAGTTTCCGGGTATGAAACTAGCTTTCTAGCTCTTGCTCGCGCTATTTCTTCGTCAATGCTCCATGTTTAGGGGTATATGGTTTTCGCCGTCAGTTGGCTCATGTCACCCGGGATTAGCACTGTTTGGACAGAGGAAATTAACTACTACACCCCGGGCGCCGCCATCTGCGTGGGCGTGCACGACATTGTGTCGTAGGCATCCCCCTTAAGATTTCGGGGCAATGTAATTCAGTGTCGAAACCGATCCTGGGGGGGTCGTCCGCCGGCGGTGACATCGCCATTTCCGTGATTAGACGCAACCCCAGGGTCAGTATATTTGATTGCTTTCTTATGACGCCCTTTCGCTCGGAAATGCAATCTGCTGTAACGCGCAGCTCTCTGTGCAAAATAATGTGTAAAACAACTCGCAAAAATAGAAAATGAACAAATTTGAAGAAATCGAAGCAATAATCACCTGATTTCTCACATAACTCATCCATTGTATTGTCCCTCGACTCTTTGTTCGAGAGATCCGCATGTAGTGTGCTATTCACGCAGCAATTGCAACCATGTTATTAGGACCACTAAATAACGTAATCTCCGATCGATTAGCACCGATCTGAGAATTCTACGTTCACCCATGATAAAAATATTAGCATCCGATCGTAAATAATACTCGTGTGCATCATGTAATGATTAGTTCTCTAAATAAAAAAAACATCGCAATAAAATGACTTTCACGTAGCAACGAAAATTTAAGAATATAATAATGGCTGTTTCAATTACTATTGAAAAGAATCTATCGTATTTTTTTTTTCATAATTACAAGTATAACCCTTAATCATATCGCATATTGCAGTGTATTAAAAAATATTATTCATAATATAGCGCCGAGGATAATGCGCTATCAGACTATTATTATATGAAACGCGCGTTAGGGGCGGAGTTAGTATGCCAGAGCGAACGTGATCGATTAGCCCCAGTCTCCCGGCTGCACCTGCAGGTCGGTAAGACATAAATGAAAATGGCGTTTACCTCGTTGATCGATTCTGTAAATAAAGATCGCGTTGCTCTCGCTGCTGGACCAACAGTACAGCGGCGGCCTCGCTGGTTCGATTATCATCGAGTATGCAGGTAGATGCCGAAGGAATCTCGCTCGGAGAAACAAGGAGCGAAGTAACAAGAGCAAAAAGTAAACTACACGCGACAGCTACGACGACGACGACGACGACGACGACGGCAACGGAGGAGCCACAGGTCGAGGCCGCAAATGCCCCAGGTAAGATTTTCGCACCCGGCGGTAAGCTCGTTAGCGAGAGATTGCGATCAATGACCGAAGTTGAACGCGTTCGCACGGTAGAACAGGAAAGAGATAGTAGGAGAGGATAGAAAACTGGAGCAAGAGAGGGAAAGAGAAAGAAAAAGGAGGATAGGGAGAGAAATGGTAGGGGAGGAAACGAGGAAGGAGGTTGCTTTGCAAGCGTTACCTGGCGGTATCCTGGCCTGCTCGTTAGTGCCGGCCTCTTGCGCCGACCTCCTCCTCTCTTCCTCTCTCGACTTCTTCCTCTCCCTACCGCCTCTCTTAATACATGTTATTCGATACCACCGTAGGTGGTTACGGCGGTAATTGCGTTCACACTTAACCACCTCGTCGGGCGCGCGGGATAACGATTGGTCGGCAACCGCGTGCGTCGAATTTGTCGTCCTTTTTTGCGCTCTAGATATAATGTAGGAGTAAATACGTTAAGAAGGAATTTTCTGATACTGCGTTGATTTATTGGATACAATTTCATTACTTCTGACGTAAGTTAAAATTTTTCAATAAACTCTATAGATGATTTTTGTTAATAATACAAACTGCTTCTATTTTTCTTACATATATAGCAAGTGAGATTATAAAGTTACATGTTCTTTTTTCAAATAAATATATTGTCTATATAAATATATTGTCTATATTTTATAAATATAAAAGATTCGAAAAGATTCGAAAAGATTCGAAAACATCATCCTCAAGCTTAATTGCACCGTCACAGTAATCATGTTTAGGATCGTAATATCTTGTTAACTGACAGGTAGTTTCAAGGGGAGAAACAGGGTAGTGAGAAAGTTTCAAGGTAGGTAAAACTTGCAGTAGCTTAATACGATATAGCAAACTTTTCTGCGTATGTACGACCGGTGTAATGGTAATTCCCCAGCAGGGGATCAATTTCGCCGCATTCTTCATGATGACGCATCAGAAATGCAATTTGTCTGAAGTTTTAACTAGAAAATTGTAACTTTTCGCAGCTTTATTACCTACGTACGCGTATATTATGAATATCAAATGGAACGAGTATGAGTGCGTCAAAAATATCACGGAAAATTTTAAAATATGCAGTGACTTTTCCATGCAAATTACGTTGTAGCAAAAGAAGATTAAATAAACAGTTTCCAGTTAGATGACTGGACAATATGTTTAATATTAATTAAGAATATCGGAATGTGCCGTAAAAGCTTGATTATTATCCGCTTATCAAAAAACGGTCACGGGATCACGACTCTCAAACGCAAACTCCGCTTCACAAATGTGCGCCCGAACGCTATAAAAGCGATATCGGAAATTTTTTGCGACGCGTTCTAAAATATAACGGTTTTGATGTTAATTATGCTCAAATGGCCGGTATAGAAAAAATTATAAAGGGCATTCGGGCGTATCTCGTAGCCACGCTGCGCCGCATCGCGCCGGCATTAAAACACGCGCGTGAAAGTAACGATATCGCTGTGCTCGTGGTAAACCGCAGAGTGGCGATAATCGTCGGGCAAGTTTTTTTTACCGGTTTTGTTCCCGGACGCTTCGAATATGGAGCAGAGCGCGCCCATCGCGCCGGTATATCTGCACGCAACGGAAACTTCGTCGGGGCCCCTCTTCCATTTTATCCGTCAGCGGGGCGGCTATTCCATGGGGCCGGCCCATCGTGTTCTCCTGGTTTTCATCATCTGGTATATCGCGGAACCATAAATAAAATATACGTGAACGCGTATATCCCACCACTCGCTCGGGGCAGAGAGTGGAAGGCGTAAAGGTCGTTTTGCCAAACGGCGCCAGGAATTCACGAGATACATGGGAGTCGAAGCGAAATAATATTGTAAATTCAATTCGGCTGCGCAGGACCCCCTATGGTCTCTGAAGATCTATGCAAATAAAGCCGACAGGAAAAAACAAGTAGGAACGGCTTTGCGTTTCCGGAGCTACTATAGTTCGATGCAAATACTTTGTAAAGTGCACATAACTCGAGGACAGGGCGCTGGCGATCTTATCGTGTAAGGGAAACGGGAAATAGAAGTGGTTAAATGACTAAGAGAAGTCTTCTCTAAATGCTTTCACGATTTTAGCCAAGTCGAGAATTTCAATCTCGAAAGAATTCTCTTAATTAGAGTATCCTTCAAGATCCGTCGTGAAAGATATCTCTCAATATTAATCTTATTTGCAGCTTAGATATTTCATTGATGTTTGAATGAAACAAATCGATTGTCTATCATTTGTTGTAGAGACTGCGGAGGTAAGCAGGCTCATCGCGAATCAATAAGGTTAGATTTCCTCATTCTTTTCCCGCATGAACGGACATTTGGCTTCATACGTTCTGACTTCATTCAGGCTGCCCTGTTCTTTCGAATCCACTCTATATACAGCTTATCCCAAGCTACGAGTACCCTTCACGACTCCAGAAGTATCTACATAATCCAATATATGCTGATGTCGAGCTGGCTGGGGGTCGTAGGTCCGCGCACGCCGTTTGTTAGACCGGCTCTTCGTCCTAACTCGTCCGAGCCCCTATTTTTATTATGCCTATGGGGAAATCTAGCCCTCACGATTTCGCCTACGAGGCAGACCATCTGGCAAGTGATGCCGGCTTCGCAGGTAATCCGGTAAACATCGGCGGTTGAGCTCCAATTAGCGTCTGTTTACCTTTGCGTTCTCCTTTGTTCGCGAACGTCTTTCTTTCTTCTTCTGCCTTCCAATTAAAACTCGCGAAGAACTGTTTGATCGGCATGCAAGTCCGGCCAGTGATTGCTTTTAAGAGATGCGAGCAATCGAATCAGGAAATGTAAATTTCGAGGAATAAAGATTCGCTAGAGAAGTAACGTTCTTCGCTTAAGTCTGATAAGAAGCGAACGATTAAAAATATTCGTCAGGAATAATTTGGGACGAGTTCGATCTCGTGCGTATTGAGGTTGGTGTTAAAATTGCAAAATGTAAACGCTAGAACAATGAAAAGTATTAAGGGATTGATGCCATTATTCAAAACTTCTGTTATACTTTCTTCAAATTTCGTCTCCTTCCCCGCGCTCTTTTCCTGCGTTTAATTAAAACTCACGAAGAATCGTTTGCGCCGGTACAATGAATGTCTATCTTAGACGCTTTCATTCATCGCGAAATAGCAAGTCAGCAAATTTCAAAGGAAAGTTCTCTTCGTTCATGAAAGCACGGCGAACTCGAGGGTGAAAAAAATATATCTAATGGTTAAACAGCTTTCTTTTTTAAGGATATCGTTAGTTGGAGACGCTTTACGTATATTGCCATAAGATTGAGCAACTAGTAAAAGCAACATGGCATATTAAGGATATGACACAGTTATTTTCGAATTCACGCGTGCTTCCTACTTTGCTTCTACTACACTTTGTTTTCTCTTTAAACTATGTATGTCTTCAATGACGTACGAGGGTCAATTGCTGGTAACGTTTGCATTCTTGCCTTGCATGCGCTGTGAATTTCAGACAAGAAAGGAATTTGAATGTAAATGCTTTGGTCGCTTTGGTTGCATGTTTTCCTAGAGTAAACTGATGGAACATGCAACGTCGAATGCAAATGACGTTGGCGGTCATTGCAGATTGCCACAGAAATATATATGGGTGGTACAAAGTAAGAGCAAAAAAATAAGGGAAAAAGAAAAATAACGACGGTATACGAACGTTGAAGCTCATGCACGATTATAATAAATTGCTCTGATCGGCACATGGATAAGAACGAGAAGAACGATCGTCAGAATTGTAACCTTTAAGCTCGAGCCTTCCAAGAAGCGTTTCGCCGTGACGTAATACTCGGGCGCAAAATGGCAAACAAAAGGAGGTCGTCTTTTAAGAGCGTTAAGATACGCCTCGCTGTCCGTTACCAAAGTCCAATTTACTCTATCGCGATTACCGTCTTTGCACAGTTAAACGGAACAAAGATAAATGTACGTCCCCTGTATTCAATGACAATCGCATGTGAAAACAACCGTTGTGAAATTAGAAAATTTTTTATATCAAATAGAAGAATATTGGATGGTTATCTTGAGAAGCACTTAACACACTCTAGCTGTTTAATCGTCTCGAAAGTATTTGATTGTACGCTCTATATGCATCTATAAGAAAACATATTTTCACTGCGTATACGTACAAGGACGGTATCATCGATCCAACGAGATCGGGGCGCGTAGATGGTCGCCTGCGATCGAGTAATTCGAGGAACGAAACCTCGAAGCAATTCTGCGTCATCGGAAAGTCCAGTCGATGTTTCAGGGCAATTCCGTGGCTGGTAACGGCTTATCACCGAGTGGCACGGCAGCCAGCACGAGGGCCGGCCTCTTCCTATAGAAGCTTTCAGGGAGGGTTCGCTCGTTCCTCTTTCCTCGTCATCGATCTACTCGCCGCCCTCCCAATCTCCATCCCCACTCGGTCTACCTCTTCGATCTCCCTCCAAGCCGGCTGCTTGAATTCCTCGTGCCACGGACGATCGATAATGGATCTGACTATAGCTTTCCAGTCCATTCTATACGCATCATTTGACACCCGGCAGACGTAAGAAAAGCGAGGAACCGCGAGGCTGGCGGCAGATCGAAGGTAATGCGAGAAAGCGAGAGGTGGGATTCAATAGATAGAAATCACTGCCATTGTCGAGACGGTATATGACACGACGGAATCGTGGAAAATGAGACGACTCTGAGGGCGAGAAAGAAAAATTATATCGAGAGTCGAATCCCATAAGATCCGTCATGCCAGGGGAAAACGAACCGGCGCTACGCGCATTTCTCCTTCCTCTTCGCGCTTTCTTTTCTGAAGGGTCAAGCTCATCCCTTTCGTTCTTGAATGGCGGCGGTCATGATGCTCCCTGACAGCGGCCAAATCCGCGCGAAAATACCTTCGTTCATACTCATTTCCTGTTTTCCGTTCGCTCCGCACGTCGCCTCGCCACCACACTGTAATCCTATCCATACAAGTCCAAGGCCGCTGATAGCCCTGCGGCTTCTCCCGCGGGATGCTCTCAGCCTAGCATTGTCGATCGTTTCTGCAACTCCCCGTGGCCTTTCATCACTTTCCACGACCCTAAGATGCTCGATTTATAAGAGATCCTTTCCAAAGCGCGCGCGATTTTCCAGCCGGCCGGGGATAAATTCCTTGATCTCGCGTTCTCGCTTTTAGATGGAACCACTTTCACGATCGCTCTTTGGTATTGTTCGCGCGTAAGCGACTGTGCCATAATGCGTTCCATAAGAAATGAGAAATGTATGTTCTTATATAGATACTACCGCGAGCGAAAGAAAAATAATCATGAGTTTTGAAATTTTTAACTAGTATTATTGAATTAATGTAGCAATGTGTGTAAGATAGTCATTTATCTATAGTCTTAAGATTCTTCTGACTTCTCTAATTTAGTACACAATATATGTTACGTCTTGTAACCAAATATATTGCGTCTGCTTGCGAGAAGTGGCACTCGATAATTTAAGATCAATAGAATTAATGCGAAATCGACTTTAAGTTACCATCGAATTATATAAAGTTAAATACTGATAAAGTGAAGATTATTTGTTGGTCTTAGTAAATATAAAAATCTTACGCAAGAGAATTTTCAAGTATCTTTTTTCAATTTAGTTCAACCGCACACCATTAGTACAGGTCGCTATTCTTCGACTTGGTCCTATCTCAATAAAAGGTCGTGTCCTCAGTTATGCTGGTTGGCGGAAGCAATTCCTTCCTTCTTCCTTTTTTGTTAACAAGCTCAGAAACGGATGTAGGCGGTGGATGCCGGTCC
Organism: Crematogaster levior; assembly: GCA_901521435.1. Lineage (NCBI taxonomy): Eukaryota > Metazoa > Arthropoda > Insecta > Hymenoptera > Formicidae > Crematogaster > Crematogaster levior. The sequence continues at coordinate 590,036 of CABEGB010000725.1, forward strand.
GCGGAACGTGCAGCTCGAGTTTTCGAGACGGCCGAGGCGAGATTATAATTATGCAAATGCCTTGTTGCGAAGAAGAAGAGAGCAAGCAACAGATGTCTGGAACGGCTCCTCCTGGAAAGAGCATCTCCAACACGGTACTATTCGTGCTGTTCCGAGCGTCGGTGATAGAATATAAGGTGGGGTCTGAAATGAAGCATGGCCCAGGGACGTCTTGTATTTCCAACCGCGGCTTTCAGCATCGTACCACCGAAGAGGTTGCTGAATTCTACCATTCTCTTGCCGCCGACAGGTGCCACAGATTGCGCATCGTAACCGACCGCAGGCACACCTGTGTTTCTTTTTATGAAATCCGACGAAAGAGAAATGCTAAGAATTGCTCCTCGTAAAGCTTTCTTCCGCGTCACTGCTGTTGTCAAATCGAAATCTTTATTTGGCAGCAACTGGTATCAAACATCTTCTCCAGAGGTTTTGGTTCGATTTGAGAAAATCTATATCAGCTATATATATTACGATTAAATTTTTAATAATCATTAAAGATTCGAAGTTTTTCGTGCACTTAATCGAAATCTTTTGTTCGAATAATCTTTTACTTTTAATCTATTTGATTGCTGTCTCAATATTGTATATTGATCTTTGGAAATGTTTCTCTTGAGATTTACCGTGTATGTTACTTCTGGAAGAAACGTTTACATCGTGTTATACATACGTGACTACATTTAATCTCCATTGTAAGCACGGAAGTTACTGGGTGCACAAGCACAGGGTCTAATTGGAAGTTACGAGCATTGCCACAAGGCTGCATGAAGCCATTCATGGCATTTCTGGTCGTCTCGCTTATAAATCATTCTCTCCCCTCATGATCCTACGTGTAATATAGAAGACAGGTCTCCCTCGATCGCGTGTATCCAGCATCGCGTTCTCTTCTCCTCTCGTCGATTTCCCCTCCCTCGTTGCCGATCTTCTTCTTCGTTCCGTAGATTCGTGCGAATGAGCTCTTTCCTTACACGACAACCAGGAGGAAGAGGCTCTTATTGTGCACCATGGAGTTCAACGAAGAATTCTTATTACAGAGTGATTCTGTTCACGCCAGAAGAAATCTCATTACCTCGTGCGAGGATAGAATTGCGTTGACGAAAAGTTCGAAAGGAAGTGTTAAGGCTCGCGCGCAAAGAGGAAATCGAACGAGACCATCCGAATGGACTACTCGTACAGGAACAAGGAAAAAAAGTGAAACTCAATTTTCCATGGATAATAAAAAAAATAACGTTAGACGGGAGACAGAGAATGGAGAAGAATCAAGTTTCGGCTCAGCGAAGCAATTCGTCTTTCGCGACTCGTTTGCTCCAATTCAATCTGACTCTGGGTAGAATCACGTAAAGATGTTTATTACTAATTGCTTAGATTGATTCTCTGTGATAAATTACGCTATAAATCTCCGTTCGCGATTACAACTAATTTTATATGACGTTAATAATGATTAGATGATAGGAGTGAAAAGAAGTTCCGCAAATAAATCTTTATCTCAACAGTTTGCAATAATTTTCAGCGATGCATCACAAAATAGCAAATGATAATCATCCTGTGCGGAAAATTGATATCATGTAAAATTAACGATGCTTCTTTTCAGTCATCTCATGTAAAGGAGATACTCCTGCTGTCTTGAGTCATTTATCACTATTCTCATAGCTCGCATCTCGCATCCTGTCATAGCTTTGTTATTTATTACTTCGTATAAAAGAGGATCGTGGAAATATATTAATCTTGTAACATTTTGGGCATTTGAGACATTGAACAAGCAAATCGCTGCACATCATGTTTTACAGATGGTCTTGGAAAAAATATGCATAATTAACAGAAATCCTGATCTTAATAAATGCAATTCACATTGCAAAAGAAGGAGATTTCGTTGGGATAAACGAAATTAAAAAGAGATGTAACTGAACAGATCTGGCATAATTAAGTGACGAAACACGTTCGGATCTCACCTCGCGGAGCTGAAACGATCCATTAAGTGATCAACGAGGCATTGATTTACGTTTCCTGCTCGAGTTTCTGTACCTTCTTGATTATAACGGATAAAGAGCGAGCCGTAAATCAAGCTTAACTCACATAAAAATCTGGGGAACAAATTTATACCTATGTACGCGTTTTGCAATTGACGGTATTTGTAAAGTACAGATGTGAATTTATATACGAAATGTGCGAGCAAAAGTAAAAAGAAATTCAAATATGATAAAAAGAGAATAAGTATATGCAGCTGATTAAAATGTAACACTAAAATAAAATGTTATGAAGAAACACATTTGCAAATCATTAAATGTCGAATTTAACGGAGATGAATTTCTCTTAGAGAAATATTAGAGCTTCATTGCATGGCTCGTACGAAGCATGGATCAAGTCGTAGATCAAGTTACGATCGTCTTAACTGACGCAAATGCAGCACTTTTGACTGATTAATCTTCCGTAACTGGTACATGAAACGTACGTCTTCGGATAGTCTCATAGTTGTAGATAATACGTTACGTGAATTATCTCTAAAGCGTAGAGTGTGGCGATGCACTACTTGCGTCAGGCGGATGAGACGAGGAAGAGCTCGACGAGATACGGAAACGCGACGGGTCCGATAGTGAAGACCATGAGAGAGGAGAAAGGGGGGGAGAACGAGAAAGAGAGAGAGAAGCGCGGGATGAGCAAGGAGAGAGAATTCGGGCCGAAACTTGGATGTAATTACTCCCGTCTACCGTGTAAACTCTCGTCTTGTCATAGCTATCTACCCCGCTGGATTCAACTGCGTTAACGGTCTCGAAATTACTCTTGCTTCCTTCTACGAGCTAATCAGGCATGAGTTTCCTCGATAAAGTAAGAATTCCCTTAGCGATTGGACCAACGGTGTCCTCGCGTCGTTAGCAAATAAGCACACAAATATATACGACGAGAAATTTTTTTTAGTCTGAGTGTATTCTTTCAATTATTTATACTAAACAAAATATTGAAGTTGCTACGCGAAGAAGCAGATATCATGACAGGGTGAAAGTACACTTTTGAATTAATCATGAATTTACTCAGCTTTTCCTCTTCCTCTTCCTCGTCGATAACATAAACACGATAATGAGTTTGTCGTTCACCGCATTCTGCAGCTCATGCGCTCGCTTACAATTTTCTCAACAACCATCGATATTTCCGTGTTGAAAGGAAAGCATGCTCACGTTCGTCATGCAGATTGAATTGCACGGACGTAGGTTTCGGCCGATCGACGCACACAATGTGATATCATCAATCAAATCGCGCAGGTAGCGCAGGTGTATAAACGCGCGGCATGGTTTCGGATTGATCGATGAGCCACTGTGCACAAAGACAGAGAAAGAGATATTGAACGAGAAACTCGTATGCTCAGAACATTCTATATTTTAATGGAACGTAACGATCGTCACTTCGATGGTGCGTTAAAACGACCCGTCAACGTGCTTCAGCAAGAGAGTATCAATTACGAAACAATGAACATCGATCGTGAGTAATCTGCGCAAATACCGTGACAGCTATCGACAAAAGTTACTAAGAACATAATCCAGATTAGCAAAAGAATATAACAACATGCTCGCGCTCTCTCTCTCTCTCTCTCTTTTAATTGACCGCTTATCATTGTCTACGTAACAATCGATAACTTATGATATGGATCATGAAAACGATAAACATGGACGAAAAAAATGTAAAGGAATTATAGATTATACATATGAATTTTGATACTCAAATATGAAAGCTAAAAAATCATATAAGTCAGTACTTTAACAATATTCTTGTGAGACAGGCTTCGTTAATTAATCGTTGAATTAATTTATTAAACTTAATCGTATTCATAGTCTACACCTGACGCGGTTATCATAGTTCGAAAGATAATAATAATATTATTAATATAGATCAATATTGTTATTTGGACGCCAACTAATTTTATTGAAATTAGTAAAGGAATAGAGAGAGGACCTCACGGAAGGTTGGAAGGACCTTTGAGGTAGAACCAACGAAAGGATATGAGTTTAACAAAATTTTACGAACGCGATGACAAGGAACTTCGCCTCGACAATTCCTTTCAGTCCGTTCCTAAAATCTTTAATAAGATCGGGAGATAGTATAATAGTATTGCGATTCGAATAGTGAAAAGGGGAAAATCTTGGATCGACAACTTAATGCATGCGTGTTCGATATCGATTCTGCAATACCGGATCGATTGCGGTTGTTGATACAATTTTCGTTACATTCCACACATTGAACCATCTTACGGTATTCACGAGGACCCTTGTTAGGTCGAATCACACCGACATTGAGGAAAGAAAATCGTTTTGTTGCACTTAATATAAAACTTCTATCTCTCGTGCAAATTATATATGCCTTGCTAGGTATAATAATAATTAACTAGTACGTTATCGCTTTTAAAATGATTGCGCGTTTCTGGAAAATAATTACTGTCTTAGAAAAGTCAACTTTAAAAAGATAGAAAAATGACCGATTCGGGAAAAATACCGAGTAAATCAAGGGATACTGGCTACGATTTTGGCAATATTGAAAAATTGCCAAAATCGTGAAGAAGCGGACATGAATAGATATAGTAAACGAAGAAAAGGGCGTAGGTATAATGGCTCTTGAGTACCACACACGGGGCGGAATGCTTAAAGGTCGATAAACTCGAGTTACGATGTCTGATTAACATTGTACGAGGAATTTGACTCTACCATGAATATATTATACTTTCGTTACCGATATGTACATTTACATATAATTGAATACGTCCCATGTGAACTGTACATATTTGATGGTTTTGATCAATTAATTTAATAAATTTATCAAATTCTGTCAGATTCTATTAAGTGTATGTACATTTTATGTTATATATTTCTTTGTTTCATTCAATTTTAATGATAGGTTTATCTAACTTCTTTTTTCTTTCACTAATATTTAATAATATAGTATATAATTTATTCTACTCTCGGATCCGATGTTACGCATTTAAAATCTGTTTAGTCAGACTAATCTGAGAATTATACAAATTCGTATTCCTCTGGCGCGTTCACCAAATTCGTGTCCGATGTTACGCATTTAAAATCTGTTTAGTCAGACTAATCTGAGAATTATACAAATTCGTATTCCTCTGGCGCGTTCACCAAATTCGTGTTGAGTTGAGGGACTCTCATTCCTTGGTGACGAAAGTTTCGTCGGATCGCGCGCTGATGTCATTTATTTCCCCGGAGTGCGTATTCCGCTCTTAACGAGATTATTGTCACTGCGGTGCGAACGTGCCGAGCGATGCGTATCGATATACCAATCACCGGCCCGAAGTACGAATGCGTGTACGCGGTTGTCTGGCACTCACTCCTTCCAAGCGTTTCGACAGGCCTAACGAGACATTCTCGTGCTGTAGGTACGGTAATGATGCGCAGCAACGCACAATGACGACACACTCCGTGTGTGAAACTAAAGTACCGTTGGTTGGCTAGCGTCGTTTCCTTATCGATGTATCGAGATATCTCCGACACGACACGAAGATACTTTACAACTCGGATAATAAGCCGCTAGAAAGATTTATTAGATATATTCAGAAACACGTTATTGTTTATATGTACTGTATGTCTATTGTTTATATGTATTATATATGTATTGCCGAAAAACACACAAAATATACGTTATTGTTTATAGTAAATGTTAAAATAGCTAAAAACGGTAGTTAAAAATAGTTTATTTTCTATTTCACATTACACGTGACCAAGGACATATCTTAGAAATTTGAGAACTTCACTATTTGTAACTAGCAGAAATAAATTCGTGTTCATTAATTTGCAACTATCGCGTTGCGTACTTTACTTTTTGCAGCGCATAAAATCATGCTGACGTGTCGTCGTGCGTGACGCTTGAGATTATCAAATATGCCGATTGCATGTTAATTATCGTCACGCTGGCCAACGATTCCGACTGTATCGTATTCCGCAGGACGTGGTGATAGCAGAAGAAAGCAGAGGAGAGAAGGAGAGTGAGAGGAATGCCACGACACCGAGTAATCGGTCGCCGTTACACCAGGAAGACCGGCGCCTCGAGTCTTCGTGATCGTTGTTGGCCAGCGCGCAATACGAGCTGGAGATAGCTGCATCAAGCAGCCGCGACAATAAAGCCAATTGTGGCCCTAACGTGAGAAACCGGGACCGTGCGCTCGTATGCGAGAGATTTCAATTACGGTTCGTTATGCCGGCAGATGGACGTAATGGTCCTTCTAGCGTTGCTGCCGACACTTTAGGCGTTCCGGAGAACGATGCGCGACGCCTACGAGCGCGAGGAGCCTCGGGACTCGGGCTACGGTGTATCGTCTTTAAGCAGGCCGATGGACCGGTCATTGTGCGATACCACGCGCAGCCAGTCGCGCGTGAATTATTACGTCCGCTCAATTTCGGACGTGCATAATTGCATTATTTCGTCGTCGCTTTCGCTGTCGTTTCGTCGTCTACTGTCTTCGCGCTTTTCGGACGGTGCTTGGTATCTGCGGGAGCAGATAGTTGGATGTCGTTAAGGAGCGAAGTAGTTGACTGTAAATCTCGATATCAGGCGCGTTCCGACTTTTCTCTGAATCCAATTACGTAGGTCCCGGGGCGTTGTGCGTCCTCCAGGCAAAAATTAATGGGCGAGAGCGAGCAAGTACTGATAGTAGTTTATGATAATTGCTGACGGTTGCACCAGTTACGTTTCATCACGTGACTGCACGCTTTTTGTCACAAACGGATTATTTCGAGCCGCGTCCGCCACCAGAGACGCGATCCTGTGCGACAAGCGTACTCGGAGCCGTTCGATAGAAATTAATATGTTACCCGCAGCGGGAAGCGTGACAATATAATCGACTTATTTATCTGGACTGCAAAACCAGCAAGGTGGAACATATTTATGTGGCGCGTCGAGATTTAACGAGGGACCAGCGGCTATCATACGCCGATCATGATAATTTACAGATACGTGAACCCGCGCGACTGCTGATTCAAGCGCTAAAAGAAAGAAATAAATCGACTCCTCGCGAATAGAAGTTGTAAGAAAAATCGCTTTGCGTGCTGAAAATTTATTTCGACTCGACAATAAACTGCGCGCGAAAGAATTGATATTTAGTACGGTTCCTAACACACTTACGTACGTTCGACAAGATTAAGGGAGAGAACACGGGAGCCAGCTTCAACACGTTCGTCCGCTACCGTGCCGAGCGTTACAAATATCGTGCCCACATGCTTTTAGCAGCAGGACCGGTACAATGCGTCACGATTTCGGCGGCGGACGCAGATCATGCCTTGATCGTTATTAATGGCCGGCGTTATTGTGTACCGCGACCGTTGCCCTTTGTAGTCTCAGCTGCATATGCGTAATCGATTTCTCGCTGAGAAACCGTTCAAGATTCGGTTTCGATTGTCATATCTCATCCCGTTTATACGATTACTGTCATACCGCGAACACCCGAAGCATTCATGCAAACGACTCGTTAACTCGCCTCAAGGCAAAAAGCATCCGGTCGTTTTCTCTTTGCTCGGAGAACTTAAATAGAACTGCAAAATAAAATACAGAAAAGCAAGATATTGATAGACATGATCATTCTTAATAAAAAAATTGGTAAATATGTGTAACTGAATGAACGTGCGCAAAGATGAAAGTGCGGATAAAATTATTTCAACCAAGTTTTATTTACAAGAAAAGGACACTTTATCATATAATAATATAATAATTGTCTGGTATTAAAGTACTACCCAATGAAAATTGCCTCACAAATATCGTTAATAACAATAATAATATAATACTGTGTTATATAAATAATTTAAGTTTATAAAAAATTTAAGTTTATTTACAGATTATTATTAAGATTGTTTATAAAATAAAAAACACACTTTTAGCTTCTGCAAAAAATCACCATAAAATCTTTAAAGTCAACAAGGATTTTAAAGATATAAATTTTCTTGGGTGATATCCGTATGGAGGATAATAGAAGAAAGGCAACCGAGAAACGAGATATTGCACAATAATTCAGGATATTGGCAAAGCACTTCTCGAGAGAATTTATAAAATTGCATGTAGCGACTCCGACGTTTTCCTAGTCTAAATAATTTGACGCTCGAATGTAGACAGTGAATGGAATTCTGCTTTTTTTTCTTGTGTGAGGAGGGAACGACTTTGCAGATTCGCCAGGACGACGGAAGCATTTGTTATCGGAACGTAGCACGAAATATAAATCGCAAACAGAACCGGAGCTACAGGTTGAAACACCAGGAGGCACGCAGGAACAAAAATAAACTCGACTCTTTCTCGATGCGTTATCACTATAACTGCTGACAAAGACGTATCTCACTCTCTATCCCGTATCCTTCTACCCATTTTTCCGTCTTTTTACTCGCCGAAATATCTGCTTTATTGTGCCTTAATTTAGTGGAGTACACAAAAATGTTGCTGTTGAATTCCAGTTTTTGCTTATCGTTATGCTTCATTTTGCCATAGTGTCACCAGTTTTTATGTAGGGAATAGAAAGTTTTATATATGATATATTACGTACAAAATGATTTTTCTATAAAAAGGATGTCCTTCAGCGATGCACTGAAATATTCATTAGAAATTGACAGTGCGACGAGGATTGAGAAATTAACTTCTCCATGGCAATCCGATATGTTTTCTACTGTCATATCGATTTTTCTCTTAAATATATTTTGGAAGACATGTTTACACATTCATAATTTTTAACATTAATATTATCTAATCGTGTAGAAATAAACTTCTAAATTTTATCATAACGTACTGAAATTTATTTTGAAATTAAAGATATCTTTCTTCAATTCGACCTACCATTGTATTGTGTAACACAGTAATAGACATTTTGTTTTAAAGGTATGTTTCTGCTTTAGAGGCAGTCGATCACTCGATTTGGAGTGTACCAATCGACAAATCGAATTCTATCTGTTTGTTCGAAGAACGACGAGAGCCGTTTCCGTCCGTTTCCCACTTGTACACGTAGCCAAGTTTCTCTCAATACACGCGCTCGCGTTACGCGCGTAAACGCGTTTCCCATCTTTCTACCCTAGTACAGGAAAATGGCCTGGACCGACTCAATTTATAAAATGGAAGAACCAAAGTGCAACGGCGTTTACCAGGAGGAATATATTTGAGCAAGCAAGACCAAATATTTACATGTCAAGTTAACTGAATGTGGATTGCACTTTATATCCAGAATGTCTAGACTGTTTATCACATCATTTTCTCTTTCATCTGTATATATATATATTACGTCATTTTCTCTTTCATCTGTATTATATAAATGTATTCGAGTGAATATCGTATTACTTTGTGTGTTAGAAAAGTTATGTTAAAAGGAATACCTGAAAATTAATGTATAGGTTGTATTAAAATATGTATATGATAATAACTATTCTCTAATCTTTGAGAAAATAATGTTCAATATATTGTACGATTGAAAGTTGGATTAGTACTATTCTATTCGATTAGTTTTATCTGTATAAACAGAATCAATGTGTTATCATATGATTGTTTTCCCAAATTTCTACCAGATATAGGACATTTCACGTACGTGAATTACATGTATGTGTACACACAGATGTACAAACGCGATTGGTGTAACCACAAATGGATTGGGCGATCACGCAACAAGCTCTTATTGGAGTACACATGGGAGTTTGGCTAGCTCGGCGATGAGTTTCGAGATATGAATCCATAGAAACGATCGATAAAGTATTATTATTGGCAATGATAAAAGCAAGTTGATCGATTTTTATGAGAATCGATATCTCTATTTCGTGGCTTATAGGCAAGTAACGTGTCTATTGACCTCAATATGTGAATCGAGCTGGTTTATCCACCATCCGTAGCGCGTATCTCACTGGATTTAACCGATATTTATACTCGCAATCGAATATCGGGACCGTGGTACGTGATAAGCGGGGAAAAATTTTCCACTCCGACACGCCGTGTCGAAGTGGTACGTTGCCCTAGAACAGTGATTAAAATTACATTTGTTCCCTTCCGCGCAATCAACGTCAGACCTGACGACCCAATATTTACTCTCGCGAAAGAGCCGAGTGCCCCTTCGCGGCTAGAAATCTCGAAAATCAATATCGAGAGGGTTCAACAGACTCTCAACGTCCTCGATCAAACCGCTTGACGTGTCAAACAACGCACAGAAGATAAGTAGTTCTCTGACATATGAATAATTTCCGATGGAGTGTGTCTTTGACTATGATGTTCGCCAATTTCAATGAAATATTCAATATGTCATAGTCTTTGTTCCACTTAAAAATGGGAAGCACATCGTACAATATCCATTACGTATTCCTTTTAAAAATATTTGTTTTTGTGACAATTTCTATTCCTATATTTTATAACATTTTATACAAATTATAGAATAATCTAGATCAAAAGTATCAAGCCAGAAGAAATAATTATTAATATAATTGTAGCTTTAAAGGAAATTAAAAATTATCATATACAAGATTACTCGTGATACTGATATAATCTAAAATAATTGAATTGAAATAAATGGAGTGATATACAATAAATAATGACTCGCGCTCGATTTATTGCACCGACGTCTGGAATCAAAGATGACGTACGACAAATCAGAGCAAGGGATCACTAGGGTTCCTTCGAAAGCGAGACTAGCAGACCTTCTAATTAACATTCGATGCTCGCGAACATGTCACGTTCAGGTACGACCAAGGTGACCGATGGACGGAAATATGTAAGCGTACGACGGCTCCACACGAAGGACACGCGAACTCTTCCTGTCCCGTTCGACGCGTTCCCTTCCAAACACCCTTGTGATATCTCCCCGTCGTTGTTTTCGGAAACGCCTGGTGCGTCACGAAAGGCCGGGATCACCTACGACGAGTTTCATCATCGCGCGTACGCACGTCGCGACTCCTCGCACGTGACGTGAATTTATCCGTCCGTCTTTTTGTCTCGGGCCAATTCTCCAAAGTCCGGTCGGGTGTGTTAATGACAGAAAAGACGGGGCTAATAACCGGTGGATGTGTGTACAGGTTGGAGAAAGGGGAGGCTATTGTCGCGACCAGAATACACCGCAGTATTGCCCGTTGGACGTATCTCGCGAACGAGAGATGACGTTTCGGATCTCCCTCGTTTTAATCAAAAAGTCTCATAAAGCTTCGCCAGGTCGTGACATTGCGGCCGGTGCACGATACATCATAACGATGATCTATCGCATACTGCTCGCAGCCGTAAGGCGCACTTTTGCCGAGGCTGTCAAGGAAGATTGAAAACATCTGCAAGCATAGATATAAGCGTTATTTTGCGTCGTTCCACGCGAATGGCGTTTCCTTATTAGCGCACTTTTTATGTGTCCATGAGAAATCTGGAAATTAATAGTCGCTATTGGCGCGGAATTGTGAGGATTGTTAAGGGAGTATTAAAATACAATAAATGGAATTACGGCGGTATGAAAATCATTGTCGATATCGACGTCTCTATATCTAGATCGGATAACTTAATGTCTTCCGTTATTGTGCGAGTATAACAATACACAGTACAACGTGAATGCTGAAATGATTTATGGTCGGATCGTATAATGTGACAGTTCACGGATATTCTACCTTGCTAAAGTCTTGCGTTAACTGTCAATATCCGTTGGAGCCAACCAGGCGAGCAAAGATTGCGTTACGGCAAGTGTCAATATGAAGTATTGAATTTCAGCCGCGCCTTGTTCGCGCACGCGAAGAACCTGTCGCTTCGATTACGCGGATTGACTCTGAGCGTAGCTGAAATCATTTTTGACGTTAATTAACGGAAATGTCAAGCGTAATATACCTAATATAGGGCACCTAAACGAAACGGAAGTAACGGCGAACAAATGAATCGCGGATATAATTTCTGTCAGAAATGTAATTTCAGTTTGCAAAATTGAGTTTCGGCTTCCCGAAAGAATTACGTGGACGGCCAAATGTTACGACGTCGTGTAAATTTACAGCCCGACGTCGTTCACAAAAGCAAGTGCCTCACGAGGCAGGATATACACCGGCGTCCTGCGCTTTAAGTTACACATGGATGGCCTTAAAGGGATATCTGCATTCTGCAGGAATCAATCCGACTGTAAATAACGTCCACTCGTAAAATCCGTCGAACGCTAGGGCATAAAACCCGACAACTTTTCAGTATACTTTGTTTTGATAAATATCCCGGATGTACGATGTAAATAAAAAGCAATTAGCAATAAATTTCATTTCGCCGAAGCGCTATAGTCCGACGTGTATTGCATCGCGAAATAAGCAATTGCAATTTCCACGAACGTGGCAAAACGGCTGTCTAGGTAAGTAGATATGGCACTCGCCTGCAACATGATGAACACAGTCGACGCGTAATAAGCGTCTGCAACATTGCGTACGGAATGCATAAATAAGCGAGAGAGAGAGTTCGTTAAGACATTTTGCTGCAATCAATTCTTTCTCTCGCCTCGCTGGTACCGCTTATTAATTTCGTTGCATTTTTTCCCTAAACACCTGCGAGAGTCCGTTATACGGATCAGTGAATTTCGATTAAGTATAATATTATCGCCTCCTACGAGGCGATATACCTACGCTAACCGGGAAGCCGGGAATGTGCGCGTGTCTTGAACGGCGATTCGATTTTGTAGGATCGAGCACTGAAAAATAATGGCAGTGTCGTAACGTAGTATGTACGAGATCAATCACGAGATATAAGCAAGTGATACAGGACGTATGAATCTTGCGCGTTTATTTATGCATTAATAATCTAGCGTACGTTACGAGAATACATTATCATGAACTTGTCCCTCGCGTGTTAAATAGCCTGTAACACAAACTTTTACTCCATCGATTACTAATGTCCCTACTTATCTAAATTAATCGTTTTTCGTTATTTGCTGCAAACAGGCAGTGTCTTTATTGGAAATCTTCGAGAGAAAATCGGAGTAATTCAACCGTTAACTTCCATGTCATATCGACAATCGAGACGAGAAGGACGATTTAAAAGGATTCTCCATCAAGCGTGCGGGAGTTTCGTCGGCTAGTATAACCAAGCTCGCACATCCATCGGCTCCCAATATCTCTCTCCTTCCTCCTTCCCTGTCCTTTCTTGATTCCCTTCTTTCATCCCTTTCTCCTTGATTCTTTTTCAGTCTTCTCTTGCGATCGCAGTCAGCTCGTTGGCGGTGTTCGGTTTCTGATTATCGGAAATCGATCCCTGACAAGCCGTTAAGGGCATGGTCGACTAAGTTGGTCGGAACTCCTTTATTCTCTCTTTCTCTTTCTCTCTCTCTTTCTTCCGTGAGCCATCAAACATATGATTAGTGGATATACGATATTTTTTCCGATAAATCAGTGTATCTGCCACGCGCCAACATCTCAAAATTTCAACATAATGTAAACACTTTGTCTAATGCACGTTTCATCACTTGAGTGTTTTATGTTGTTACAGAAAATACTTTGTTATATTTCGAAAAAAAAAATCGTATTTATAATAGATACATTAAATTAACGCAAGAAAAATACTTTCATAAAATTTAATTATAAAAATTCATAGAGGCAAAGCTTTAAAAAGTTTTCTGTAAAAAAGTTTAAAGCTTCGGAGCGACGCTACATTTACATTTTAGCTCAATGATTTGCTCTGCCTCGAAATTCGCAGATTTATAGCATCCTGTAATGTTTGAATTTACCGAATAAAGCAACTGAGATGCACTGGACCGTGTCGTATGTTCTTTCGTTCCCTAGTTTGATTCTTCGAGCTTTCCCTTCCTATTCCCTGCGAACTGCTGGCGGCTCGTTGCCGGTGTTCGGTTCCTGATTATTGGAAATCGATCCGTGGCAGGCCGTTAAGGGTACGGTCGAACAAACCGATAGGTGCACCGGGAGGAGGAAGGCACGAACTGATGCAACACCATCAATACGTGATCGCCGGATGTATGGCGCGCGACACGGTCGTTCACATTTAAATATCACTATATGACGTGATCTCCAATTTTTGGTATTCCGTCGAAGTTAAAACCTTTAAAAATCAAATGTAACGGATGAACGATGAATGGAATGAATAAAGTAGAATTCTATAATATTTCAAGCGAAGTAGTTTTCTGTTTTTCAATGATATGTCGAAAAACGTTAATATAACTATTACTACCTGCGAGTGTTTGATATAGTATTCACGAAACAGAGTTTTAATTTTTGCAATGATCTCGTTACCAAGATTTATGTACAAACAATCTACCATCGACATGTGGCCAGCTTCGCTAACGACCCACGGACAGACATAAAACAGAAGCAAAGTATAAAATTAGTTCGTTTACGAACTGTTGCTCGTACATGTTTATTTATCTCGGAAATCGTAGGCGTGTTGTACGTAGCGAGAGGATGCTATTCTCGAGAGTATGAGCCGAAAGGGGAAACGAAAATTGAGCACCGCGGGCGGCCGTTGTAAATTAAATTTGGTTGCAAAGGAAGTCATAACGGCCGGCACGTGCCCGTCGCTGTGTTGTATAGCGTATACGTGCGTCGTGGGATTATGAAAAAATCTTCCGCAGCGAGTCGCGGGAGCCAGCTTTTTTTCATCAGGAAGCGTGGCTCTTACGTGATCTGAATGCGTAAAACTTGTGCATTCGAGTAAACCCAATAGTACCCGGCAATTATAACTTGATTATAAAGTCCGCAACACTATTTCGTGTTTCTTTCGAAATAATACAGAAGTTTCTTCGAAACAAATATCTGATTTATTATGCTCTATCCGCGACTGGATTATTATGAAATTTAAAAGCAATCTTCATTATCCTTTATATCATTTTTAATTCTTGGGATATGAATACATTTGAGATATACATACGTATAAACACATTTATCAATCCTGTCGTTTCTCGTTCATAAAATATGCACGAGATGCGGCGACATTCGTTCGCTTCAATTACTCACGTCATTAATTCCATCTGCAAACAATGCGCATACGTTTCAACATCATCCATTCCTTATGTCGTTCTTTTTTTTTATGAAAGCTCATAATATGAGAGTAAATAATAAGGGATGCGCTCTATGCTCTCCCCATCAGCAGTTCACACAATTTTTCCAACAAGGGAGTGCGATGAAAGGAACGACGCGCGATATTTTCTCCCCTTTCATCTAGTACGCCGCGTCTTTCGTTGCATTTTAATGACGAGACCGCGAGACTGATGACTTGGAGTATAGGGGGTTATAGTTTGGACAAATGGACAGAAAAAACGTCGGCGATTAACGCTTCTCGAGGGTGGATAGTCTTGTAGTCGCATAGAATCGATCGTCGTCCAACCTTGCCCTATCGTTTACAATCGTTTGCAGCTGAACAAACGAAACCTCGAAATTATTTCGGCCTATTATGAATTTAAATGGCAATAATCTTCGTGCAAACTATGCGAAGTGCCACTTTGATATTTGCTCTCTCTCTCTCTCTCTCTCTCTCTCTCTTTTTCCCCTACAGTTAATAAAATTGTAACAAAACGATTGATTACTTCGCTTTGCGCGAAAACTACCCACAATATTTCTCATCTACGCATGTGTAACTACATAATCCGATAAGTTCAGTAGTGATTTGAATATCAATTAAACTTTCTACAGGGTGATACGTACGTAGTCACCCCGTAGGCGGACCGGTTGTTGCATTGAATGGCACAGGTGATAGCAAATTAAAGAGCATGAATTAATAATGTATCATTAAAAACGTTGTAATAGCGTGTTGGAAAATATACGGTACGAGCAGAACTGATCAGATCGCGAACGGGAAATGGAAGAAGAAAGAGAGTGGAAATATTTTTCGCTGATCTACAAACACTGGAACTGAAACTCCCGAGTGGTTTAAGTACACATCCTGGCCGTAAAAGTACAGATTTAAATAATTCCGCGATTTCCATCTGCCCCGGAGTGCAACGTGCTCGTAAATGCGCGAGGATTTTTCATTTGCTGACTTTTTCCGCGTTGCTGAAATATCGACTCGCCTGTTTGCAAGCATAAGTGTACCGAACTCCCCGTGCGTGCGCGATAAGAAGGACGCTCGGATAGGAAGATCCTTATTCCTTCGTTTGCATTTATCGCTCGTGTACACTTAACCGAGTCGAAATACACGACTTCCGAGCCGATCATCGTAGAGGCGCCAGCATACAAACGAGCTGGTAATTCACCAGCGACAGACTAGTGAACGAGTAAACAACCGGGCAGAAGAGAGGCGATTCCTCCAGAAATCGGGAGGAAGGAGAAACGATTCCGTTGCATCATGCGAGAACGATGGATCGTAAATGCTTGATCCCGAATGGCGCGAACGGCCGAGGTGTTCGGTATTTCCGCCACGGTCGCAGCACGTGGCGTCATATTTTTAGAACGTGCCGTACGGAGTCACACCTAATACTCGCTTGACGACAGGTGGATCGTTAAACGAGGACCTTACGCGCGTGTACGTCTCTTTCTTCTTCCTCTCACTTTTTTTTCTCTTTTCTCTATGGCGACGGTGACGAATGTCACCGCGCGTTGCGTGAAAATGTCAGCACCATGTACGAGGTATTTAGAGACGCCATAGGGAACCGGTTATACACGTCTCCGTGTGCTTTATTTCGCACTCTTCTCAGAGCGCGCGCGTGATGATCCGCGGAAAATTTAGGGGAGGCTCCCGGCAGTTTTCGGCATCGAACGGAAACGGCGACGCGTAACAGAGCGACAAGATTAATTTGCGTGGAATACCTTTGCGTTTTAGCCAGCGTGTCGCGAAATGCGTAACATATCGCACGTTCAGTTTGCGCACTGCGAGAGGATAAATATATCTTTCTACATATAGCTGTTCTTTTGTCATATACGGAGCGTTTTTTTCAAATGCGGGAAAAATGTCAAAAAGGCGAAGGGGAGAAAACTGAGCCTTGCGATCCATTGTGAGTCAATTGAATGTCGTACTGAACTATCCGTAACTAAAATCCGTAGCATATGAACGTTATCCTGGGAAGTCAGAACTGATAATAATAGGAGGCGCATAAATCAAAGCTCCATTCACGTCTTTATTGGTCTATTAAATGGGACAGCTGGTGCCCGCTCGTTGCCGTGTTCGACGGCAGCAGCCGGAGCAGGGAGCCGGTCGGAATTTCGCGGAGGTACATTTGTCTCGCTGCAGATTATCGTTGGAACGGGGTGCGAGTCGTGCTGGGAGCGCGCGCGCGCACGGTCTATAAAGTTATATCAATTCGTATCCGGCACCCCGCCGTATTGAGTTAATATCGTTAATTTCCGTCAACGATTTTGCTAGGGGTAAGCGCCCGTTGCGATGGGCAAACCACTCCAGCGAGTGCGGAACGGCGATCGATCGAAGCTTGTTTACATACAAATACGAACAGTTAAATTGTTTCTCGGCGATGCAATTTCCATCTAATCTACCGTTAGCCACTTTCTGTTCGCACAGCATCAATCGCACGGACGAGACAGGCCGTGGCGATAAGTAGCTCTTGTGATTCTATCTCGCTAAAAATTAATCAAGCTATAGATACTGTAATTAAAGAAAAACGAACTATTCTTGAGGCGCGTTCTTTAATTACAAAGTGATAGAAATTGGCTGAAAATTTACAGATACTATATTAGATGGTGATGGAGGAAGGAGATTGAAGTAGTTTAGGCTGGTTATAATGACGCTTCGATGGTATTCGAGAATCGAGTATGATACTTGCCAAGGAACGCATTTGGCTCATGGAATTCATAATCGCAGTATAAACGCAGTTCGCAAAGTCGTATCAATTCACGTCCGGTTTGGTGGCACATTGAGTTCATAACATTAATTTCCGTTAACGGCGCAGCCAAACGGTTCTCGAACTCCAATTCCGAGGGCCTGGCTGCTGATGGAGATGGATCGAAGCCTGTTTACATACAAATTCATCCCGTAAAACCGCACCTGCGCGGCGCAATTCCAGATTGGTCTGCAGTTAATTTCGGGGTAACAACGCGCCCGGGCTCGAGTATCGCGCGCGTCACTTCGCTACGCGGACGTTAATAATGAGCGCAGAAACTTTGGAGCCGCAACGTTTGGCCCCGCAGTTTACTCAGGAGCCGCGATAATTCTGGCGGCGAAAGCGCTACGCGGAACTTTGTTGCCGTGGAAAGCAGAAGTAAAAGGATTATAATACGACGCGTAGTGGCCCCTCGTTACACATTTTATAGATGTATTCGCGTCCGTTACAACTTTGATAATTTAGTTTATTATTCCGTATTAGAAAACCGTATTTTCTCTTCTTCCATTTTATTAATAATGTCCAGCGACATGTATGCAACCCGCATATATCGGAAATATTCTCCAACGGCATTCTCATATTTTAGCGCTTGTAAATATAGAATAGATAGATATAGAGAATAAAGCTTCATGCATCACACGGGGAAAAAGAGATAAGAAAAATGGGAAAGCTCGATTATTAAAAATATTGTGGTATGTATATTACGAGTGGACGTCTCGTGACAACGTTACTTATAGAATCGCCGACGATATATAAGAGAATGCTGCCCCTCGCAGAAATCTCGAGCATCTGGAATCGGGCCAACCATTTTTATCGTCACCAGCCTTTTCATTTTTCTCGAAGCGAGTATACGTTCGCCGCGGTAACTCATGAATATCCTTGTCCTCGCCAATAAAATTCTCAATGTTCTTCGCGACTGACGGTGTATCCAAAACATCTTTAACGGATGACTGCCGTGGTGTCACGGCCATTATGAGCGTTTCACGATAATTTCTGTGGTCTTATCACTGCGGTTTTGCCAAAGACGCGATAGTTTTGCTGCAACTTGTAGCTATTTTGATCAACTGCAAGATATGATTCAAAACATACAATTAATTGTTTACAATTCTATAATATTGAGAAAAGTTTGCAGAAATTTTACCTAGAAAATTGATTGTCAGTATTGTGATTTAAGTGATATTTATCATTAAACTAAGTCACGATCAAGATGATCTTTATTTTCTGCGCAATTTTATAAAGATTGTGGCGCCATGGTGTCGCGGTAATTTCTGTGTTATCGTAAATGGGACGAGCTAGGCTGGAGGGAAAAAGGATCGATGAGGCAGTCCCGAGGAATTTTATCTAGGCAGATGTGGTCGTGCAGTTGAATTGGCCTGACTAGTACATATACAAAGCTCCCGAAATCCCCCTTGATTTTGCAGGGCTGGAATCGATGTTAGATACGCTTCAGGAAGCATTAGGAGCCTCGAGAAATTGTCGAACGAGCATTTCTAAGCTATACCCTCAGGGTAAAATTTCATATCTCCTTCTGTCCTCATTGCACTTTGACGATAGCAATCTCCGCTATATTTTACGTATGTTACTTGTCTTTGCTCCGTTAAATTGCCCGTGTCAAATGCATAACTCTTTCGGTATGATTCGTCAGAAGATATATAATGTATACCTCATATCTCGAAGAGATGTTCATTATTATATGAGCTGCTCATTTGCCAAATCGATTAACTGCGTAAAACAAAAAGTACAGGAATTGAAAATTTAGGAATTAAAATAATAAAAGCATCAATCAAGTGTTTTGACATTAAAATTTCAAAAAATTCAAAAAGTGGAATTAATCATTGTGAACGGCTCATATATCTTCAATCATTTATTTTATCATAGATATTCGAAAAGATAATTTTTTTAAAGAATTTAGCTATTAAGCAGCTATTATATAATTGATGCTAAAACATTTCATCACGCAAATATATCAGAGACCGTTATTAAAAGTAAGGTTCGTGTAGAGCATGAATCAAGGGTGTAGTCGACGTGATCGTGCACACCGCATTTCTCGCTATGGGAACAGGACGGAGGCAATCGGCGCGAAATCGATTCGATCACGAGCAGCCAGAGGTAGAAGGCCCACTCGTGATCCGCTCGATCTCACATAAACCGAGTCACGGATCCACATCTCGTCGTCCAGCGTCGCCTCCGTGAACTGTACGCTCGCCGACAAGGAAGAAAGAGGACAAAAGGTGCACGCTGCGAATTAATAAGCCAGTTTTAAACATTGAAGTAGCATATATGCTCCCCTCGAGGTACATGGAACGGGTCGTCAAGCTGTACATAATGCGGCGCAGCTGAAGCAACCGAGATTCGTTCATATTAAAGGGGGCGTCTTTTTCTCTCATTGTCATGGACCCAGTTTTATGTTGCCTCGGGAGGATAGCTGACTTTTGGGACCGTAGGGCCCTTTCATAGAAAGAAGCTGCTTTATTCCGATCGGTCGATGCGAGCTCACGCTCAGTCGAGGCCTATGGTTTTCGCCTCCGTCGAATCCATCACCGCGGGACGTCCTATTACCGCCCTTCCTCGTTCTCCCTACATTTTCGCGATTCCCTGCCTCGTCTAAGTGGATTATCAGAGATATCCGTTTGATCTCTCGACCGAAAGGGCCGCGCCGGATAAACTTTGGGATGTCTTACGGGTTCCTGCAGGTGTAGCGGTTAAGTCCTTCCGTTTTGTACGTCTGACGGCACAGCGAGAAACAGGACATGAAAAGCCTCGAGGTTTCATCCCCTACACGAGCAAAACGGAATCCCAATCCCTTCGTCGTTGAAAGTGTGAAATATAGGAAGGAATTATTGTTTCTTGTTTTGTATTATATTTTCACCTTTTTTATAAAAATATTGATGTTTATATTTTTGGGGATTTCTCTGAATTCAATATAATTCTTTTATAAGAATTCATTAATTCTTCACATGTGATTTTTCATATAAATTTTATTTCAAAATTGTCGAATATTCTTAAATTAATCTAAATTAACTTTCAATACTCTCCCTATATAAACATATTTATAAATTTTATACATATCGATTGTGTAGTTATTATTATTGCTACGATCGCACGAAGTGAAGGATCAATTTTAATGGCACTAAACAATAAAATTTTGTCACGTAGAATTTAACATTATATGTTTCTACATAGCACACTTTTTGATGCGTTTATCTTTTGTCCACGCCAAAGTATTCACTAACTGATCTTTGCAACTTTTGATATTTCGAAATATTGAAATAGCATAATACAATATTGGAATAGCAAAAAGATGATATCGATTTAACTTTCGTCGCGGTTCCCCTCGAGAGTTATTCGGCCCGAAAATATAGACGACAACAACGACGACACCAAGGCAACGGTGTCGACGACGACGCAACGTCGAAAAGGAGAAAAAGTTGGACGGTCGGGCCCCGTCGACCGGCAACGATGACTTCCTTCACGAGGGTTTCAATTCAATAGGGTCACGATGATCCGACAATGGAGCAGAGTTTGGCCGGGAAGAAAGAACTTCCAGAAGAGGTTTTCTGGAGGGATCTCGAGGAAATAACGAGTCACGCTCGTCCCGTGGCACGGTCTGCTACCGAAACTGGAAGGATGGAAGAGCCCATAAGGAACAGAAGGAAGATCTCTTCACTCTTTCTCTTTCTCTCTAACGAACGTGCGCACACGCGCGCCAAGGAACGGTGGACTAGGAGGAAAAACGAAAACGCATGACGATCTTATTGTCGCTGGATCCGCAGAAAAGTCGTTCCTCTCTCGCGGCACATCCGACAATGAGCGTCTATCCCGTATCCTCCCTTTTTTCCCACTTTTGCCTCCTCTATTTTTCTAGCTCCTTCTGCTCTGCAGCGCTCGCTCGCCCGTCCGTCAGAAGTCCCTTGGCGCGCAAAAAGCAGTTAAAGCGATTAAAGTCCCCGAAAGCTCGGCGAAAGGCGAAGCGCGATAGAAAGCCTCCCGAGTTCTTTACCCGTCTTGCCCTCCCCCGCGTGTTCCTTCGAAGCTTGGATATTACGAGTCGCGGTGGAATTGCCCCGGGCAATTGCACTGGAATCTAACTTCCATTCGGACTTATTATTTGAACAGGGGTAGCGCTGACGACTAGCAACGGAGGTAGCTTTTTTCTTTTTCTCATGCTCCTTTAGTCGACGTTACGTGATGAGGCACGATCGATCGATCGTAAAACGTTTGATGATTAGGTTTCTCGTGTCTACGCATTTCACAGACTGGTGAAGCGAAATTTGCGTCGAGTGCGACTGATTGTGAGATAGATTGTTAGTCGAAGACGAAGAATTTGATTTAAGCTGAATAGGTTTTGCAAAATGTGCTTGTGAAATAATTGAAATTTACATTATTCATTATATCGTTCTAATTACTACTTTCTATTACATTCTAATCTTGAGTAGCAAGAAATAGGTATTATGACTATACTGTGATATAACCATGTGGAAGATTAAGCGACCTTGTTCTAGCAAGATTAAGATAGTACGGTGTCAAATGTCTGCTATATCCATGTCAGCTTGACATCTAAACCTGAAGCAAGAAGGGTCAAGGATTAAATCTCGCGTCGCGCCTCTGCATAAAATCTCCGAACCGGAAGAGCAATTACTACTGATTGACCTCCTCGTTTCATCCTCGGTAACCGAACCGTATAACGGGATTAATAAAGGCTCGACCGTCCATCCATAATGCCAGATGAGAGGAGTGAGGTGAAACGGGGTGCAGCGATGGCACACGCTTCTCCTAAAATCAACGGGAACTCGTACGGACATTAATTGCCTCTACGAGCGCGCCGCTAAATTAAGATGCGTGCGTAATCGAGCACCCGGGTCGGCTAACGCGCTTCGTGCACGCTAATTGCGCGTGAGACAATACTGTGCGATCGCGCAATGTATCGCGGAACTACGCTCGCTACGCAAACGGAAATATGCGAATTGGTGAATAAATTAGTGTCTTAACTGATGATCTGTCGGAGTATTCAAATAGAAGGAACGCGCGAATGGTAATGAATGTCGGGAATGAGATAAAGCATACGAGGCGACGGTCGACTAATTATTTTGATGCCTCGGAAAGAAAACGCCATAACGGTAAGCGAGTTAAGCGTGAGCGAGAAAAAAACCGTCGTTTTCTTAAGCAGCGCCGTTCTAAGACGCGAAATCACGAGATTACTACCTTTCGCGATCGAACGAGCTAGTTAACTGTGACCCACGCCGATCTATAATCGCCGGATGCGACCATTTTTTCCTCGTTAATCGTCGCTGCTCCTTGCTCGCGCAAGGCTGTAATTGGACCGGATCGTAGTCACAAAGTCGATAACCCGGCGTAATTGAATCCGTAAGCAGTCTGTCGATCAGAAGCGCTCTAGTAAAGCGATTTCGCTTCGGCGAAAAGTGCGTCGATGCGCCGCCCTTGCGTACAAAGGAAAGATTAAAGGGTTCTATGCGAACGCTCAACAATTTTATATAATCATACGCATCAGCCTGATCACGGATTTTCTTCTACGAAAATGTATAATGATAGAGGGGTAAAAGAAGATGCTCATCTATTCTGCTTTATCCATAGTATTACCTCTATCCATAGTATTACCGCAATTAAACTCTGGAGTAAACATACTTTGCCACTCCTCGATCGGTTTAATCAACTATCTCGCTCCCATTCTCGTTTAGTTATGAGTGGCAACAGCGTCGTCAACTAACCACCGATCGATACACAAATTTGGCAGTTTACTCCGAGAAGTGCTTCCAGCTATGCACGACAAGCGAAGCTAGGACGCGATCTCATTCGGGATAATTTCCGCATGATTATGCGTGTATGTCATTCCGGAAATTTCTCTCTATAGAGCGCATAATGCGGGACGAACGCAGACACGCGGCAATGTGACTCGACAGAGATGCGATTTTGCGATGTAATAAAACTGTCCTGCAAAACGACGATTTGACCGCGATCCCTAAATGGATTCTTAGGGAAAAAAAGGGTCTGTCACACTGTCGCTTTCTCGCTCTTTTGCTGTCTTCCCTTTGAACGCAGGAGAAACGAATGAAAACGTTCGCTGAGACAGAATAATTCATTGTCCTACTAAAACCGGTGGTGCTTCACGCTTGTTTGGGGAGTGGATTCACCTTGCTCGGACTACCGCGATTCTCGATGGAGACAGAAGTGTTTTAGTGATCCTGGAGATTCTACTTTCAGATTCGTTTTATGTTCCTCAAATACATTTCGGAAAGAAGTTATTGCTCTGAAAAGAGTCACACTATCTTACATTATACCATATATTATTGTTATATATGCAAGAGTAATCCATTTTAAATATAACAGATATACAATATGTGTATTTTATAGACGGATAAAGATAAAGGAAAAAAATGTTTTACAGATGAATTCCATATGTGATTTTACGTTGATATGTACATGTTAGAGAATTATTCATCCCAGGTCAATCCAGTTTCGGTCATTCTACATATGAAAAAACAAGCTATCTGATACTGCTGCGATCGAAAAGGGCAGTTAGAGATAAAAAAGAAAGCTATAGGAACTAAGCATATGGATCTGGGAAAAGTTAACAATGGATGATGAGCCGGCTAAAAAGGAATACGAGAGTGAAATGGAATACATAATGAAGGGAGGCTTCTTGCATCTACGTGATAGCAACGTCCACCAGAAGATTGGTTACCGCCTATCTATCCTACCTACTCTCTATCAGTGTCCGCGGTTCGTAGAGTCTTCTCTCTCGCTTTGTTTAAAATCTTCCCTTTCTATTCATTTGTCCACCTCTGTCCATCCTCTCGCGTCTCCGCTCCCTTAGACAACCTTTAGACCCCACGCGACACGCGTTGTATGTCCGGCTCGTATGTCCCTTTGCTCTCGCTTTTTTGTATGCCCGATGAGCGGCACACGTGGGCAGCTGGCGGGAGGACATAGAAAGAGGGAGAGAAGTCCTCAAAAGACACAAAGGACGTCCGCATGCATTAAAGGGTAATGATGCCTCCGTGATGGCGGTGATGGTGGCAGTGGTTTGGGTTGTGGTAGCCGATTCTCCGTTTGACGTTTGAAAATTCGTCCTGCCACGCGACGCCGCCGCCGCCGCCGTCAACGTTTCTCCGTGGAATGAGGTATAATGTTTTACCCATGGCGGCATTTAGGAACAACGCCGGACAGACTTGCATGCTAATTTCGTACAGACGGTATAAGCCAGAGAGACTTTTCCTTCCCTGCCGGTGCCGTGAACGTGTCGAGGCAAAAGTACGCTTTATCTATTATTCCGTGGATAAATTTGAGGGACGACAACGCGTACCCGCTTTTCCGTGCTTCTCACGAAGGGGGTCTCAAGTTTCTTGAGACTTTTAAATTGGATATTCAGTATTCCGTGCCGACGACCACCGACGAACCGTAATAGCGTTAATCCGGTATATACTGTAAACGATTGTCGACTTAATTTACGTTTAATTAAATCGCCGCCGCTTTTAGCGAGGTTTCATTTTGGAATATAAATTTGGATTAAATTAGAGTCGAATTGAGAGAAACTTACGAGCTGTCGGACGATGCGAGTCTTAAAAATCTCAAGCATGTGTGCGTATTTATATGCTGTATATATCCTAGGAGTAATTAAATTCATTTATATTTGATTAAATTATTATCTTCTTATAATACGTAGGATAAGTGACTGTAAAATTTTAGTTGAATTAAATTGCGAGTCTGATTAAAGATTTCAAGGAAATTGAGAAAAGAATGATCTATTCAATGGTAAAAAAATAAATTAAAAGAATACGAAGTTATTGGTATTATTTGATATTAGAAACGCGAAACTGTTTCTTAAGATCATTTGAAAGTAAAATAAAGTTTTTACTTCTTATCGTTTAAGTTTTATATGGCTTAATACGTTACGGTATTCCCATATGAAAAATGAAATATAAATAAATGTGGCAAAGTATCTCTTTTAGTAAAACGATTTTATTAAGGAATTTTATTGTATCATGCGGCTATATTTCACTAGAAAATCTCATTTAACGACAATTTCTACTAGAGAATTTTATCTGTTAAACATACACAGATGCTAAAACAATGAATGTAGTTACTTAGATATACAAGAGAACATCCTCGTATAAACGCCATTTAATAGCAATATTAAGGCATAATAATAGGCGTTTAAATAATAGCAATGAATACTGAAAATATGCACAAAGTTTTAAAAGCATCTTGAGAACGTGCATAGCCATCAAAGAATTTCATGGTGCGCACTAAGGTATGGCTGTATGTGGAATTGATTGCAGTTTGTGGGTAACGTTTAGAGCCTTCGTGTTGAGGCGACCGGCTCTATAAAGTCGCCACAGTGAAAATTATAACTCGGATGCCACAGCGGACCACGTAAAACACCGTCTTTTATGAAATAATTTACCGACTCGTTAGCGTAGCATTCAGAATGAGACGCAAAGGAGAGGACCTTGTTAGGCCACGCGTGCACTCTAGTTTGGTCGTGTCACCGATTTTTCGGTGAGAAAGAAAGTGTTTACTGCACCGCGTTTCTCCTCCTACTCCTTTCTCATGATACTCACGTTTGATGACCAGCAATTTGCATAAAGTCATCGCGCAGCGGCCAAAACGGTCACGCGAATTGTCACGTTCGGGAAACTTTAATAAGTTTCACAGCACCCCAGGCTGCCATATATACTCTTCGTTTTATTTGATATTCGCGCCTTGTAATTTCGGAGAATATTACTTTTAAAATGATTAGCATATCCTGGGACAGCGAGTATCGTTAAATATTCGCGCGTAATACCGGTTGTACTGAGAATTTCATTTCTAGAATTCACAAGCAAATTTGATATATCATCAAAGAAGCTAAATCGAATCTCAAAGAATAAAAGATGCATCTTTTGAATTTAAAGTGCTGTATTTCGAAGCACAAGGTATTTCCTATTTGATAATTTTCTGCATGACGCATGGCTGATAATTTTCAGTTAACGTGAGTAATCAACTTTAATATCCGAATTCTTATACAAGTTATGATATATTATATAACGGTATTTCAAGAAAGTGAATTTAACGGTATTTATTGTAAATAATAAATATATAAAAAAACTGTCTTTATGTATTTTTTAAAATAGATATATTGTTACTTAAATTTAATATCCTGCCTTCATAATCTATTTATTTTAGGACGTAAAAGTATAACAGATATTACGAAAGCAAAAAGAATTAACTTAAAAAATAAATTACTCTATGAGATTTTAACACATTGAAATTTCTTCTTCAAGCCAACTAAGATTCCAAATTTGTAATATTAGTAATTTATAAAACTAAAAGCTTTCTACAATTTAGAAAACGATTATGGCCCTATGCTGCTAACGTCGAGTTAATGTAACATTTGCTACTTTGCAGTTTCTAATTCGAAGACATGTTAATTAATTTATCTCTTGGAGTTTTCTCGTTAAAGAAGTCTCATGTTAGCCGCATACAATTTCAAAACAATTAACCTAAAGTCAAATTAACTTAAAGTAAAATGAGAATAATCTTATGTTTTGCAATTTTCACTATAAAAGCATAATTATAAAACTATAAAAACAAAAAATTCAGATTGTTTTTCGTTAGTGATATAAGTTTATTATAACTCAAGTTCATCAATCTCTTTTACAAATTTAATTAAATCTTAATTAAATGTAATTAAAATTATTATGTTCAAGAATAATATATTATTATAATAAAGTTAGAAATCACGTGCAATTAATTAACGATTTCAAGATATTCAAGATCTAGAAGAAGTGCTAGAAACCAAGGTAAAGTCGTCGAAACAGAAGTAGCTCCAAAGTATAACAGACTGGCCATCCGCGGCTCCGAACGTTCTTTATCTTTCCCATCAGCACAATGAAAAAGGGAGAGAGAGATAAAGACTCGAAATATATGGTCGTATACCAGGAAGTTTCGAAGTGCATCTACTGTTTCAGCGGATGAATCCGCGTCGTTCGTTTTTCGCAAGCCATTCGTAGAAGGATTTCAATTTCACTTCTCTACTGACTTTTCATGGCGACCAGAAAGAAAATCGGGATGAGAAAGGAGAGAGTCGCGGTGAACGCGGAGACGCAGCACCGTGGATAAACGATCGAGATAACGGACTTTATGGTTCTATGGGATTACGGATCCCACGGTCGTTGCATAAATTCCATCGCGCGTATAATGTAAAGCTAATACGCCGGTTCTTCAAGTCCTCGCGATGGTTGGGACCGAGAGGGGAGGGGGAGGTAAGCAGTGAGTAAAAAGGGGAGCACACAGGTATGATTGGTGGTTGGAGACAGAGCGACGGGAATAAAGGGATAAAGAACAGAAAGGCGTACGAAAAGAACGGGGAGCAAAGCAGCAGGAAGACTACCGGAGAACGCCTGGGAATAGTAAATTTCCGCTGCATCGTGGCATCGTTATTAGCATACAAGTATTTAGAATGAATTATGGGCCAGGCCGTTTATTCCCGAGGGTGGATATATTCGGTACAGGCACTCCGAACGTTCTTCCTACGTCAGGTGTATCCCTTAGGAGGTAACATTATGTTGTCTTGTATATTTCATCCTTTCACTCTCTCGATCTCCTGCGTTTCATGAAAAAGAGCAGAGAGAGAGAGGAGGAAGGATGAAGATGCGAGCACGCAGACATTAAAAATCGCGACATTATGCGCGCGAAAGGTGCACCGTGAGCCGCTGTCGAGGAGGTCGAGGAAGTGTACTCTTCCTCCTTCATCCGCGACGTTCTACCTGCGTTCTAAGCTGCTCAAATTTATGATCGGTTTACTGAGACCGGAGAATCGATTTTGGCTGCCAAGCATTAAGGCGCAAAACGTCCGCGTGGCGATCGTTAAAACCGATCCTGACCCGACAAATGATCCAGGTCGTGAAATCGCTATTAATCATTGCGTCCGCGTTCTGACAATCCAGAATCCGCGAGTCCGACAATTAAACCACTTTTGCGCTCATTCCCGCGGTCGAAGCCGACATTCCGACTTCATTAAGTATGTGTACCATTAGATCCGATGTCAATTGGAAGGATATCGTGGACTGAGAGATCGTCCTCGAGCGATTCTAACGAATACGATCGTTAATCTAGCTAAAAAACGCGCCGCTAAACTGGTTTGCGTTGTTTTAACAGAAAAATTGTATAAAAAATTATATGAAACACATGTATTATGTGAGGCATAAACATCTACCGAACATCTATCTATTAAATATCTATCGAATCAAAGAAAGTCAGTTTTGTAAACAACCCATGAATTCTTCGTTCTTAATTAACTCTATGCACGGATATTTTGTTGGAGAACAAGAAGTACAAAAACATCGCCTGATTGTTTCTTTCCTTTTACTTCCTCTCCATTTTTCCTTTTTATAGTTCTTTCTATTTCGGCATCCTCTTTTTTCGTGAAACTACAGGGAAAAGCTATATACAGTCGCGCGTGGCAATTAGAAAGCCATTATCTCATGGCCGTGCGCGTTCGGCCATTGTGCAACAAGCACGAGGTGGAAGCAGGGGGTGGAAGAAGAGTGGTGGATTCCCACGGAGTTAGTATACCTTCTGCGTCCGGGGGTAGATGAATGTCCGGCAATCAGGTGCAGGGACCCCCGACTGTCTCTGAATCTATCCGTCGGCAGCTGGCTGATACGTTCTCGTTGACGCGGAGCCATCATCGTGGCTATGGCCCTCCCGCTGTTTCGTTTTCGTGTTTGGACACCGACAGGGAAACGAGCTTGAGAGAAGCTACATTTGAAATGCCGGGAATCTCTTTAAAATGAAGGGACCATTTTCTCTTTTAACGGAGAGATTTTTTCGAAATTGACCGTGAAGGATATGCACCACGTTCCGGGTGAAAAGCACCGGAAAGTGGTGCGTGCAAAGTAGTCGCAAGCGCGGATTTAACGGTTACGATCGCATAAATTTAAGGACCTTTGCTTCAGGCATTTATCAGCTTTTAGTTTAACAAATTACGTGGAGAAAATGGAAAAATATTTCGTTTGGCGACGCTGTCTTAACCACTAAGTATGTTTTTAAAAAAGATTCTTTTTCTATTTACTTTGTAATGTTTTCCAGACGGCTAATGACAATAACTTGTATTATTTCTAGAAATCTTTTCAATATGATTGGCATATTAAAAAATGTATGCAGACGTTTATTATTTATAACATAATAAACGGCGCAAATGCATGATGTAGGAAATTTCAATTAAATAGATACCTAGAATGACGATAGAGATTTACAATGATGATGGTGTGTCATCGCGATTCTGTACCCGCAGCAGCCGATTCTGAAAATGATAACACCGGAAATTCACAGTGGCGGCTGCATACGCGCGGTTCACTCAGCCGCGTTAAATTCGGCCATAATGACTCGACGATCGTGCACGTTCATTTCCGAGGAGTTAATATTCAAAATGAACATTAACAGGACGCGCACGCTACCGTTAATCTCCAATGGCATGTGGGACCGTTCACGGTGCGCCGGAGGTCGCTTTACTGCATTCGCGTTAATTATGCAAATGAATAATTAGCATTTCGATTATTTCGGCAACGTCACTGTCTACATCGCGGAAAATTTATCGCGCAGATATTAATTTATCGTTTTTCCCTCGCGCGCCCGAGCCAGCGTGGAATTTATCATTACCGTTGCGATAATGCGAGATGGAACGATCCACGTCGAGCGATAAAGTATCGATCGTGAAGCCGTCATCGCATGAATTAATAATATATAACTAGATAATAATTTACGACCGGTTCGTCAGCAGTCAATCCCGCTGTAAAGTCGTCAAGGTAGTTGTCGTAAAATTCGCAGGGCTCTTGTCTCGTAATGAAGATATTATGAGCCAGAGTTAAAGATTGCGAGACTGTCAAGCACGCCGTCGGAGATCGAGTAATCACGGACATAATGGAAAGAAGGAAATTGAAGGATTTTCGGATTCACAGCTGGAGAACTTCGTGAATCCCCCCTCCGACGGAACAGGGAACGCGGAGATCTACGAATATTAATCGTTTAAATTTACTGTAGAAAGGCTGCTGCATGAATCGAAGAGTGATCAATGCGAATCGATTTGACCTGGCTGCAGAAATAAACTGTTAGTCCCTATGAATATATTCATATCCCTTCATCAATATTCAGAGCCTACTTTCCTGACTGTCCTTAAATCCACTAAAATCGCGCGACATCGAACACGCTCGGCATTCGACGGAATGAGGCACGATCTTCGATTTCTCATAACGACAGTTCATGCCTTCTCAATTCATGTTCCCATTCCTGAAAGAGATATGTGGACGTAACCGTAATGATTCTCTCTTTCTCTGTCTCTATGTTTTCATAATGGAATATGAAATCTTGGCATAATGAATATACATTTTCACGAAGAAAATGGCCTACTCGGATCTTGTCCAAATGCATTAACGATTCTAATGTAATTGATAGTAAACACTCGTACAACTAATTTATTCGAACTTGGCACTAGTTCGGTAGGAATCGAAATCACATAGAAATGGAAGATCGGAGGACTTCCTTGGACCATTTCCAATTCTGCTCGACTTCCTCCTCTCTTTCATCCGTCATTGCCTGTTGCGTTATTTTGCTACCTCGAAACTACGTGGATCCGGAACGTGAGTCGTATTTTGAGGACCACGAGGATTAAAGAACTTTTGGCGAACCAGTTCACGTCTCGATCCAGAGGATTTAAGGCGCCTCCAACAAATAGATCGCTGCGCTAATGGATGGGAGTTCCGATCCGATATTGCCTCTCCCTATCCCGGCGCTCTGAGCAGGAAATTAGCAAGTCTTAGGAGATCTCTTGTTAATCGTCAGGGTGATTTCTGCGGCGTCGCTTTCGGACAATTTGCCGCGACGAAATTTCATTTGTTCCCTTCCTATTGCGTGCCAACAGTCGTCGACGAACCCTTCGAGGGTCTCCTCTCGCTAATCCACCTTATTCACTCTTTATCTTCTTCTATTTTATTCTTCCTCGCATTCGCTTTTCGTCGGAAATGGAGCTTACAGAATTAATCGATGCTATCCTGACTCCTCGACCGAAATGCATGGAATCCCTTCACGACTTCATCACGCTCATTTCCAAAGTGAAGGACGAGGCGACAATGAATGACAACGAAGAATGAAGAAGGAAATCAGATTCCGTCCGACATTTCTCGGAGCCGGATTAGAAAAGAATAGACTTGTGAGCATAAAATTCCCGAGGGAATCTTAAAGCTAGCGTAGAAAAACTTGTTTAAACATTTTTCTAATTCCACTATTACAAGAAGTAGAAAAAGAAATATTTCTTCCTTTCTCAAAAAGTTACTGTAAGCACTATTTAAAATAAAATTGTTACAATTATATGACCGATATCGTAAAGATAATCATCACAAGTAATTCTTTACGCAGTATGTTTTTACCACTATTTTTAAAATGTGCAAGTTTTTGCAGATTGTTTGACGGAAATACGTTTGACATAAATTCCGGACAATACAATTAAAACTCGTTGTTTTCCCCGTCGGCAATTTATATTCTAATTTCCCGACGTAATTACAGATATCACAGCGAAATTACACACTGGTATCAATAGCGCCCGCGCACTGCACCCTTTGATAATTTTCACGTTACAGCTGCGTTCACGCAGTCCGTTCTCCAGTCTCGTTTGTCACTTGACAAGCGCGCGCGTAATTAAAAGGGATGCATTATGAGAGAAAAGGAGATATGCTCACCTTATGCGTTAATGTATCACGTATATCCGCTCGAATGCTCTACTATCAGCGACCGTATGCGCACACACCAAAGAGCACCAAAGAAATCATCGATCACAACTGTGGTCTCTGTAAATCTTATCTTCCTGTATATATATATGTTCCTCACTGATACAAATTTTTTTAAAAAATTTTCACACGTACACCTCTCTCAGCAGGACGCTATTTACAAGCCTCTAAGCTCACACAATCCTATATGCTACGTGTGCTACATAAGTATTCGTTTAGAAAAATGCAAAACTACCGGCGGGCACCTCGATCGCGGCGATATCGGCGTATCACTGACTATCCGCGTTTCTTCTCGCACTGGGTCCACGAGGTGCCCATTGAGGAAACGCGACACGGTAAGGAACAACGTACCAACTAACACCGTACCGTCACGGCGCCACGGCACTAACTGACAGGCTGACGAGAAACTCCAGTTGGTCGACGGCGAGATGGCTGAGGAGAGGGGAAGTAACCCGCACGGCTCTCGACCCTCTCTCACGCGGTCGTGCGTCCTCGTCCGATCGCACGCGTTTGCTCCATCTAGCTTACAGTTTTCGCCCTCCATCACCATCTAGTGGTAGATCGGCGTACCCTCGTAAGCGCGCGCGCGCACCGGTTCACCACCCCCGTGGTAGACAGAAGGGAGGGAGCGAAACGAGCACGTGAGGCTGGTAAAGAGCGAGGGGTGGCGAACGGAGCGTGGGGGTCAGCCGAGGCCCGTATATGGGGGCGAGGTTGCAAAATATGTTGTAGAAATGGGGTGGCGGATGAATGCGGTCGCCTGTAGACTAGCGATTTTATTGATCTTTTTTTCCACCCTTCAGACGCGTATACACGCGGCTCGCTTAATTAAGCGTCCAGGACTAAGGTCCGTGTGCACCTTTGGCGAAGTATTTCGACATGGGCGCTGGTTAATGAGATAACTTTTTAGAACAATTTTTGGGGTATTTTGAAAATGGTTGATATACAGCTCGACTCCACGATCGACCAACCTTCGGAGTGTTTCGTTCGGACAATTGATTGAGAAACGCATTCGATGCACGCACGGTTTCTGCATCCGTTCGCAGGTGCCGCAATAAATTTTTCACGAATCAAGCAAATGCGAGCGATTAATTTTATTTAGTCTGTCTATTGTATGTACGATAACGCGGAAAATATTGATGACCAGCGTAAGCATTAATCACTGCAATATTAAATCGATATAAATTGACGTAAATGATTAGTGGCGTGGGAGTATAATGAAAACAGATGTATCGCCATCCGTTTTTTGACTGACGGAACATTATCGGCCGATCGTAAATTTTTCGAACGTCATCATTCGTAATAATTTATTAGCACCACGGACGTGAAAACCCACAAGACCTGCGCGAAATTGTGAGATATTGTGTCTTATCACTTTCTGGTTCCGACTCGTTCGATCCCGAGGGCAAACCAGTGGGATTCGAATTAGTGTTTATGGCACCCGTGGGCGTGCGACAAATCTCTTTTTGCGGAACGATTGCAGCAGTCCGACAAGCGGTAGACGCCTGTGTCACCGTTTTTCCTAATATCATTTTGATAAATATCTATTGAGTTTGTTTTGCAAAAGAAATGTTAAACGTTATGTACAAAAATACTATATATACAAATTCACACATCATAATAATTAACTGCTGACTTACGCTTCGGAGAATTTAAATGTATTAGCGTGCATTCTGACTGCCCGATATTTTCTATCCTAATCGGAAAATCGGTCACGCCGTAAATCTTTAAATAAACACGATTAATTGTTCTCGACAAGTTTGCGTCCCAACCTTCACAGCCGTGGCGTAGCGAGCTTAAAATGGATTTACTCGATCCGAATGCATTAACGACAGGAGAGAAGTAGTTGCTACTCTCAAAGAGTCCTCCGGCTGAGAGCGAGTGCTAATTAGCGATTCGATCACGAAGCTTCCGGCGTCGGTAGACAACGTCGTCACCTCCACCGGATTCTCTTTGATCCTCTTCTATCTCCGTTTCGTTCTCTTATTCACGTCTCCCTCTTTCGCTAACCTTTCACGTCTGTGGATATCACATATAGACGGCGCATACAGATGTCTAGATGCAATACCACAGACTTTCGCAGCAGCGTGCCAAAAAGCAGTTTAATAAAAACATGCTCTCTTATTCTTTGGAAGTTTAAGATTTATATGATAAAACTAATATGATGAGTATTAATGGTAAAAACGCACAAAAAATCATTTTTCGACGGTATTTGTATATTATTTATTTGTCTTTGAAATGATGCACATAAAATATTTTATCTGTAAATATTTTATCTTATAGCTGTGTATGTATTCGATTCCTCTTTACCATAAAAATGTTACTTGTGAAAATATAAATCATAAAATGTGTGCGTTTAATTTACTTCTTCTGGTTTTTTATTGTTTAGCGTGAATAATTATTGCATTTTCTGATTCCGATAAGATTAAAGCGCAGCAACTAAATTACGCCAAATTGAGCCAATGAATTAACTGCCATTGGCTAATTATATCGCAGGCTCGGGAAATGCGGTGCGAAAGTCAATAAATGCGAAATGCGTAGGACAGTGGATGAAAAAGTAAAGGATTACACGGTTTGATCACCGGCGTTTCGTCTTTACCGGATCTCCCCCTTAACATCTCGAATCTCATCGTCCTACTCGCCCTTCCACGGACCAATCCCCGAGTCTGTGTACGCAAAAGAGGGAGGACATGCGCCCGCAGACAAGAGATCTAATATACCCGTCGGTTACATTAGCCGGATTTAATTTAAGCTCCGACCCCGCTACGTAAGCGTGCCGCTTATGCTCTCTTCCTACCGCGAATGAGAACAAACGTTAGCCCGAGGAGAAGGAAACCCTTCGAGAAACGGCATAACCTGACGGAGGGCAAAAGAGAGATGGATGAAAGATAGGGTGTGTGTCGGTAGCGAGAGACGTCGTTTATTGTAATTGCGCTGTCGCGCGCGAGCAAAATGCCGCTTTCCATGGCTAACTGAATATATTCGACTGTTTCAGAACTAATACTGTTTCAAAAGAGGGACAGTTTCATTAACGAGCGAAAAAACGCCCCTCTTTTTCGTTATCATGCCACACTTTGTGTTCACTCCACGATAAACCTGGTACTCCAAGCTCTTATTGATTCATCCGCGTTGAAGTTCGGAATGCCATTTAACGATCGATCACACTTTACTTCGAAGCTAATATATTATCGAAGATCGAAGAGATACACGTGATACGACAGCTTTCTCGAGACAAAGATAAGCGATCGCTGCGTACGGAGGAATGTCAAGATATTTCCTCTCGTGGCTTGCTGTTTGCCCGCCATTCGGTCGCCTTTCTTTTTCGTACGTCGACAAATACGACAGTCTGAGAGGAAGAGAGACAGACGAGACTAGCTCATATTTATTTATGAGAGACGAAGTGGCGCACGGTTTGTCTGCTTGGCGTGGAAATATACATCCTTGCCGCGCGTAGCGCGTAAGCGCAAGGGGGCACGAGGCGTTGGCGAAAAGTTGCGCGCCGTGAGTTCCTAAGCGCCGCGGAAAACTTTCGACGCGCCCGAGCGAAATCGCACGTTTCATTGTTACTTTTGTACGTTTTTGGGCGACGATATGGTAGATGCTCAGCCACCGTCGTCGCCGAATGTATGGCGCAAATAAAACTGCCACGTCGGACGAAGTTACCGTAACCGTTTTTAGTGCTTTATGACATTCGTAAATCTTCGCTGCCGCAGGAAGAGGCTCGAATCCTTCCGAGGACACCGACTATCTCCACCGAAAATTGACGAGGTCACTGTGTCGGAGGAAACGAAGTTCCCCGCGACCCGCTGAATAATCGCGCTGGACATCGGAGTCGTGAACTTCCTTAGAGGAATATATCACGTGTACGCAAAAAAGATCCATCGTGAAACTTGCCACTGTTATTATATGCGCGATGGTTTCCGATTGCGGTTTTTTTCGCTGATTTGTGAAATTACGATTTCTTTTTTTATGAGAAAAAAGTTTTATATCGCAATTGTATATAGAAAATCAGTGTATTAGAAAGTTACATTGTGTTAGAAAAAAAGATTAAGTTTTCTAAAGTGCATTTCTAACACTAATCCTTTTTTTGTACGTGAGAAGAAAGTTAGAAAAATACTACAGAAGAAAGGCTATTTCTCTTTTTGTTAGTGGCTCAAAAGTTAACATGCATAAAATAGGATTTTGAAAATCTACGACATTTATAAATTCTTGGGTGTTCTGTAAGAATGAAGCCAATTTCGAAAGTAACATATATCTTAACCCAAAATCTGCGGGAGGTAAGATTGCATCGATTATTAAAGTTTCCGAGTCTCTTTTAACAGTTGTCCCGTTAAGAGATCCCTTTGAATATTCTTTCATTTTTCGAAGGTTCGAATTTTCGAGTTTAGTCCTCCTGACCTAGGTCAAAAAAATAAAAATATAGCAAAAGTCGGTCAGTAGGGCAAGCTAACGTTTCTTGTTACCTCTCGTAATGTGTTGGACTATAATAGTACATTTTTGAAACTATTGTTTTACGAGTCGTAAATCTTCGCTACTGTATGAAAGAAGAAACGAATTCTTGCCACCAGCTGATTTCGGGATACGAGGAGAAGCCTTAAAAGAAATCTTTTACGACAAGGTTCTTTCAAAAGGATCGCAATATACGACCGCAAAAAATGAAGTTGATAGGAACGTCAAACTGTTGCAGATCCTTTGTTGCAGATTGCATAGAAATATTAAATGGTCGCCCGGTTTTTTATAAACTTCCAATTATACTCCATTATATTCCATTTACATCTACTAATTTCTTAATCTCTCTCTAACCACGTTATTAACTTTTATACAAAACTGTTTGTGTACTCTATATTTAACGTCTTTTCTTTATATGATACGTCAGAATTAGTAATATTTATTGTTGAGATAAAAGAAGAATAAAGATTTATTTCAATCATTATTCTCTCTCTAAGTATCACTTTTACGTATTTAATATTACACTTTTACAGTCAAAAGTATTAAATTGTTAAAAGTATATAAATTAAATTTAAAAAATGTTTGCTAAAAGTAATCTACCTGAAATTTATTACGGGATATTATAGTTGGGTTATAAGTTAGTTTTGAAACAATCTCTCTAAATATATTCTCGCCGATTCATCGCGATGTAGCGGAAACTGAAATGTTGTAGAGACCGATGATATAATAACCTCATATATATTCCGGAATTGAATAAAGATAATATAAGAAATACAGTTACGTTACATATATTGCGCGAGATAAATTCCCTTATTGATCAAAACTGTGCGTAGGCGAGTATACAATGCAATGCAATGCGATACTCGAAAAACTATTATTGAGAGCTTTGGGATGTTTTCCGTAGCAACACTGAGAATCTGATTTCACCCGGAATCTCGGAGCGTGTATGCGGCATCGCAGTATACGCGTACACGGACAGAGACGGTATATGGACAGAGATTTTATTGGAAAACGGAAATCCGTTCTCGCGTGGGTGCCGTCGGTTGAGGCTCGAAATAAATTGCGCGCCTTACGAAGGAGTCGGATCGA
The DNA here is from genome assembly GCA_901521435.1 of Crematogaster levior. Taxonomy (NCBI): domain Eukaryota; kingdom Metazoa; phylum Arthropoda; class Insecta; order Hymenoptera; family Formicidae; genus Crematogaster; species Crematogaster levior. The sequence goes on from CABEGB010000725.1 coordinate 628,103, forward strand.
CGGAGACTCTCCTCGAAAGAATTTTTTTATGAAACTTCGCGCTCGCCGGTAATAAACAGAACGTGTGCACGTGACATACAGCGCGTTTACCACTAAATCGCGTTACTCGTTAAGCGGCCTTCTCGTACGCCGCGTAGCATTTCGCTTTATTTCCTATGCAAACGAGTTGCGGCGTCGGACGGGTATAATCGAACGTTGAAATATGGTTAATCTAGGAGAGGCTATGGTAATTCAAGATATCAGCCTGCTAATGCAAAGTGTTTCTATATCGAGATATGAAATATGGAATAGTGAAAATTCGATTTGAAAAGGGAAATATAATCTGACAATAATAGCATAAAAGATGATTATGCAGCAAGAAGCCAAAATTACGTGTAAATATATTAACGTGTAAACGTGACGTTGATCTTAGCGATGCTGTTACATGTTTAATTTACGCTCACTAAGAAATTCATTCGGCATGTATATTGTATATTGCGATTCGGACGATGTAGAATTCGTACATTGCAGGGTAGCAGGTAGTTTAGGCAATATGCAAATCATTTGTAAAGTAGGTGCTTCAAATTCAAAATATAATTACATTCCGAGCGTGTATATTCACGATATTACTCGACTGTAATATTGAGTCACGCGTTAGTTTCCCCATTCTCCAGACAATGGGATGTAGCATGGTTTCATTGTTATTCTTAACTCACACGCTTCTTCATAATTGTTTTTGTGGTATTTAACGAAATCAAGATGATTGTGTAATTTTCTGATGGATCCGTAAGAAAACGGACGTACTGTAATGTGTTTACGATAAACGCAACGTTTTTTCTCACACTATTATAGATGCAATGCTCTGATATTATATTTCTTTAAATTTTATTATATTCCGCTATATTTAGTGTGATAGATTAAATTAAATTCATATTTCCTGATAGAATATAAAAATGTAAAAAATTGAAATCGGATATATCGAACCAAACGTTTTTCAAGCACACTAAAATGTAATAAAATTTAACTATGTTACTCGACACTAACTTATCGCAATAGCTTTCACCTAGGTGAATTCCGACGTCAATACGTTTCATCCCGTGCCCACCATTCCATTCAACCCTCCGGGCGCTCTTCCTCATATTGACTTCGTAACCCGTATTCAGCCGGCCATAATTTTCGTGAACCCTGACCAAAATCCTGACAGCCTATCATCGTTACTGTTTCGCAAGGATTCCAGCCGCAGTTCGTAACTGATCGAAAGGCGAACGGGAACTCGGTCGGTCCGGTGCCAGATTTCGCGCAATTCCTCAATCGCGTAACGATCGCGGCGCCGACCGATAAACATACAGCCTGAGACGGATTCACGACCGTATGTGCGAGACCACACGCACCGACGCGCACCCCACGTTGAAAACAGCGTTCCACTTAGAATTTCGTGATGCTCCCTCTCATTGTACCCCGAACGAGACGAATCGGGATCCAGACAATAACGTTGCACTTTCGACACGAGCGAGCGCGCCGACGCCACAGCGAAGACTTCGTCCTACCGCGCGCACGTGCGTGCCAATCCATTATCCGAATTGGCTTATTGAAATTTCTCGGAACTGACGGGGAACGGATGGATATTCATTCGTTCGGTCCGGCACTTACCAAGGCGAGTTCTCTCGCCCGTTCGATCCCATTCGGTCTCTACAACGTATACGTGCACGGACATATGCTTTCCGACAGCGCGCGCGTAGAACCATTCGACGGGGGAGTCGAGCTTGCCATTTAATTTCGTGACTTACGCCCGCTCGTTTAATTGTTTCGGCTGTCGAAGGGGCGCTTAGACGCTCGATGCGTCTTTGTCCGCACAGACGTAGAAATGCTCAAAGAGAGAGATTTCTGTGAGACCCTCTTTCTACTCCAGTCTAGTTATATTTAATAATGGTAATATTCTGTTTTCTCTACCCAATTAATTATTATTTATTAATTATTTTATCGTATCTAAGTGTTCAGTTTAGTTATTATGTTAAATGAGATATTAGGAAAATAATAATATCCATACTTAAATCTGTCGGAAATGTTATAAATTTGTGAAATATTTGTATTACAAATTATTTGGATTAATTAACTATTTGGATTAATTAAAGATGGAATATGAAATTATATATCTTTGTTATCAATCTTTGACATAGTTTAGAAGACTCCTTGTTCAGAACTCATTATAAAAAAAAATTTGGTGCAAAAACAATTGCGACTGAAAAACAAATTTCAAATTCAATTGAAAATATTTAATATTGAATTTTATTCTACTTAGAATTGTACTTTCAATTATTACATCTCCACTTTAAAGAGCAAGCATTTTAATTTATTGACAACTGGTATAAGTAAATCCATGCAAAATAAATGTTCTCTAAAGTTTCTCTAAAGTACTGTATACCTAAATAATAACTTCCAGAAATTATTGTCAAACATCGTCAAGCATATTTGTCTCTTACTCGTAATGGCCTGTTGTTTAATTTTGTGGCTGATGTTGTCTATACTGGCGCGGTTAGGATCATTCACAGTTGTCGAACGATTTCCTACCGCTGTGGATACACGAAACCCGCATAAATATACTGCTGTTTGTTTGTTTGTCGCTAAGGAGGGAATCCAGGGTGCGTTAAAACTTCCAGACTCATCCTGTTTGAATGAGCTTTACGTTCACGGTATAATTTCTTGGGACAAGATATATCAGACATCCTTTAAGTGGCTCTAAGCTTACGATGTTACAACGTCATATGTTGGAAACTTTATGAAGGATACAGCACTTAGCATAGATATCAGGACATGGGCGCTGCACTAGTTAGCACAATCTACAAGAGCCATTAGATAGTGCTCTAAAGTTCCATAGACCATCGAATAAATTTCCGACTACTTTCGTCAGATATGTAGATCATTATTCTGTTGCACTGCGCAGGTTTTAGCATCTCCATCGACCCTCCAGTACAATAAATCCGCAAAGGCGACCGCAAAATAGGTCCATTAAACGACCCTCTCGAAATTTCTCGAAACAGACTTCCCCAGGAATGTAATATTATCTCTAAATCCAGCCCGATTCCGCTACCGCAAAACGCAACGCAGTCGAATCCATCGCACGAAAGAGAAAGATTTGAAAGAGGGGATCACACACACCGCAAACACGTGTTGTTCTGCAGAGGAGAATCTGTGGCACCCCGTGTATCAAACGCTCGTAAATAATACCACTGTATATTTGAATGCTCCTGACGGATCCCGCATGCCACTTGGGAACGACTCTTTCCTCCTACGCACACGCAAACTTTCTATTCGCGAATGTGCGTGTAAGTGCACACGTGATATTCAGTCAGCAAGAAAGGGCGACACCCTCGAATTCCTCGCTCCTATTTACGTCCGGTAATGTCGAATTTTACGCAATGTACTTTGGTGGGTGAGGGAGGGACGGGAGACCTCTCCTGACAGGAAAGGTCAGCATGGCAGACGCCAAGAGGTGCATGGAGTGAGCGTGTGGAATTCGGGAAAACGCGGAATTCGAGAATTCTGGTACTACAGCCGCACGGAGTAATAACTCACTCGGTGCCCCGCCGCGAAGCTTAGTGACGCGTACCGTACGCGCATTTTATTCCGCAAGAGGCCATTCTCGGTAAAGCGTGTAATCCGGTTATTAATGAGGGTGGTAATCGCACGGCTATATCGTGTACGGTGGTAAAAAATGATGTATGCTCGACGATTCGTGCTGCTGGCGTTCGCCTTCGGAAGCTAATGTGTTTTCGGTAGGTAGGAGAGCCGAATGATTGATTACAGCAAATAAGAAACCGCGCGCCTTCACTCACGAGGATGACGTATTTACACTCAGCATTTAAAAATGCTTATACAAACGTAATATGGATAGATTTAAGGCGGAACCATGTGCTGTTCGAGACAATTCTGTACCACTTAAAAGCATCGTGAACTCAACACGAGTCAGGTCAATATTACTTCTTGGAAACGTATCATTGGACAACCTGTTACGCCTTATATCGGCGAAACGTTGTTTTTCGCATTATAAGAAGTGTTTCTTAGACAGCGGTATCCACGGAGGCGTATCTCGCGGTCCGGAATCGCGAAGCGCGAGGGTGGCAGGGACCGGCCGAAATCATATTTCATGTCAGTCGATGCGAGATTAATAACGGCCAGACACGTTTCGATTTCCCAGAAGTACCTGCCGGTCCGGCCACACACTGCGCTCGCTGAGGAAAAGCACGCAAGCGAGACCTCTTACATAGCTGCCGAGTGCTGCGAGCAGACATAGACGAAAGGGAGTCGTTGGTTAATTACCACTTCGACGGCGGTGGTTACCACCATCGCCAGAAGTGGGGATGATTTCTCACACTAGAGCGAATCTGCCATAAACACTCCAAGGAGTGTAATAACCACCTGGAAAGAGTGGTCTCATTGTTCCGTTCCATTGTCTTGCGCCGTACGATTGGATTTTCTCTTCTCTCGCCTTCAACTTCTGAATTTAACCGACTAGCATCTATCTTGCACGCTACTACCAATTACACTTGCGTTCTTAATTAACGCCAATGGCCATCAACGATCTCGTCCGCCTTCACGCGAGCGTTTCAAAGAGCTCCTTTAATGACACTGTGTTAAATGATGGGCGGGAAAATGCTCTATAATTCGTGGAAATGATTTGAGGTAAATTGATCGACTTGATGCATCACTTGACCACCTCGACAGAAACGAAGTGCTCCTAACGTTCTAATAATTTTTGTGCTAGTATCGAGAAATTTATTTTTTAGTCAACTGCTAAAAAAACCATTTCAAAATAATATATGATGTATATTTCTTTCTTTCGTCTCATTATGGATAATTAAGAGCTATTATCGACCTCGATTTATCTTTTAATGTACAGTACTTGGAAGCAGAAGAACAAAGTGCAGCTACTTTGAAAACAAGAGCAACTTGTCTCGATAACGACCGTGAAAGAAAAGTTCTCGGTGTTCTCTGGGCCGATGAGAAAGAAATGCTCGGCGGTTCGTGAGCAGTAAATCACGTTTCCTCTTCCAGCACGAGGATCGGTGGAAGTGTCCGGTGCTGTTTGGCTAAAGCACGACGGGGCGCCAACTGGGTGAAAAGCGGTGCGTACATATAAGATGGCGAAAGGGGCGGGTCTCGTTAGCCGCTGACAGGAAGGCGCGTATAGCTCATCGCGTCGAATGGCCTTCCGCTGCTGTGAAAACCACCGGCGAAACACGTTCTGAATAAGGCCGTGAATTCGGTCTGTGGGCGTTCGCCGTTTGAGCGGCAAAATGGATGAAAGATCGATCGTCGAATCCGGAACTGTACCGCCACGTGGCGCAAACGCCTGACGCCTTTTGAACGATTAATGCAAAAAGAGGGAACCACAGAGATTAATGAAGACTCTGTTGAAAAGGGAGGATACAGATATGATAAATTTCGATTTTTTTAAAATTTGATTTTCCTATTCCATTATTTGTGTTTTGGTTTATCTCTGATGACATATCTGAAAATATTTCTATCAAATAATCATTTCATTTGTTTTATTATTTGATATTCAGATTCTTTTTGTTTGATCACTGTCTACTTCATTAACGAGCCATTTAATAAATATAATATAACACAATTGTAAAATAATATAGTGTAACATTATTGTCAGATTAGATAAATTAAAATAAAATGGAAAAAAAACAGTCTATACACCGTAATTTTTTATTTCGGCGTTTCTACTGGATTCTGCTTTCGCGATGGGATCAACTGCGAGTAGCGGAAGTCCAGTCTGGTAAGCCGGTGGTGAGAGGCGGGACGGAGGGATGGCGGAAAATCTATTCCACAAACGTTTGTCATGGTCGTTATTTTAACAGTCCCACGAGATCTTTTTCCAGCTGCACGTATGCTATAGTTGTTGGTTTCGTTCGTTGCCATAAAATGGATGATATTGGAAGGTCGATAGACGAAGAAACCTACAACAACAAAAAGTTATCCCCTTGGCCCGAGATCTGACTCTCGCCCAGCGGAAGCGTCAGGATTGCGCCGCGAAAGTCGGTAAGAAAACGAACGTGGCTAAGTGCCTCGTTTCGTAATTATCTTTGAGAAACGCCGGTGCTCACCAAACGAACTTTTTTCAGCCGGTACTCCCCTTGATGAACCTTAGTTTAATTATGATATCTAATTATTAAATTGGATAGTAAAAATAAACTAATCTCGTTTCCGTGTAACTTCTCCCACTCGTCCGTAGTCTGGAAACTTTCTTTCCCTCCGCCGAATTAATTTTAAATCCACTTGATCCCGCCTATTACGTATTCACCGGTAAACTTTAATACGAATTCTATAAAGGAAAAGAAGCATCAGTGATTCTTATTGCTGAAGCTTTTAATATCACGTATGATCCATTTGTTTTATACCGAACGCGTGATCGAAATCCCTTATAATTATACACGCCTTTCATCTCTTTTAACCGCGCGTTTTCTAGCCGTTGCACTTAACGGTCTTTATTCACTGCAGATTACGGTGCGTAAGAAAGAAATGTAAAAGTACAACTGAGAAACGACAGAAAGATCCGTATACTCGAGAAGAAGAAACTTAAAGGCCGACAGCAGTGATTCTAGAATCAGTCCTCTTCTATTTTTCCTTTTATCGCGCTCAAAAGCAAATTGATCGGAAGGAAACAGGCGGTTGCTCTTCGCACGATGTAAGATTGAACGCGTTTATCCACGAATGAGAATGTGAGAATATCCTTTTACGATGTATGTCTCAGATATTTGGAACGGTGCCGCGCTTGGGTCACACTACTACGTCCTATCTTAAATTAGTGCAGACGTTTCATTTATAATGCCGCTGGCCATTATGCCATCCGGACACAATGGTATTGTATATGCCGCACGAGTTCTCACCCCACGGGCGCACCGCTTGGGCACCGGGAAGAACAATCCGAAACACTGGTCCTGCATGTCACACAAGCTTTGAAAACCCTGTGCTCCACGTGCGATGATACGTGTCAACGATCTGAACACCGTGAAAATTTCAACATTTAGACCGCTTTTAATCTGACGCCCGCTTCGCCGGACCATCCCCATTAGTCGCCATGAGAAGCGATTTCGACGAATGAATGAATCATCCGTTTTGACTTTCGGGGGCAGCAGCTTGGCGTGCGGGACCGCTTTCCATGCTTTATGGATCTCGGGGCGAAATAAGCGTGAAAACGTGGATTAGTATTGTCGTGTGGGAGACTGAAAAATTCCTTTCGGGAATGTCGAAAGGACGAAGTCATCGCGTCTGAGAGCGATCCGAGCGATTATGAGGGCGGAAGTTCCAAAAAGAACCGTAACGCTTCTTTTAAGCGGATTATTTTATATATATTTTTCAGTTATCCCGCGGAGAATGCAACAAAAGGCGCCGCGTGTAAACCCAAAAACTATGTAAATTTTGGCTGTCCTGGCAAGCGATATCACGCACGGGAATTAAAAATTAACCGGCTAACCATGCGAGTCACATTATCAAAGTCACGCAGCTCTTTCTGACGGAAGAGGAGAGCCAACGTGATTAAAGTTTAACGCGTGCTTGGGTCAGCGGAAAAAAAAACGCCAGTTGTCCGGCGCGCTAGCGCCGGGTAGATACGAGTGCATTCCACGTTATCGCTCGCGTCCCTCGTCATGCCGCGCTATATATCGGGGGTAGCGTATATCCTTCAGGAATTCCCGGATGGTCCCGGGCGATTTAAGAGCGGGACGGACTTCCGGATTTTTCTGCGGCATTTTTTTCCCCACTTGGCCGACGCTGTAAATCATGCGGCAGTCCCTTCGCGACGATGGTGGCGCGTCTTGGAAAACCTTTTCCTACTAGGCGGCCCAATTAAAATGCTCGTACTGCGTCGAAAAAGTCAGAGGGAACGAGGCGTGCATGGTCGTTCGCGCGGCCGCTTGTGCGCCAGTGATGCGCAAACTTTGCGAGAGCGTTGATAAATCTCATCCGGCCCGTGACAGATTTCCACAAAAAATTCACGAGAGCACGTGTGCGTCAGTCCGACATTGCTAAATCTTTCCGCCGTGGAGTTCGCCGAGAATCATCAATGTTATTGTGTCTGCATCGTTGGGTATTATTGGTCGCAAATTTACACGTGGGCTAAATGTTCTAGTAAATTACCATTTACGGAATACTGATAGGCAATTCAATTTATTGCTAAATGAAAATGCTGTTTTCTCCTGTAATTCTTGGATATCAAATTCTTAATTTCCAGATTGTCTACTGGCTTCGCACGTGAAAGTATAGCAGAAAAAACGCATTTGTTTTTAAAATAAATAATTATTTTTACACGCGAGCTCTTGTTTGCATATTAATTGCGACCATAAATTGAACACAAACATTTCATTGCTGCTTATACAAATAAACTTTGCAATTTACACAACGCTACGGCCATAAAATTCAACAATTAACGATAATTTTGTATTATAACGTGTATTGTTCTTTTGTAATGAGTTTACATTGTTCTCACTGACACTCTTGTCGACAAAGCGGGCAATAAAGGCCCGTTAATGAAGTTAATGACACGGCGCGACGATAAAGTTTTTAACAAATTTACAACCGCGATGCAAGAAAGCTCTTGGCCGATACTTTATTCCCTATTTACTGGGAAATCCCTTTGTCACTTTTACTATCGTACCGGGTGGTGCACAATGGCTACACGCGGGACACCGAGTAATATCGAGCATCACAGAGAATCGCGCGCCAACGTCCCAACGAACGTTTTACAGCCCGCCGTCGCGTAGCAGCTTTCAAAGCGAAAAGCACAGTGGGAAGAATCGAATTTCACACAATTCGGCTCTGCCGTGTTGACGCGAGGACGCAGCGAAATTGTTTTTCTACCCTGCTTGTGCTGCTGTCACCCACAAAAAGGAAATAAAGACACTTTCGTGAAATATTTCCGTGCCTCTGAGATTTTACCACGTGCTAGATTTTTAGAGGATGGATAGAAATATGTCCTAAGAGCAGGACAGGAAAGAACTATGATGGCATTACAAAAAATGTGTTATAAAATAGAACAAAATACAGAGAGCATGGAATGAAAATGGAAGTAATGGGGGAAGATAAGAAACAATAGTTGATTGATAAGAAGTACCTAAAAAATGTTGAAAAAAGAGTTTAAAAAATAACATGTACCAAAGCAGGAAGAAAAGAAATACAAAAAGATCCGGAGCCGCAACAAGATATCGTAGTAAAGATACTAAAATACCAAAGTTAATGCTTTAATCACTAAGATCTTGTCGAGACACGCACATGTTCGAGCACTCATGTAATTTTGTTAAAGTCTAGTCTAGTCAATGGAAATTCCCGTTAAGAATCACTCAACGATTACATCATTAGACTAAACGATGAAGACTATCAAGTCTGCGTGAAAGATCACATTACTGGGCCCTAGAGGAAAATAAAGTAGAAGTGGAGGTAACACAAGCTTGCGCCTACAGTAGGAGCAACAAGAACAAAATCGCGGCGGTAAATAGCGGCGCGGAAAGAGAGACGTAACGTGAAAGGCGCGGAATGTAAAGAAAACACGACATCCGCGACCGAGCGAGGAAGAAAGAGGAGCCGGTTAGCGTTTGCGCGCGAAGGAGAGAAAAAGAAGGAGGGGGGGGGGGGAAAGAAAGAAAGAATATAAGCATCGGACAAGGGGTAGCATAGCGGAGGGTTCGAAGCGAGCAGCTCTTTCACAACAGCCACGAAGGAAATCGAGGGGAGGATGTGGGAGGGGGGCGCCCCGACCCCGAGAATTACGAGGCTCAGGTGTGCGTGGCTACATTATTAAAAAACAAGAAACCTCATCATTTTCGCCGGCTCTCGTAAAGATATTAAACGGGAACTTTATGTTGCCGGTGCTCGTCGCGTGCGCTGCATAGGCACGTGCGCGCGGGGATTTCCGTTTCGTGTTCCACGACGACGCACGCATACACGCGCGAAAGGTGATGCACCTTTGCTTGTGGAAGGCGTCGGAGGAAGCGCATGCAATCGATTCGCGAACTTCCGTTCTTTGTTCGCTGGTGCGCGCCACTATTGTTTTACGCTTTACATAATGTTGCCGCGGGTTTATTACGGCCGATGAGTTACGTCTTATGGAGTTATATCAGCTGACACGTGCTACATCATGCTTATGGAATTATTAATTTGAGTGTAAATAATGAACCTGAGGTTTAAAATAAGTCGCGGCATTATGGCATTAAAGAGAGTGGAGTTTAATGTTTTATTCGTCGTAAATATATTTTCCTTTCGAAAAGAAATATCTTGTCGCGCGAATCAATAGGAAAAGTATTGCGATCAATAATCAAACAAAGAGAATAGTCCGTTATTGAATACATAATACTCGCGGATAATCGATATCATATTTCTTGATATCACTAATATTAATAATAACAGTTATCTTTTCGTCCATGTTTACGGCATCGAAAACTTCTCTCGCAACAGAATTTCAAGCTCATGCAAACTTGAATACGGCATCTTGTGTCTTGCATTCCGTGGTCGCTTCTTTCGCCACGTGTACTTCTGCATCGACTGGTGTCAGCAAGTTGAGTTCCCAGCCGATTCCGTTACAACCGTAGACAGCATGCGTACGTGTGCAACAGCAGATACACATACACATATATTTAGATAGCACGATCGCACGAGCCATAGGAGGCGCATCTCACACAAAGAGGAATACAGAGAGAGGGAGAGAGAGAACGTCCGGCTGGCTTGCGGAAAGTTGGCGCGCTGGCGCTAACAAGCAGGTGTTGCAGGTGCCACGAAACCTCTATCCTACCTGTACCACCATCGCTGTTGCCTTTCTCACCGTCTCCGCCACCTCGAAAGGCGCATTGACTCGCGCCAGCAGAGTTTCTCTGGTCCCGTCGTACACGAAATCCCCAGGAGTTCCGAAAGGGTTTTGCTGATTGTACCTTAGTGTCCGTTTAATATTGCACGCTTCTCAGACGATGTATTCGTCGGCACGTATTATGTCTATCGCATAAATAGCAATGCGCGATGCATTCGCGTAGAAAGGCAAGTATCTCATTCTGAGATCTTCGAATACATTAGCGTTGGAATGCCTTGGAGCGCTGTCATCTTCGATCGCGTCAGACGTCATGGTATATCGCTTAATCATGTTGCGCGTTCCATTTCACTTTGCTTTCTCCGAGTATATTTGCTACATTTTTAAATGCAGCACTTGATAATATTAGATATTTATAATAGATATTTATAATGATAATATTAGATATTTATGTTAACAAAAGATTTGCAAGATAAGCAAACATATATAATATATATTTGTTAATCATTGAATATACAATATATATATTTTATTTAATTTATTATTTATTTATTTAACGAAGAAATCGTGAGTTTTACAAAAATACACGACTGAGAACCACTGATCTATGATAATTATTTGTGTAAATACTTTGACACTGGAAGCTGTATATTCACCAGATTACATGTGTTTTGATCCTCGCGTCTCGACGAGATCTTTTTGCGCTCTTTTACGCCTTTCAATCTGAACGCTTGCTTGAATGCGCCAGCGCGAAATGGTGAATGATACGGGGAGTTTCTTTGCGGGTATCTAAGTTAAGAGAGGAGAGAAAAAGAATGTCCACGGCGGAGTGTACGACCGACTAGACTGTTGATTTAAGCGCGGCGGAACGTCACGAGAGATTGGTACGTTTGCATGGGTGCGAACGTATTTTCGTTTCGCAGTAAAAGAACCTTCACAGACTATTTATACTGTGCACGTGAACTGTGCACTATGATCGTATACAGTTTTATCACGTTTACGGTTTTATGAGACCGTTTAACGTGGGACAATAAAGAGTCACTTTAGGTCATAATATAAACTTGTGTAAGACATACGTCAAGCAGCATGTCGAAAGTGCACGTCCCTGTAATTCTTTTATTACTTTTTCTTACCATCCATTTTTATACATAACCTTCTTCACGCAAGCTAAAAAATGCGGTCGATCTAAGTCGAATAATTAATTCTGATTATATGTCACGATAATACTGTAAGTACGGAGAAACGCATTATACTCTTGTGACTACATGATTATACATTTTTATGAGCGTGGGATTATATCAGATTATATTAAATCACTCGCGGTAATTAAAAAACCTCGTTTTCATTAGCCATTTTGCATAACGCACTGTACAGCGCCTGTCCTAAGCGCTGTTCTTGTTCAAGAAAATAACGGCGCCCGGTTAGAGAATAGAAAAGTTTCTTGTGATATACCTTGTTTCCCCTATCAATTTCCTTACGACGTAAATCTACAGTCATAATCAAAGTTGGTACCTTGAGTACGGAGTTACGACCTCTGCCCTCGGTGAACGGCTGACTTCGGAAACTCGTATAGTCTAGGATAGATAATACGGACATACATATTGCACCGCGACTGTGGTATCGTACTCGTTGAATCGTGTTCTTGTTCATTCGTCGGCGAAGAATGTCGCGAAACACGCGAGCTTTGCCACTGAACTCTCCTATTCCATCCTATTCCAATTTTTTGTTTTCCTTTTCATACGTCTACGTCTCTCTCTCTCTCTCTCTCTCTCTCCTAAATCTTATTTTTTTAACTAAGAAATGTAAATAAAAAATGAGCTTTGTTCTATTTCTCTTCCTTTTGCTATCCTACTTCATTTACTCTTTATCCTCATGATATACTCTATCAACACATGGATGTTTTTATTTATTTTTTATTATTTTTAAGTTAGATTCTGTCATTTTACAATATATATTTTTTTCTCAAATATTTATCGCTCGTGAAAACATGTGGATGTATATGATGTGTGAATGGAAGTAAACGGAATGCCACTATCTATATTCTATGGATTCGCTAAGGCCAAATGATTGGATCAATCATTCTTGTGGATCCCCTGACTTTCAAAGATTTGACAAAAACAATCTTTTGTCGTCGTTTCGAAATAAATTGTCGATTCTTAGATGTTTAAACTTGAATATTTAATTTAAACTAGAAAAAAATTTGTTAAATGTGTGTGTGTGTCGTTATATGTTTTAATACAAATTAGTTTATGACTTTTCTACGTCCCAAGAAGCAAATTGCATTAAACTTCAAACATGTGAAACTTCCCTAAGTATGGTATTAGTCGGCGCAGCGTTAGAAATCTCTCCCGATTTCCGGTACAACGTGGTAACAGTACTCTCTCAGCTTGCAGCAAAACTCTTTTAATTTTGCAGAAAAGAGATTTGTCTTGTACCAGCGAGCGGGCTCTCAAAGAAGCTTGTAACCACTAATTGCATTGCGTTAATAGCGACCATCATCTATGCTTACCGACTATAACGCAGCCAGTGGAATGACTGCAAACTGATTATACGGGGAACAATCAAGATTCCTTTGCCTTTAATTAAAAAAAAAAGTTCAGGACTTCTTTGCATTTAATTAACGAAAAAAGTTTCGAATCACAGTATATCTACGTATTTTAACCGATTTTAATAACCACAGGTTTCAAATATTGGGTTGATGCATAATTATCCGCCGTTTTTTTAACAATATTTATTAAAAAAGACACATAAAAATTTAACAGAAACATGTTTAAATGATGATGATGATTTTCGACACACATTTTTATCACCTAAACATAGAAGAATATTTTTATAAAACAAAAGTAAGCAAAACAATTTTTACTAAAAAAACGCGCTTACATGAACAGCGAATAATTATGCATCAACCTAATAGTTTGCTTCGTAATTATTTCGAAACCAGATGTTACAGATAGATATTTTTCTTTTCTTCAGATTGTACATCTAACGAATAAACATCATTGCAGTATTCCTGTGCTATTTTGTATTATTATCTAATCTCTTTATCGCGTTATCTAAACGGATAGCGTTTGTTGCACGTATAGATATTGATTTGGCAGACGTGACAATATTCGATGGATCTTTGGACAGCACCCAGTTATAAAATGCTATTGAACCGAAATCGTCGGGGCGCGTTGTATCTTTGGCCTTTCACCGACAATCGGTGAAGTACAATCATTCAAAGTGAAATCCGTGCAAATATGTACTGACTGCTCGTCTAATCTCTCGCGCCGCCTAGTAAATACTGACAGGGGATCAATATTGAAATATCTTATCGTGAAAAGCGCCATGCATATCTGAAATATATTGGGAAACTCATCCTCATGTGCGTCGCACGCAATGATTCAGAATACTAAAAGGATCGTGACCAGCTAACTCTACATCTTTGAATAAAATAACACGAAAGCCTTTCAGATCATCTATCACAACTGATAGAAAAAAATGTATTTTCCACGCAAGATTTCCCACTCAAGATAAAATATCAAAAGACTATATTTTATCTTTGTTACCTATATATGTAGATAAATATAGTATTTGACATGTTTTTTATCTTTTTTATATCTTAATACATTTAATTTATACTTTTATTAATATTTCGCGAAAACTATACTCTTTCAAATTTATAGTCTCATACAAATACTGAATATATAAATACTGTTTATAAACATATACTTTTAAAGTATATAGTCTCATAAATAATTTAATCTATATAAATACTATTTTCATTAAAAAATAAATTTGAGCTCAGTAACGCGTGAACAATAAAAAAACAGAAGAGTCACGGCCGTCGCAAGTACTCCTGACGTATTGTATTGCGAATCTTCAATTTCAACTGCGAGGCACGAATATGAGAAATGCAGCTGCTAGCCAGAGATTTGGCAAAAGCCTTCTCGGGGTGAGGAGAGGGGGTCGAGGCAGTCGGCGAGAGGAGCTTAGATCCGTAAGCTCGCGGGCTTTGCTCCGCGTCGGGAGATCGACGGTCCTGTATTTCCTATATCCCGGCTGTTCCTTTGGGGTATAGTTCAGATCCTGACCATCCCTCGTTAAATCCCAGGGGGTATACGCGCGAAGGATCGTCCAGATCGTGCGTACACTAGCCAGTCTCGATGTTTTCGAACGTGCGTATAACGTCGCCATCTGCGACTAGGTTGAAATGCTGACTCGGGGAATGGGATGGTGTCGTCGAGCGTATATGCTAATACATCGGATCCTTTTTTTTGCTTTGAGAAAAGCAAATGTATTTTTGCGAACAATTTTTTCATCCATATGGTCTAAATACACATTTAAAAAGTGTATGTTTCTTTCTGAGTTTCAAGTGACTTTTAAAACAATAATAGTTACTTTTAATACGCAGTAATTGTAAGATATTAAATAAAAATCTTCTTTACTTAATAATAAAAAACTGTTTCTGCAGAAGTAACCTAGATATCCGAGTTCAGTGACACGTCTTTAAATAGAAATAGGTTAAAAATATACCGCCTTTGAAGATAAGAAAGCAAAGCTCAATGATATCCACTTTTATCTAATGTAAACTGGCTGAGAGGATTTCAAACAGTCCCAAGTAAAAACGATACGGTCGTTTCCACGAATACATTTATCTAAATCTGATGATAAACATCGCGGGTTTTGATTCATGAGAGAATCCCGATTTGCAACGGTTCCGATTTCATGATTTCGAAAATTCAGAATCAGTGTGAAGAAATCGTTGAAGAAAGCAAATCCGTTTCTCAGCCATGCTGCTCGCATATCCACAATACGGCTTTTGAAAATATCCTCGTGTGCGAACTCACCGTGAAGCAGTCGGAGGATTTGGAAGAAAAAAAAGGAAATAAAGGGTGGAAAAAGTTTTCGAAAGTGCAGGCAAATAGGGCGGTAGCCAGAATCGGCTCTGCGTAGGCCCGCGATCTCTAGGACTAAATGGCCGGCTTAGGTTCTGATCGGTATTAAGCTGTCAAGGGTTGCTTTTTCGAATTCCTCCTGTCGGCTTTAATCCCGTTCCAGAATGGAGCCGTCTTCAACCCCCTGTCAGATGCCGCCGGAACCCACGTCGTGACGCGCGGCGGGATCGTGTGTTTACGCCATGCGTACCGTGACTCTGTTAATCCCCCTGCAAAAGGGATCGTCCAGTCTTTTCGAGCGCTCTTGGCATTTAGCATATACCCGTACACGCCGGGACAACACTTTCACCACCGCACTTTTATCACGACGGGGGCGACGACATGTGCGGCGAAAATGGAAATTGGCAGAATATAAAAGAAGATGAGAATCCTAAAAGAGCAAAATTTCGTTAGGCTTTTTAATGGATTCGGTAGCGCCGTTTGCCAGGAAAATTATAACATGATGTTGATAATTTTTTTAAATTAATATTATTATCGTGAAGAGATAGATGCAAAAGATTTGTTTGCTATATTAAGCATATTATATCTTTCAATTTTTCCCTAATACAATGTATGAAATAATTAAACAGTAACTATTATGTTATTAAATCTATTCAGAAAATGATCAGTTTTTATTTAAAAAACTTATTTAATTAGTTTTTTAATTAATTATGGTTAATTTTTTTAAATAACGAGGAACTTTTACATAAAAATGCAAATGAATAGTCAGAATATTTTTAATAAACGAGAAATACAAATATGCGTTTCGATCAGATTCACATCGTACGACACTTGATTGCGTTAATTTGTCCGCGTCAAATATCGCATTGGCTCTTTTATTCATTTGATACGTAGCTCATGTCGTGTGCACTTAGACAATGCGTCCGTCAATGCGTTAATATGATCGATCGTAATGTAAAAAAGAAAAGGACTATCATGTCATCGATCCTTGTTACTAACCGTTCGACGGAAATCGAGACGTCACGAAGAACTATCGCGCGAAGAACTATACTCTCAGATAGTATGCGGAAGCACTCGAGGAACGGTCGAGGACTTCAAGGGTGATGTCGAGTCATGAGTACTCGAGGTACTCGGGTCAGAAAATTGCTGATCAGCGGGAAATTCTTGGGTAAGCCTTTTACCCGAACGAAGATATATAGTCATTCTTATTGGCACATATCACTCACGTAGAAATCGTGATAATGTTGAAATGGGAATGTTATTTTAAAAATTGAAATTCTATCGAGAGAAAGACTGTGATTGCTTTCACAAGATGTAGTGTCAAATTAAATCTATTAAAAATGTTTGAATAAGGAAAAATGAAAATTGCTTAATGAATTTTAAAGGACAAATTAGGTTGTATAAAACTGCGTATATACATAACTTTCTTTCCATAATATCAATTAAGATACCAAATCTCTTTTTTTATATCATGAATTCTCCAGAAAGAGCTTGGTAAATTTATGTGTATTCAGAAAGTGATATACATTGGAGTTCATTAGGAAGCAATGCTCGCGCAAGGATGGCTTTAGGAAGTTTAGATTTACATCTGCGTCCTTCATCGATCTGCATTAAAATACTGCAGGTGGTTTGGGAAAAGAAGGGCTCTCCGTAAATATTTTGATGAACTTACAGGCTTACGGATATTCACGAAGGGGATGTGCTGCCAATGGGGAGAAATGTTTCTTCGGAATCCTCTCTAAATTGAATACAAAAAGATTCTTTTCATAAAGTTAGATCGAAACTGGGGACATTGGAAACAATTCTACACCGCACAATTCATGATCCTGATTATTCTTTGTGCGGGTAGCGATATTTCGTTATTTCTGCGCGTTGGACAAAAATTAAGCGAAATATGCATATTCGTTTATTCTTTATTCTGTATTCGTAACCGTATTATGCACACTGTAAAAAATTTCGTGTCGAAAAACACTCTTAAATGTGCGGGGCATCTCATTTCCTCCTATCCGAAAGTCTACGTGACATACATTAATCATGTCCCGTTCGTACTTAAGCGTAAATTTGATTTTATTCACCCTCGTCTCGTCCACAAAGCTGGGGTAGAAATACTTACTACCGACATTAAATTTCTTTATTATTCTTTGTAATTCTTCTTTTAAAACTTTCTAGTTCCCATTTAATTAAAGACAGAAGCGTAAAATTGAATAAATATCCTTAGATAAATATAGAGCAAAATGTTTGTGCTTAATTATCTGATTTTATATGTATATATATTTAGCTATTTTACGTTTGTTATTAAGACTGATTTATGATTTACGTTATATATTTGTTATTAAGACCTCAGATTATTAAGTTCTTCATCAAACAATTTTCGACCAGTGTTCTCTGTAAATACTGCAAATAATTGAAAGAAGGGATATCCAGGAAATCGCACGATCGACATTGAAACGAAATTCTCGGAATCAAGATTTGGATAAGTAAAAGAAAAAAAGAAGGGAAAAAGAGTAGGGTGTTCGACCGATCGACGATGGAGTGAGCGAAAGGCAACGCTGAGGAGCAGCGGGTGTACGCGTAATAAGGGCCAGTCGCACCCTAAGTGACCGGAATGGCGCAATAATTCGTGGCTCTCGTGACGTTAAGAGGTCTGCCCTTTGCGTCCGTAGGCCCTACATGTAGGTACTCGTTCGGCCTCCCATACGGTTTTGCGGGCATCGTCCTAAATATAGATCCCCTTACAACCTGACGTCCAATTATAGCTCTTTGATGCTTCGCGAGCGCCTCTATCGCGCGCGCTCACTTTAACACTCGCTCTTCGGTGATAATTTTATCGCGAAGTACTGGCCATTCACCGACAGCAAGTTGCGAAAGACAGAGAAAGAGAAAAAGAAAGAAGAAGGATGGAGATATTAATGAAAAATTTTTAAGGATTTACCTTTGAAAATACAAAATTGTCGTTTTCCTTATGACAAACGATGTTTCATAAAAACAGCTTTACCCCTCCGTCATTATATTATACTTCCTACATAAAGACTGCACGCTTTTTGTTTTTTTTTTTCACGCTCAAGGACAACGCGCATACAATTATAACTTCTGCGTGTTTTGAAACTGCGCGAGTGTATGCGAAATAGCAATCATATATTCTAACTCCACGATGTTTTTATAAACGTTGGCTTGACACGGTTAATCAAGCACACCACAAATTTATACTGCTAACATCGGCAGAATATTTTCATTACAAATATTTCAATTATTTATGAAAGAAATTTTATTTTAATCACCTATATATCGTTATGTTAAATAAATTGGTTATACAGAAAATAATGTTTTCGTATATTATTTTTGTGGAAGACGATACGATCACTTACTTAAAGAAATACGTAAAATTTTGTATACCGCTTGTTAATGTGATGGAAAATTGTTAATAAAGACAATTTTATATATTGAATTATTAAAATTTTATATTTTTTATATAACGACGTTTTTATGTAAATCATATAACTTACTTTTGTCTAATATCTTTGGACATTTTGCTTTAAAAGACAGTTTACAAATATACTGCTAAAGTGTAGCAGCTCCATCCGAAACGGTGATCTCATCGACGCATTCCGAACCAAAAGCTTGTTGCTAACAAGAAAGAATTACCCATTCTATTCTACCTTTTTTTCCCGTCCTTGCAGTTCCGACACAATAAGCGCTCGGCACGGACGGGCTTAAAGCACCCCCTACCCTTCCCGTCTATGGGAATTAGCATGCTTGGAAACCAGAGGGTCTCAGGTGCACCTATGTCGGGGGTGTTCGCGAAACCCAACCACTAACTCTCTACTCCTTCATTTGGTACTACCCCTTCGTTTTGCCTGTCCCCCACGTGGTGGAAATGGCATACAGGGTAGCGCGTTTTTCAACGACAACGATAACGACTCCATGGGAGTGGATAATCTTCGAATATGCCCAAGAATTGAGAGAGTTTGCAAATGTTTGACTTGAAAATGCTCCATACCGTATATTACGTTTAAGCTAATATCTAAACTTTCTGCTTTCTCACGAAGATCAGACTGGCACGACGAGTTTCGATATCTTTTTTCTATATTTTATAATTAATAAACATATTAATATTATGGACTAAAATAAATAACTGGTTGAAGCTTTTAATTATTTTTGTCTACAAGTATGAGAAGTACACACATGTAACGAAAAAATATATGTATGTTTCGTAAAAAAATTGACGTGCTTGGAGCTAATGGTAATTTTGAATGGTCATTCTGTGGAAACGTCAGAGTCTAAAACAAAAGATGGGAATTATACGATGGTGCACAAGCCGAAAGGTACATTTAGAGACGCACGCAACATCGAACTTATATGCTTGATGTGTGAGAGTTACCTGCCGACACACTCGTGAGTTATAAGATCAATACAGTGCGTGTACATATCCTCACGTACGTGCCGCCACCCTCTTACGAATATCACTTCGTTTTTCTGCCCTATCGCATCTATCTAGAGAAAAGTGCATGAGGGAAGGCGTTGATGCATAGACATATATATATGTATAGGGTGTCCAAAAATTATGCTCTTTGTAAAATATTACATATACGAGCGATTCTCTATAAATCTTAAGAATATCCATAGAAATGTATAATGAAGTATGTAGCAATAAATGTATTTCCACGGAAAATACGCGGGGTATTTATTCGCGAGATAGAATTTGATAGGTAACGATTTGTTCACTTAATTATCTCACGCGATTCATACGTTTCGTTGTCATTTTAATTAAGTCACATACACGGTATGGTGGAAATGTGCGCAATACTTTCGGATTTCAAAGATCGATATTTTCCGACACCCTATGGATATGTGCGTGCGTCGAGTATGCGATCAGGTTGCGTGTGCGTGAGGGGGTGCGTGTACGAATGAAAGCTCGCATGCCGATGTACATCACACTGGCACCCGCACGAACGAACCGAGTTAATAATGCACTCATTATTTTATCAATACCCAGAATATCGGGTACGACACGTCCCCGCGTATAGGGCTGGAAGGTGCTCGTAACCATTCCGCTCGTCTGCTCGTTGGCACCCACCACCACCACCACCCTTCACGACTGCTATTCCCAGGTTGACTGACTGGGCGAAGAGGAGGAGGAGAAAGAGGGGGGAGAGAGAGAGAGAGAGACGTGCAAGAGGGTTGAAACGAATTTATGGCCGAGGTATATAACCCGCGCTTGATGGTGAGCTCGTTTCGAAATTGCTCGACCATGTAACAACTGCGAGCATTAATATTTGATTGGCTATATGTGTGGTGGACTTTATTCAAAAATGTACATTTTTTCCCTTTTTTTTACGAAATTTAAAACCGTCTATCTTGAATAGTTGCGTTATATGATGGCACATTAAGAAAAGCTTACTATTAATTATCTAGTATGTGCTCATGTTCAGGCTATTAATCGCGATGATTATCAGGTGTTTTGTGTATCTCCAAAATTCATTTTTACGATAACTTATTATTCCAACTAAAATTATTCGTAACGCACGCATGCACATGCATATACACTCACGCCGCGCGCCGGGATTAAATGCGATAATTATATATTTTAATTAAAAAATAATCGCTGTATTCACATATATTCGCATATATCATAAGCGCATTAAAACCTGGTAAAGCCTTGTTTCGTTATATCGGCAAATTGGCTTGCGTGCTTGTTTGCAATCCGTTAAAGTTCGTGCAAATAATATCGGTCGCGCATCAATATCGTATCCGCCACATGTGCACGCAAAGAATATGTGAAGGAACGTTCGGCAACGGTTCATTCAGCGATGACAATAAATTACGAAAAAAGGCAGATTGCACGCTGCGGTGTAATGATCGCCTTATGAAATAATAATAAACCATCCTTTCCCAGCACTTGTTTGCTGGAAACAAAGTGATCAGAATCGACGGCGTGCATTATCGGACCTGCGGTGTCATTTACGGCCTAGATCGCGACTGGCGTAATAATAGCGATACGCACGCTTGGCATGTCCGTCATTTCAGCGTGAAAGCGAATAAAAGCGTCGCGTCGGATAGTTGATATAAGCTGTTTCGGTAGAACGAGCAAAACGAGAAGAAGAAAAAAATATACGAGAGAAAGAAAAGGGATAAAAGTGCATGTCGCACGCGACATACACTCCTGCCTATAAATACCTTATAATATTATAAAATATGTAAATGTGTCCATTCGCATCCTGTGTTCTTGGCGTTAATCCTTTTTATCCATCAGCCTGTCTCTGTATCGTAAAGCGTTATTTATAAGGAATAAAAAATTGTATGATACTTCGATATAACTTTGATTTTCTTCTAGACAAACAACAAGATTATTCAAATCAGATACTAAAACGATAATATAACGATAAATTAAATTAATTCATTGCGTTGTGACTTTAGATTGTTATTAGTTTTTTTGAAAGCTAGTCGGTGAAGCGTTAAATTTAGAACACATGTTAACTGTGTTCTAAATATAGATGTTTGGTCAGTACATAATACATTTTAAGACGCACAAAGCAACCGATAAATCTCGATGTACTAATGATCATTTTGACCACACAAAAATACACGATGCAACAAAGTGAATAACTGTCAGCAACTTATCTGACCGGACTTATCGCAGCTTGTACGTGTGCGTGTGCGATGTGTCGTTACTTCGGAACATGCACGAACGTGTTTGTGCACGTGGGACGATTTTAAGGCTTAAAGTCGGCCAGATAAGAGTAGCAGGTAGCAGGTGTCACGTCGACGATGGCCGCTCCGAGATACGAATTTGAAGGAAGTACAGACGTCGTGTAACGACAGATATACGAGGGAACTTTAGTAAAATTAAACATATCGATCCAACTGATTATCATCGAGAATGCTGAACCTTTTGCTTTTGTGATTATCTATTCGTATCAATAATGACTAAAGCAGATTTTTTTTAAAGCACTTAAAGAATTTTGACTGTATTTATATATTTCCTCATATATTCAAATAAAATTGAAGGTAAAAATATATTATCTTTTCATATCATTTAATCTAATAAATGTCTAATTATTAAAATTTGAATATTTTTAAACTTTGAATAGATTATTTTATTTATATAGCTAAAATATTGTAATATATTGTTAAATAAATATTGTAGAGATAATTATTTTATATTATCAATTGCAGTAAGTAATTAAAGATCAATAATTTGTGCCGCTGTTATCATGAAGCGCTTAAATTCTTCTATTTTCTCAGGCAAGCGGTTTCAGGAAATTTTCGAGAAACTTTCGCTGAGTTAAATAAGGAGCCACAATTAATCACTTACTGTTTTTCAACGGGTACTCGTACATCCGCGTTTAACGCTGTTTCTCATGGCTTAAACTTCCCGTGGACTTTTAACAAGATGGAATCTTGTTAAGCTCTCCTAACTTCGTCGACATCGCCAAAACTAACTTTAAAAACTGTTTTAGTGAAATATTCGAATATTAAAAAATACAGTGGGATTAGTATGTAAATTGCAAATGAATATTAGAATTAAATTTTAATTTCTACTAGCTATTTATTTATCTTAAGCCGCTCATTATATCGATCCATGATAATGGATATCAATTAAATATGACATGTAATGAAAATTTAAAACTATCACCAGCCTTTGAGTTCTCGAAAATCTTATACGGTATTTTAATAATAAAGCAAGAGGCCCAGACGCTCGACCTGCGTTGGCGGTGGATTCATTAATTTCTTGAGCAGAGTTTCTAATTGGCTGCCTGATCTTTTATTTATGACAAGCATCGATTTTACTGCGAGAGAAAAGTTCCGCGTTAATAACGTTAGTTAAATCCTTTTACGCGCATCCGAAACATATATTTATGCTTTCCATTTTACGCATTTTATTTTAACGATTTTGCTTCGTTTACAAAGGAAAGAGACGTGAGATTCTTCTGAAGAATTTATCATTTTTTATTTATATTATGATCCACGGAAAAGGTTGTAAGTCTTAAAGAAGAAATATATGAATCATTTTAAATTTAATATAAACTTAACATTTATATGTACATCGATAAAATAGCCGCGTATAGATATTACTAGTCGCTAGTTTACAGAAAGTCTTCGCCGTTTTTTCATCCTCGATCTTGCAACGGCACTTAGAAAGATGCTGAAAACAAGGAAGAGAACCCTTAAATTCATCATCGGAGGCCTTCTCAAAGATACGGGTCGTTAAGCTGGGAGCTTATGATTCACGATCGGCTTTGTATCCGCGAAGTCCGAACTGCTTCAATGAGAGAGAACCAAACAGAAAAGAAGAAAGGATCTGATACTAGCGGTGGAAGAAAAACCAGGCCTCGATCCTTCGCGTCGAGGATAATTGAGGGTTCTGTGAATCAATACACCGCACCGGGGCGCGCAGAACGATATGCCGGGAGGCTCACGGGATTTCGAAGTATAATGCTCGGTATCCGAGATATAATTAAGGCGACTTTTCAATTTAACTCCGATATTTTAAAAGATATAATTAAGGACCAACCCACCACTCAGCGACGAGGCCACTAATTGCGCAAGGGGGAATCCCTGAGGGATATTCGCCTGGAGGGTAGGTGGAGGCATTTCTATGCCTGGTATATCTATATATATATGTATAATACATATATATACAACTACGTACCCTACACCTATGGTACGGCCGTACCCGCACCATCGCATCGGTGCGCCGCAGCACGACATGAAACACACCATGGACACGTCCTGCGGCACGCCATGGAACACGTCCACCATGGATGTCCCTTGGGAACGATCCATCCACATTCTCGCACTGCTTCTCTGTCGTTCACGGGATCTCGCTCTTGTTTCATCTCTCCTACACATTATTTTTTTTTCAATTCTCTTCTATGCCCTCTCTTTCCTCGCGATACCTTCTCTTTCCGCATCCTTCCTGTTATCGGGTCCAAGGTCAGCTGATCGAAGGTAATTTTCTCGTCCCAATCGCTTCCGCCTGTCCCCCGAGAACGATCCTTTTCATGCTTCTTTTTTTATTCTAACGCGTTGCTCTTTTTATGTTATATTTTCTCTTTTCTTCTTTTTCCTCCCGTCTCTTTTATTTCATGGAACCGCTCTACAAATTCGAGGATGACGAAGAGATTGGAAGGGAAGTACCGATGGAAATTGGTTCGAGATGCATTGGGCCATCGACGAACTGAATAGAACTTTTTAAGTGCGAGCTAAAATTAAAAGTACCACAGATCCTCGGGGAAATATTCGTTGATCGATGACGAACATGTGCGACATAATTACCGGTTCCAACTTTTTTTGATTGTCCGACGCGCGCATGAGACAAGTTACATATTTTATATATGTATTTTATATGTATGTATATATATTCGTAGAGGACACCAACGATTCTCCATCAATCGCCAAAATATCATATATATATATATATATATATATACAAATTGTAATGTATAATAACATCAAGAATTAAAATATAAAATTTGTTAAAAAATGTTGCATGCAAATGTATAACACAGTAATGCTATAAAATAAATTTTAATAATGTCTTTATTGTTTTTAAAAAAGTCACTGTGTACTGTGTTAATTTCGCACGCAATGTAGTATTCATGCATTTAAATTCTCATGAAGGACTGTGGAATATCGACGCTGAAGAAATCGAATAAGCCGTGTTAAATTGCCGAAATTTTCAATCGGCAAAGTCTCGTTTACGCGGAGACCAGTGATCGATTTAACTGACTCGATCGGAACGAGGCTCACAATTTCGGGTGGTGTAATTACGTGATAAAAGTGGAAAGAGAATGGTTTTTCCGCAAGAAAATACCTGAATATAGCATAGATTTCAAATATTAAGTTACGCTATTATATGTTTGGTTAATGATGCAGTTGCAATACAATTAATGCAGTTTATTTAATAATATTGCAGATTAATATCACGACGACATAAAAGGTTTCTCTACTTTAATCAAAGTAACAAATAAAATCGTCTTGTTTAGTTTAACGTGTAATTAATCTCTTTCGATCTTCGAAGGATGAGAGGGCACCAACGATTCTCCATCAATCGCCAAAATATCGAATAAAATTTATTGTTAAACTTAATAATTATAAACTGATTGTCCGAAGAAGATGCTCAAATAGAAATAGAAACATTTAAAAAAACATGCATATTTAAAAAATATCTCACAATGTATTAAATACTTTTGGTCTGTCTTTTTCTTCCGAAGCAGTCGCTGATGATGCAAATACATGGAAATTCCAGAAACAAGAACAGAGCTTCAACAGGACGAAACATTAAATATTCTCATCGCGTTGTTAATACTTTCGTATATAATAGAAATCGCGACACAGTGTTGTGCAAGACGATAAGATTTGGCGAGCGACTGCTAGACGTTATGAATGCGATTTAAGCAGGCAAAGTCACGGCGCGTCTGTGGACCTCTCCTCTGCACAATATCGTAATCAAAGACACCACTGTCTTCCCCGATCGTCACAATAGCATCGTTCGAGAGGGATAGACCATCGTCGTCGTTGGCACTCAAAGCTAAAACGACACTAATCTCCGAGCTACGAAGCGACGAAAAGTAATGGATTTTATCTTGAAAATATCGTCTGAAGTGCCAATATGAATTATTAATGGGCGATTGAAGCGTATTTTTGGTATTAAAAATGGATTCAGAGATTTGTGTCGCTCTCTCTATTACTCTATTATATTTGCGTCAATTCGAGCATCGTCAATTAGAGTATGTAATTTGTATGTATAATGCAATTGAAATATAATAATAAACTATGTGATAAACTATCATCAAAATAGTCACGGAGAAATGTAAATTATTTAAAAATCTTGCATATCGATATATCGATAAATTATTGAATATAAATATTTTACATGTTCCTCATAACACACAATTATTTGCCAATATTTCGAATATATTGAAAAATTATATTAAACTTGACGAGCATTCGAATGTATATTTTACTATATACATTAACACTCATGTGTTATTTGGAGTTATCAAAACTAGTTATCAAAATTAATTGTCGGAAATAGCTGATCCTTGGCGTGGCTCCATTCACATATAAGAAAATTTTTGAATAATTTAGATTCTTTGATAAATAAAGATAAATATAATATTTGGAATTCGAAGATCAAGATATTAGCAATTGTACATTTGAAATGCATTATGGATGGCATAAGAAGAGTATTATTACTCTAGATATAGTATCTATTTGTGAATTTCATTGTTGTAACGTTTTGTGTCGTGAAACTAGGCTTGATAGTGACAGGAATGTTTGCTGTAGTGAGTTAAAGGTCCTTTGCATAGAGAATTCCCTTTGATAAGAACTCACGACATCGTCGCATCGATTTCTCAAAGTATTGCCAAGGGTCGACCACAAGGTTAGCGAGTTTCGTTGGAGAGGTTCACCAGGATTGACCCCTCGAAGATCAAAGGAAACCTCAAATCGATGGGGTTGCCCTGATTCAATTTATTCTTACCGATTTTATCGCTACCGACAAGTTTTCTCTTCTTTCTAGGAATAGGCACACCTTTCATTCGTTATTGAAGCAATGTGGGGATCAGCGATTTCCGGCAATTGGATAATGACTCCAAGAAGAGAATAGACGGTGACTATTCATTCTTGAGATCGAAAGAGACTAATTGTCGGCTAGATTAAATAAAGACGAATTGGAATAAAAAAAAAAATTGACATTTTCGGATGTTATTATTTTGCGATATTATTATTAAGACGATAAGAGAAAATTTGTGGGACGGCAATTAAATCGGCAAAACGCAAATTAAAAGGAAGTTATGATAATGATCCTGTAACTACAAAAGATTCCAGTACACTCATAGTAGAAACGGGGAACTGCCGGTTACGGCGACGTCGCGCGATTAAATATTTGTAGAATCGTCCCTTAGAATTCGCGCCCGCCGACAAAAGGGGATGCAGAGTATTTATAAATCCGTAAAGTCGGGAATTAACGACCGCGACAACCGAACTGTGCCATTGTCTTGAGAAAACTTCGAGTCAGATCGACGGAACTTTTCTTCTAGATGGCGAAAGGGCGTGCCCGTTCATAGGACGTCTGTCGGCAGTTAGCAAAGTATGGCACGCTCGGGGGAGCGCCCGATATGATTTCACGCAATTTCAGGGACAGAGGAACATTGTGAATCTTGGTGGAGTGGTTGCAAGAGCAGAGGGGCGAAGGAAAGAGTACGGATGGGAGACGAGGGGGACAAAGGGGCTCTGAGTAGAGCGATTAGCACGGCCCATTGCGCGATGCTAGTGGCACACAACAGCGACCCTGTTCAACTTGGACCGTTTCCAACCATCCAGGACTAGCCTTTATACTGACAGGATCGTCCTGAGTACAATCGGTGACATATGGTTGGAGTAAAAAGTATTTTCGTTAAAGTTACATCGTGTAGCGCCATATCAATGATAAAAGGAAAATATTATTTATGCAAATAAAGCATGATTTAATATTTTTTAACTTTTTATATTAAGAAAAATGATTAGCGAATAGAAGGATGTTAAGATCGTGATCTACGATATCGGAACAAAAAATCTTTTTCTCGTCTTTGATCGGGAATCGAAATGCGAGAGTTCAGGATTTTTATTTTTTATCGCGCAAGAGTCGCTCGTCCGTGGCAGGAATTTTTCATCGAGGGGCACACTGGACGACGCAGGAAGGGAGGCAGCAGGAAGAAGCAGCGACGAAGTAGCGGAACAGGGTGACGAGGTGCACTTAGCAGAAGGAACGGAATAAGAGGGAGTGATTCGACGGCGGCAAAAGGTACGGAAGAAAGAACCCTCGGAGGAAGGAATGGAATGAGATGGGGATGAACGGCGCGCGGGGTGATTGCAAAACAGGCAGAAATTGCACGCGGCATTTTTCCGCGGTACGTCCTCGCTCGAAGGACTCCTCCACTCGTGTCCGACGTACCTTAACTTTCGTTCGAGTTGGCCGTGGAATTAATACCAACTACCTTGCAAAACAGGCAGAAATTGCACGCGGCATTTTTCCGCATACGTCCTCGCTCGAAGGACTCCTCCACTCGTGTCCGACGTACCTTAACTTTCGTTCGAGTTGGCCGTGGAATTAATACCAACTACCTTCGACACAGTGAGAGCGCATCGCGCTCGATTACCACATTCGACTTTGATTTATGACGCAGATGTGATATCGCTGTTGTTCGCACGACGATAATCGATTTGCGAGATTCCTGAACCGACGATATACCGCCGTGGATCCGCCAGCAAATTTTTTTATCTCATAGCACCGTGACATTTGGCGATTTCGGTCAATTCTCTGCTGATAAAGTGCGCGAATGAAATTTATTTACTTCTCGTAAATCCATAAACGTCCCAGCGAAAACTGGGACAAATCATCTATATCTTTATAATTGTACTTATACTTATCATTTGTAAATACATATGAATCTGAATTATTTCAGATGTCAGATAATTTCAGATTCAGATAAAATTGGCATCGATGAGTGTTATTAGTGTGACCATATAAGTTCATTCGAGTAATTGAAGAAATAGTCGGCAGATCGCTGGAACTCACCAAATTAATTAAGGACAGACGAAAGCGTTATACAATCTGCTAATGGTAGAAAGACGAATTTGATCAACATAAATTCGAATTGGCGACCCCTGGCGCTTATATTTCTCGCTATATTTACAGCTGAGTGAATCGAATCTTTCAGGGTGTGTATTCCCCTTGCAGTCAATGTTTCCATTTCAAAAGAAGGGACGAAATCTCAGACGATCATTGTCTCATGGCCTCGCGGCATTTACGCCGAAAAGTACTTAACATTTTTTACGCACTTCTTTTACACACACGCGCGCGCGCGTGTTGGTACGTACATAGGAACTCTTTATAAAACAATTTAAAGTGTTTTACGACACTCTTCTGCACTATTATCCACCACGTTCTACGTTTCCTTATGAAGCAACGGTAATGACATATGGGCGCCGATAGATAACAAAGTACTTGCATTTAATAGCGATTAAAGGAAAAGGATGAATGCGCACGGCCCATAATCCAATATCCGTTTAAAGGAGGACGCGGATAATCGATTGATCACTATCCTCTACATGCGGAAGCAAATACCTACGAGCGTTATTACCTTTGATGTACCACATGTTACATACATGCATATTGATCCACTTGACCTTTCAAAGAAAATAATGTAGTAAATTGAATGTGTCTTTACCGTGTATTCAACGAGTCGAATTTATTTCTCGTTAGAATAGTCACATAATTTATATGAAAGTTTTAACAATATCGTACAAAGAGCTCTATAGAATTTGCCTGTCGAAAAAGACACTCGGCTTTATCAGATCGGATAAACGATGCTCTAACATTATCGTACGACAATTTACTCGATTTGTTGTCAAATTGTACGATAAAATAATTTTTTTACATATTTAATACCACAATATAATCTTTTCATCGTATTGTAGACTTTATATAAAACTTGTGACAGTTAATTTAAAGAATAATGTAAAAGTAGTTTAACGCTTCACTTCATCCGTAATTTCCGTACTTAAATATCGGAGACCTTCTTGGATCCATCGCCATCGTTTAACGAGTTGACACTTTTTACCCTTCGCGAACCGGTCGAGTAACTTCATTGCTATAATTTCCCTCTTAGTCGATTACGACCCTTCGGTGTTACGAACTGTCATGGAGGCGTTTCAGGATGTCGGATGATAGATCGGGCCGCGATCGCTATCGAAAACAAGATCGTCATCCTTTTTCTTTTGGCTATCTGCTGGACCCTGCGAAACGCACAGGCACACCCTAAAATCTCGCCTATCGCGTCCACTAGCCCCATTATTACAGCACCAACGGTGGAATGTAATTTCCGGCGCGTCAGCGAGGATCCAGATCGGTCCTTGTCGCTTGTCTCTGCTCATGGAACGCCGATGTCGACGAATTTTCGTAATTATTGTAATCGATATTGTTCAAATTTCACTATCATATAAAATTACCGCGAGTTCTCATTCTAGCAATATATATAATTAAAGTCTTAATGGTTCTTTTGTTACTTTCCTGAGTATCTTGATGCTTCGCTCATATTATAATGAAAACATTTTCAAAATATTATTTATTATCTTGATACCTCTATTATAAATTTATAGAGTATTTATTTAAATGTAATTTAACTTGTAATTTAACTTGTGTAATAATTGTAATGCGATATAAGAAATTGTAAATAATTGATGACACATCATTATCTATCTTTTACATAAAACATTAAATATTTAGCTTTTTTAATTCCTTGTACTTCTATTTGAGGCGACATAAAATATGACGCAAATACTGTTATTAATTATTGAGGTTATTAATATATTAATATATTAATGTTTAACTTATCAGAAAATTTACTTTACACTGTGTAAATACATGTACCGCATGTTACGATAATGATGCGACATGACAAGCAAGTATCAAAGCATTTCACGTTGGATCGCATATTTATGCACTCCGCATATTTATGAACACGATGACTCGATGCGAAAGCGACGACGAAGTACTGTTTTGTAAACGGCGACAATTTGTCACACGCGCTTTTGGCAAAACAGTCTGGAACGCGTCATAACGTTGAACGCAGTTACCTGGCTATGACGCCTTTGGGGATGGTTCGCCGGGGACGACGTCGCGTTATCGAGGGCAACGAGAGGCTGCTATTAATCACTCCTTGTTTGTTAAGCGGCGTACACACCTGCTTCCGTAATATCCTGCCTGCAGTGTATAACCAGGCAGCCCTCTGCACCAGGAAACGTATGCTTTCAAGGGTGTCCCAGCTCGGTAGTTGGATACTCACACACGTGCCCGTGTACAGGACCGAAAGTTTTGACAAAGCCGTATGTAGAGGCACTCTCTCGTATCAGGGAACGCGAGGACATTGTCGCTCGTTCGGCGCCTGATCGCTCTACAAGCTGTCGTTCGTCGACTACGACGATGACGACGCCAGTTCAGATGCAGCGACGATACCACCATTATCTTTTCAGCAAATTGATTAACGTACTTGGCGCCCGTTCGCACGAAACGAGCGACCTAGAGATATCCGCAGAATTGATTCAGGATGGATCAAAATAAATTATTGCAAAAATTATGAAACTGATAAACGAATGACTTTGTATCCGTTCCGCCATCGCATTGCGAATTCACACTGGATTGCTCAAAACTTGATTCACACGCGCGTGTTTTAGATTACTCACCGCCTGCGAATAACCACCTTAGGCATTCCTGGGAAAACAAGAAAGAAACAAGAAAGTCTCGAGCTCGTACAATCGCATACAAGTTTTAGTATACCTATCAGACTCCCACGAGTATCTATGCAGCGAGCGAAAGCAGGCCCTCGAAATTCCAATGGCCCTCCGGGAAATTTCCTAACATCTTGG
Organism: Crematogaster levior; assembly: GCA_901521435.1. Classification (NCBI taxonomy): domain Eukaryota; kingdom Metazoa; phylum Arthropoda; class Insecta; order Hymenoptera; family Formicidae; genus Crematogaster; species Crematogaster levior. The sequence continues at coordinate 660,167 of CABEGB010000725.1, forward strand.
TGGTCCAATTCGCCCTTGTGTAGAACTCCGGCAAACGCTTTCGCCTTTGGCTTGGTCCAAATAACGATGCATTTTTTATTTTATCGCACGTATTCAGCTACAACTCACAACCTCGCTCGCAATATACCAAAACTGACAATTAAAGTGCCGTCGCTCGCGAAAAAGCCAGGAGAAAACATTTCCAGCACGTAACATCAAAAGTAGCACTGTGAGGAAAAAAATAAACGGAAAAGCTACTCGGTACTGGAAATCCTATTATGTCGCAATGGTTATTTTGTAAAACCGTTTCCTTTTAAAAGCCGTATATGGTAATTTAAGCCATCGGCGGTCTCGTTAAAACGACTCTTTGAACACAGATCGTCGTCCATCCGAATGGATAATAGTCCGGAACCACGCTGCAAAGAGTATCCAATTACTATATAAGTAAAGAAATGGAAATTTTACGAATAAAGGAAACAATGAGGCGCATTCGAAATTAGCGCTAGAAAAGCAGTGAGAAATTCGAACTGAAGTATTGGTAGATGACAAAGAAGTTACCGGCGTTACAATGTTTTCTTGCTTATCTGAGCTTCACGCAAGAACGCGCTCATCAGGATTTCCACAGGAGACTTGCAAATTCTGCTCTGGTACGCTAATGTTGATTGACATCCCAGTGACGATTTCTGGAATAATGTCTGTCGAGCACTGTTCTGTCATTCCATTTGCGTTTTACAAACGGATGTATAAGATTTGTTTATTACGTACTGAATTAATGTAGAAGCATAAACATCTTTTCTTTAACCGTTTATTTTCCTATAATCACTACATAGAAATTATATTATATAATCTAAGACTGTAAGATATTCACACTTCATTGCAGTTTCTTATAAAGACATTATGTATGGTTAAAGATCCTACTCATCATTTCATTGACGAAGTTATTATTATAATCACATAGGCTGGTACGCAACCGCAACGCTCGTCGTATGTCGTTAGTCTCTCATGTTCGCCAAAGCTTTTTTCACGATGCCGACAACAGAACGATTCAGTCGAAACGATACGTTATCACTCTACAAGCACCATTATCTCATCGCTCTCGACGTCCGTTTATCAAACGATGCCGTATTTTATATATCAGCCTATGTCTCATTCAGTTCGAAGAATCTTCCGACATTTATCGCACACACGCGCGCTCGCGTATTAAGTAGTTGTAAAAATCATTCGCGCATATTCGGTCGAGCATGCTCTTTGAAGGTCTGCATTATGACTGATTTACGCCAGCATGTACGGGATGTTCGTGTCAAGGGAGATAAATCGTCGTGAACGCTCATAATTATCAAGGGGCCGTATACTTACGGAGAAAGTGTAAAATATTGTTGCCACGGGCCGACTTTCATCAACGAGAGACGTCGATAAATATTAAAAGATCCTAATTGGATTTCACGGGGGTTTTATCAGTCACTCAACGCCTTTGTGTAGCACAGGATAAAAGGATTCCAGAAACATAACGTTAGCAGTTAAAGGACGAAGTTACATATTTTTCAAACGTTCTCACACATTCTGAGCTATTAAAACTATCCAGACATGGGATAATTAGCTTTACGCGGTCGCTACCTTTTATGTCATAAAAGCGACGAGGTATTAATTATTTCCGCATATATCACGTCCATTTCAGTTAATCACCATATAATTCAATTTACCGTTATAATATAAATATGTCATTAATAATATATATAATATAAAATTGCATATTAATAGAAATTTAATACATAACATATATATCTAATATTGCTAATTATTGCAACTATCTTTGAAAATAATATTATTTTTATTAAATATGATTTTTAACTAAAATTTTGAAGTTTATAATTATTAACCGAGATAAACGAAGCTTCTATTGACGATATAAAAGGTTTTGCAACAAAAACCCGGACTACAGTAAGATAATATATCGATGAACGATCTCGCTTTTGAATTGAAGACAATACACGTCAAGCAGCAAGAGGTGGAAGAAAAGAGAAATCGCGAACTTTGATCGGCAGCTGAGATCAGGCGATTTACTCAGCTTGAAATAACGTTGATAGCAGTCTGGAGCTAGAGTTTTTTATCATTTGGCGCCTTGTCAATCAAGAAATATTATCGTGAAATTCCGTAATATTGATTTACGTTATGCTCTTATTCTTGTTATCTTTTTTAAACGATAAATACTTATTGTGTATAATCTGTGCAATGTAATTAAACACATATCACATCACCATCATATCATAACTGTAGTTTAGAATTATTAAATTAGTTACTACTCACACATATTTTTTTATATATATTATTTTATATATTATTTCATATATTTTTTACACAGTACGTACAGTAATTTCTCCTTTAGATAATAGAGCATAAAAAAATTAGCAGGTAGAATAAGAAGTATTCTACTAACCAGGTAAGGACATCCCAAATTGATGAGATCGAGAAGGACGTCGTCGCCCTTTTCACGAGATTTTTTCACCGCAAGATGCAGTTTTTTTATTAACGATAGGTGTACTTGATGCTCACAGGGACCCCAGGCGCTCGAGATCCGTGTTCTATGATCAAGATTATCTGGTTCCCAGGAAAGCCTGTCCTCCATTCGTGCCCAATAGGCACTGAGTGCCTGCGTACGCATGTTAAGAGGTCTCGAGGCTGGCTCACATTCATCTGGATTCCTACCCTCAATAGCTCATTGTGCCTGCTTTTGTACAATCGCATTTCCGAATGTCGCCCGTTTTATTTTGATTCACACAGCGCACCCGAAGGAAAAGATCTCCGAATACTGCACGAAACGATCGAGAGCTGCCGGGACGTGCCGTTGGTTTTGTCAACGGTCGCCTTGCATTTTTTCCACTCTTGTCTTATTCCCCGAGGAAGGGAAAATGAAATTATTATGCTTCGCAGCGCACAGGTTTGCCGCTGAGCTATTATGCACATTGAATGCATTTTGCCACCGAGTGCTTTTCTCTTTGAGAATAGCAAGGGGTCTCAACACAACAAATTCCGAAAAAACATTGAAAAATGATGTAATTTTTTGCGCGATCCAATCTTATATAAATTATATAAAGTCTGATATATTGTAAACTATATAAATATATTGTCGTATGATATATCGTAAATTATACTATTACTTGATTCAAAATTGAATACTTTTTAAAATAAATTTGACATAAATTTCTACATATTTTGGTTTATTCACAGACATTCGAGAAAAATCGAATCGTATTTTGTAATTCGAACACCAATAAATATGTCATAGTTTACCGACTTTTTTATGTTCGATTACTCGCGAGGAAAGGATCAAAAAGACGTGTAGATATTCCCGGAAGCCGCGAAACCTGCGATTTCCGTTATACGAGACAATTGGTAGCAGTTTCTAGAATACTGTGGAAGAACAGAACGAGAAGAAGAATGAGAATGAGAGAAAGCGAGCATGCGAATGAAGTCGTCGTCGATTGGAAGGTTAAACGCTGTCTCGTTCGACTCCGTTGCACCCGACGGGTTTACACGTGTGCGCATTTGTAAATGTGCACAGCCACGTACAAATGCATCTAGACTATTCACGTAGGTACGCGGATATGCGTGCGTAAACGATGGTACACCCACGCAAAACCAGTATACACACGTATTCACCTAGGTCGAGAGCCATGCCGAAGGGGTTGCGAGGCAGCAATAGTAGCACCGGCACGGATGTTGCTGCTGTTTGCAAAGCGGTGTATTATACTGTCAGCCATGTCGGGGATTAGCAAACGCAATACATCGGGCTTCGCGATCGTGCTGCGCATCTGTTCGCCAATCCAGTTTCCCTCCGCGCTGCGCTCACCGACATACGTCTCTATCCCTCTCTATCCTTCCATCTTTCTCCGACTTCGCTCGACTATGCGCTACCTCGTGCCTCTCCTACAACAGCTGCATCGCAATTGACCTACGTTGCACGTTACGGGCATGCACGATTCGCAAATAACGCGAAAACCGTTGTGCCGAAGGCTACACCCCGAGTGTCGTTGCTATAAACATGACGATTTGCGCAATCGCGGTACTTGTCCCTATAATTTTACATGTTTTTCATATCGAATCTTTTGCAATGTACTTTCCATCTTGTATTAGAATCTTGTCTTAAATATTAATGATAAATACTAATAATGATTTATACACTTTACGATGTTGAGGTATAATTGTACAGTAATACAATTAATTTTAATGTAAAATAGAATATTGATTAATTTTTAATTTATAAAATTAATTTAAACTTGATACTGTTAGTATTTTTACATAATTAGAGACAATGACAGGATATTCTTGTAATATTGTATTATGATACGTGATCACAAGAGCTATTTGTTTTTTCGTCAAGTGTTAGTATTTGTTAAAAAGACAGAGATATATTTGATGTTCACGCACGTTCTGCAAATACACGAGCATAATGTAAATCCTTGTCGTATCAATGCTGTTTACGGGCAAGTTGAGCGCGCAAATCTGCGTACTCAAGTCGCCGTTGTTACCCGACGATGTATCCCCTTAATCTTGTGTATTTATGGATTTCTAACAAAACAAAGGTCACGAGCATGCGAAAAGTGTCACCTTTAGGATATCGATCTGTATGCACATCCGATTAAAATGTTGGCAACTATTTATAGCTAGACGAAACTATACTGTTCTATTTAGCGATGGATTGGCGGAGGAAAACGAGAGAGAGAGAGAAATGACGATAGATAAAAATATATCCAAGATAAAAACAAGATAAATAATGTATATTCGTATCATGTGCTGTTCTGAGTCTCGACAGATTATCGATAGCGAATATTATTTCTTGAAAAATATTTTGGACTTTGATAGAAGGCGCTTTGCGATCAAACGCGAACTGATTCGTATACATTGCGCGAATCACGAAGTAGCAGGCGTCAAGGGAGTTTGTATAGCGGAAATTCTATCGTAAATAATGCGAAAGTTCGTGACACTTTTACCGCCGTCGACGAGGCGTAATGTGTATATACCTATTGCGTGGCAGGCGGTGCGAAAGTTGCAAAGTTTCGAGCGAATATCGTCGATTAACTCCTTCCGGGTGTATAGTTAGTAGTCTGCTAGTTTTCAATGGGATCGTAAAGCATCACGAGGCTATGGCAAATGGCAACTCCCTGTCAATATGTTAGAATAGGGTTAAAGACAAGTTTTGAAAACAAGCTGTGTAATTATCGTAATTATTACGTTGTAATTATCATTCTTTATATTTGAGACAAGCTGTCGCTTAGAAATTTCAACATCTCTACATATAAATTGGTTAAAAGTATTGGTTAAAAATTTTTCTAGAAGAAAGAATTGATTTTTTATCTTAAAATAATTATAAAAATATTGTGCTATTATTTTAATTGTATATAATTAAAATATAATGTCGCGCTAACATTATATTAATGTAATATAATATTATAACACTGTCTAGCAGTTTATATCTAGTGAATATTATGATATTTCAAGTACTCAAAATATATTAATAAAACATAAATTACAAAATTTTCAATGTTTTAATATATTGTTGTTTTTATTGCTTGAATGAAGAGAAAAGGTAAAAATTTCATATTGTTGATAAAAATCGATAATCCTTTAGCAAATGTACTGTACATAATATTTAATATTATTAATGGATTATTCAATAGTTTGAAGTGTTGTCAATAAATTATTATTTCTGAAACAAACGCATAGTAAATCCGGAATATAATTGCGACAGCAATCGTGAACAAATCCAAGTTACGCAAAACATCCCGTGTTGCGAGTTACTATAGATTACACTTTTTAAGTCGATGTGCCCATGCATGGACGAAACAATAACGAACGTCACCGTTGAAATGACAGCGAAAACGAGCCGTCGCCCGTTCCTAAACCCGCCCCTTTACCCGCAATGCACATTGCACCGCCATTATCACGAATGACGATGCAGACGCACGTCATTTTATCTCCCGACGCGTCCGGTCCGCTTCTGCGTTCTCGCTTGCGTACGCGTGTGTATGTGCAGACGGAGCAAAAAAGTGTTTCTCACCTATAACGGCTGGCACTGTACCGTTCAGAAGTTTATTTAGCCGTCGACTGACACGAAAATCCCGTCGAGGCTTTTATTATGGGTGGTGCCGTCAGACTTGGAAGAGGAAAAAAAATGTCAATCCATCCGGCAGCTTAACACGGCGCGCGAGATGGTACTAGGACCAACATCGCATTAATTAATTTATTTCGCAGCGCTGCCGTGGTCTTTGTGCTAATCTTCAACGCCACCTCCCGCATGACCCGATCCATCGCTCACGAGGATTTCCTCGTTCACGAGGGCTAGAAAACGCGGAAGGGTTCGTTAACACTGAAGATTCATTACGTTTCTAATACAGCGGACTAAATGACGGATTAACGAAAGCGAATTTAGGAGGAAGAGCATTCGGAGAGATATTTGTCTCGGCTGACTTGCACGTATTTTATATAGAGATTAGAAGCTTATATACCCAGTTACGAGCCTACAAGTAATACTCTGTGATATTAGCGACAGATTGCGAGAAACATTTATCGTGTCATAAACTTTTATAGATACGGTAAATGAATCGGTTGTGGAACCACGTTTCGGTCTCGTCTGCAGTAATCATTAAATGATCTAATATCTGCCTCTTCCAGATGAAATAAATGAAGAAGAGCAGCACATATCAACAAAGAAAATTAATACTGAAGATACAGTGTGATTGAAACTATTTCAGCTTCGATTTTATAAGATAGGATCCTTTTAAGATATGTCAAATTATCTAATTTGAGATATCTTATAAGTGATATCCGTTACTTGACAAACTATATTTATTCACCAAGTCGCGAAACTCTTGTTTATTTTTAATATAAAAAAATACTAAATATTTTTTAGTATTTATATTAAATTATTTTATATTTTTTTATTTTAACTTCGATCATATATGATGTTGACTATGATCATTAGAAAATTTACTTGGATTTCTTCGTGAAACATCATGTTTTTTAGATCACTAAATTATGAAGTCACTCATTTATTTCTCGCCTGTGATCGTCTTGATTTAATTATTTTCCTAATCGTTGAAGATAGAGAGTCGAAACATCCGATCTATAATCGCATCTTATTAGATATCGAAAGAACGTCAAATTACTCATTGAATTACTCATTCTCAGAGTTCTTTTTATTTGTCGAGTGTTAAATATCTTTTTACATGCCTTAACAATTTAGTATAACACAAATTGCAACAGATTGCTTTTGGATTTCGCCGAGTTAGAGTCTTAGTCGTCCCTTACAATTTCAGCTATTTGTTCGTAAACCGAAACAGCAAGGTATCCACACGAACGAATGTACTGTGTGCACCATGTAGAATGCAGGTATTTATCGGTGTTCGATCAACATTCCACGGAGTGCGTAGATGCGCGTGTGGCGGCATGTTACGCAATCCAAATCGGCCACACTTTATCGGTCGTCAACCGGAAACACGTGAAGCTAAAGGCGGCCGCGCGCGGCAACAGGATTCTTCCCCGGCACGTATACATGTCTATCCGAAGCGATCGATAAAATTCCTTGCCGTCTATTTTGAACGACGAATCACCGCAATCTAGCTTCACTTTATTAAAATCCCATCGTAAATAGAGATGCCGTAATTTTTGCTAACGTCCTCTCTAAATCATCGAATACTTTCCTACTATAAAATTGTTAAAAAAGGTAGAAACTTTAAAAGTAAAATTCGAAAAGGCATAGATCTCATAGGTAGTCACAGTCTCTTTGATAACAAGAAGACACAACAAAAAAAAGAAAAAAAGAAGTTTGAACACATTTCAAGTAGTGCATGGAAACTCGATCTTTTTACTTTCGTTTCGAGTATAGAGTTTGAAGTTTGAAACATGGACCAATAAAAGAGCTTCGGACATACGTCAGAGTGATGGTCGAGAGGATAGTGGATAGAAACGAAAACTCACGGCATGGAGATAAGTAGGATGCCATATTGATTGCGACTAACTCTCCCGCGGTCGTTGGGAGTTTGAAAGTGAGGAACTAACCACCACGAGGAAGAAAGAGATGGGGAGAGAAGCAGCTAGTTAGAATATATGTTTACTAAGAGAAAGAGGGAGAAAGTTGAAGAAAGAAAGAGACGGATGCGAACGGAATGAGCGAACAGAACCGAAGGTGAAGGAAACTTGGAGGAGAGAGAAAGAGAGAGAGGGAGAGGAGGTACAGACTATGCGAGAATTATCGGATCGATATTAAGTTGCGATAGTTCCCGTTTCGACTGCAGGGCGCTCGCGTTTGCACCCTTACAGGTCAACCCCCTGTATACCTGCCACTGCACCTGGCGACGACCTGACCCCACGACCTGTGACCTCTAGACCGACGCGGATCCGGATTATATCGAGCGATCAAAACCGACCTCCGTTTCCAATGCTTGTGCAACAGTTCGCACGCTTCGCTGTGTCGAGACAATTCCGGATTAGACAGCTAAGATGATAAAGTGTCAGCAATAAATATTCGTTGCGGATGCATTGATTTATGTACTTTACTAGATCTCTACTCTGACAACAAGCGAAGAAATTCTGCATCTATTTTTGCGTAAATTAAATGCTAATGTGATTGTTGTTAAGAGCAATATGAATATAACATGCTCTCTTTTTAAATAAAGTCTCAACTTTTACAACTATACATGTGTAAAATTAAAAGTAGATATCAAACTATATTCGATTCTCTTTACTTCATGACAGTTATATAATAAGTGTTCTGAGTGACTATTACACTTGACTGTGCCACTTTCAAACTTGTTCGCTTCTCTCGAAAAGTGTGTTATAACTGCAAACTCTAAGTGATGTGTTGTCGATTGACAGTAACGCATGTATGAGAAAGTTTTAAATTTTTCAGATACTAAAAGTTTCTAAACAGAAATTTCTTGATTTCTATGGATTTCGACATTTTCGAACATATGCTTTCACATATCTAATATATTTGATCTGTATTAAATATAAGACTTTTTATTGGAAAACATTGTAATTGAGACTCGTACATAAAAAATTTATTTATTCATTTAGCTTTTTATTGCATAAAGCAAAATAAATTATTTTTTTATTACGATTATGTGATTTTTCCGAGATAAAATTCTCGATAATGTATGTCTGTACATATCATGGAACTGCGTGGGAAGTATGAGATCACAGGTCATGTGCGATATCGCTGGACCTCTGATCTCGAAATGGTAGACCCCACACAGAGCAATTGGCGATTTTCACTGAATGTTATGGAGATCCGATGGATGGCTAGTAAGAGATTGTAACGCGCTATCGATGTGAGGTTCCATAATGCACGCATAACGGGAATGTACTTATCAACTTGCGTCATCTGAGGAATGTACTTTAGATGACCATTTGCGTATACGTTATTTCACTATCTTGCTTTTCTATATTCGTTATTTCCGTTTAAATTGATTTGCATGTAGAGAAACAAATTTTATGTTTACTTATAAAGTGAATAAAAAGAATTACATGAATATGAATTAATGAAATAATCAGATAGAAAATTCTACTGTGGATTTCCTTTAAGATTTGTTATAATTCTTGGTTGCATTTATTACAATCAATTTTTAAGATTAACTTGTTATGCCAACAAAACGCATAGAATCTAAAACATGATATCGAATGATATAAATCTTTGTTTTTGAAATTGTCTTTTAGTACTCACGTTTATCACAATTAGCGCTTGACTGGTGCTCAACGAGCGTCACCGATATCCACGTGCTTGCAGACAAGCGGCCGTCGTTCTCCGATTCTCGTTTTTTCCGCTTATATTTTAATCTCTTCCGCGCGCGTAGAGATGTCGAATAAATTCGTAACGCCCAGAAATCCGCGCCGCCCGGTGCAGATGTGAATTATCAACGATCCACTGGATTTAGACGGATCGACGAAACTGCACTACGTGGAAGTACCGACGTGGGAAAAAAATTACGGGGAAAACGATCAGAAGAGGTCACTGTTTCCTGGAGGGCTGCCTTCTACCTCGTCGACGCTTCCTGTGTTTACACTGCATCGTCCTGACGTCTCTCGTCGACTCTCAAACGTGGATGCCGCGCTGACAACTTGTCAGTAAGCTTCTTGTGGATGTTTTCTGACGGAGGACACATGGTGCCCGTACGTCGTCGCAGACTAAACTTATATACAAACCACGACACACTTCAACTGCTCTTCCTTTTACTTGCATCCTTCAACTAAACCACTGGTTCGCTATTTACTCTCGTGTATCTTTTGATAATGAGAATTTTCATTTCAGCAAAATTACTTTGGACGATAATTAAAAGAGTCTTTCATGGAACCATCTCTAAGGTTATTATATATAGAGGTCATTTTCATAAAAATTATGATTCTATGGTGTAGTGTAATTACATGTTACGAGTAAAAAATATCTCGTTGTAGAGATCGTCATAAATTTATTTTACGTCATACATATATGTTTGCATCATTATTTTTACAAGTTTGGTGTCGCTAATATTATAATGTTTTTTATGTTACTTTTGTGTTCCGAGAAGAATATTATAGTTTTAGTTTTAAAACATAGAAATTTTAAAGTATAAAAATAATAATAAATTCCTTAATTTTTTTTTATTTTCCAATTATAAGACAAATATGAACTTTAAATTCAAGTTTAAATTCTTCAAATTGAAATTTAAAAGATAATCTAATTTTTAAGTAAAATTAATTATTTAAATTTTTATTAAAACAAAAGTTTGAACATATGTGTATACATTATTATAATAAGGGTATAAATATTAATTGATTACTGTGATATGGTATAGCCTTTAATTTCTATTTTTAATATCTTGATAATGCTGAAGTTATATTTATTTAGACGATAAGAAGAATCGCGCGAGATAAACTTATGTTAAATTTGTTAAAAATTTAAACGGATATCAAGACGATCCTTCAATGTTATTTACATCTAATACCTTCCATCTTCTTTATTCTATATACTCGGCGAAGGAACGAAAAAAATTTTAATCGAGAAACTTTTCTGAACAGTACGAACCAAGTATTCGCTGGAGATTATCTTGCAGGCTTCAGATAACGCAATGGTTAACTTTAAAGGAAAAGCATTTTTACTCTAAATTACTGATAATTATACGAACAAATAATTATACGGCAAATTGTTGGTTAAATAAAATTTCAAAGTGTATGAGAATTTTTCTTATGTATTTACTGTAAGTTAACTAAAAGTTCTGTTATTTTTCGAAAGTTCTGTTATTTTTTGAGCGGGCATGCAAAATGAAAAAAAAAAACATTTTAATGTAAAAGCAATTTTAATATTTTATTTATAATCAATATGAATATACGAGGAGAGAGGAAAACGAAAAACTAGTGAGGATAAAAAGTAAAAATAATGAAAACGACCGATTATTTTATTTCCCATTTTCACTGTTTGCATTTTTTGCGTGTCGTATTTTAGAATAAGAGAATAAGAAGAATAAGAAAAATATATTAAAATATTTATATTATGTTAAAAATATACGTAGCGCATTAATAGAAATATTAATGATAAAATTTTAATAAAATTTTCATCTAATTGAAAAGAATGTCATTTTTAGAATCTTGAGTATTACACAAGAGCGCTATATTACTTTTTTTTCAACAGACAAACGAATGTTTTATTTATTTCCTAGTTGTATCTTATTTTTACACGTGGTACATAACGTGGTGCATAACTTGGATAGAAGTTATAGATGTAGGTTGATTTTGCACGGCTAATTGGAGTAATTTCTGTGGAACCGATGTAAACGTCACGTCGTTACACGACGGTCATGACTACAGACCTCTGACGTATTACGGCCTTTCACGCACAATAGCGAGACCAGAGAGATTCGTATTGTACCACTCTGGATTCATACGCTAACGTTCCATCTGCGTGTCTTCCATGTGACGAGCTCATCCACGACTATATAGTTTATTCTGCGTCTATATTCAGATATTCTGTTCAAGTTGGAACAGGACAATCATGTTCTAAGCATGAATGTTATCGTTAATGTTTCAAATATATGTAAATTGATTTTGAATATTTGTATAAAGAAATCTATTCTAAATACCAACGTTTGTCGAAATAATTAATTTTTTATGTACAAAAATTAATAATTTAAAAAGTTTTAGGAAAATATATGTAGAATAATAGCTTTAAATTAATTTTTGAATATATGAAAAATATTAACTTAAGCAGTCAATTAATTAAACTTTTGTAAAAGAAAAGATAATTAAACCGCAATACATAAAAAGAATGTGCTATGGAGTACTGCGATAACAGGAATATTTTAAATAGTGTAAAAGACATTAATTGATTTCTGGATATACAATCGGTCTGCCGTATTTCAATTTACGCACAATGGTGCAACCGCAAATTCGTATTGTATTAACCCGACTCGAATTGAACGCGAATATTCCATCTGTACGTCTTCCACGTGACGAACTACCCACGGTAATTGAGGTTTATGGAAATGGGCAGTAGCACTGTTCTGCATCAGCTAGCAATTATAACAGCACTTTCCAATTAATATTTCTGGATAAACAAATGACAACTAATTAACTCGTATACAATTTTGACAACCTAGATATTATTTTAGAAAAGAAGCATATACGACGTATTTCCATTATTCCTTTTGTCATTAAATATAATACGCGTAGCGTGTGCATTATGAAACATATCATAATTCCCAGTAAGATTAATGGCTGGGCGAAATGAAATATTTAATAATCTCAGCATAGTTTATAAATGTATGTAGGGATTTGCTGCATACGTATACGGTTTCGTAAAATCAATTTCTGAGCGATGCATAACCTAACGAGCGACACACAATGCACGTGATCATTACGCGTAACGCTATAAATATACTTGACTGTTGAATTAAATATAATAAATAGATAGGTTGGAATATATTGAGGGGAAAATTTTGAGCTGGTGTTAGCACCCTTCGGAAAGTAATCGTGCTCTTACCACGATACCCCTTCATTAATTATAGCTACGAGGGGGCAATATGCCAGGAATCTCGGATACTTTAAGTATAATACTCAGTGGGGAGCTTACACATCTGCCAAAGTTCATTTAGGAGAGAATCAATTTTCGCAAAATCAATATTTGTATAAATAAACTTATTCACAGTATTACCGATTAATCAGAACAATCTTATATTATATTCTCAAAAAAGAGAAGTTCTATTTGTATAATTTGTATACAATTTGAAGCAAATTGTGTTTTATTTACTGATTTGTTGTCGATGATGTAATTTCTCACGTACATAATTAATCTCATTAACGAAGAGACCATGTCAAATGTTAAACAAGGACATTTTTCATCTTGTTGATATTGTTTGTTGCGAAACGATTTACTGAATGCTCGAAACTAGCCAACTCGTAGCAGTTTGCTAAACACTTGCAAGACGCTGCTGAAATTCGAGACTTAATTACGAGAAAGCGGCAAGTTTATACGCTCCGATGTGCTCGAACGGGACCCCGTGCTTTCTGTTCCAGGTGGAAATATAGACTGGTTCCGCGCCAATGGGCATTATACGAGACCTGACAGTCAGGCCGCGGCGTGTTGCAGTGATTAATGCTAACTGCGAGCTATCCCTTCTCCGGACTATTGCCATCCACCCTCTCGCTCGCCGGTAACAGATGTACCCCCTATTAATCAATCCGGTCCTCCGTTTCTGCCCTCCTAGTCCGCGGCCGAGTCTAGTCTCTCATATCATTGCTCAACCCTTCTCACCCTTTGCGTGACGCCATATAGTCTATCTCATACGTGTGTTTCATGTCCGATACTTCCAATTTGATATGCTCCTGAGATGGTCATCCATATCTTGATTCCTGCACGTTACCCATCGCGCTCCACGAATATCGATAAACTGATAAATCGAACTAGGTATCTTGAACCGTAAAGAAGAAACGCGTTTAGATATCTACGACTTCATATTCTTCTTAAATTCATGAGAAAAAAATGAAGATGTTAAGAAAAATTCATCAGTATAATATTTGATAATACAAAAAAGCTTAAACATAAACACTATAAATACATTTAAAAGTGTATATTTAGAGTACAGCAGTATCAAATGCGGGTTAATAATATTTCGTATATAATTTGTCCCCGAGCAATAGACAACTGTTATAATTCTCTTTACATGGTTCCCGCTTGTGAACTACTCATGAATATATCATATTTTCAAGGACGAGAGTAGACTAAAAGCAACGTTTCCAAATTTTCATTTGCATTCTGAGGTGCATAACTTCATTTCATTCTGTCGTGCCATTGAGACAGAACGTTGACTCGAAATATATAGAACAGTCAAAGGAAGGAACTTCGAAGCACGATACATACGAAATGAAACAATAAGGAATATCTGAAGGAATTCGCTCTTGTCTTTTGCGCTTCACCATCTTGATTATATTCCACTCTTTCACAAATCGATTAATCGATCAATTTTAAATTCTGCTAAACTTTTCTCTCATTACAGTAATTAATAGAAAAACATTAATGCATAGTTCAGACTACTATCTGTTAAAAAAACATGGCTCTCTCTCTCTTTCTCTCCCTCTCTCTCTCTCCTTCTTTTTTAGTACGCCTGATGAATTATATGCTTCGTAAAATATTGTGCTTATATATTATACCACTACAATTTAACAACAATAACTGGGGTATGACCGTCTTTGCGCCGAGTAATTCAATAATTGGCGTGACATTACCGTCAACAAAGTCTTTCACTTAATTCGTGCTTTCTTTAGATGATAACAAATGCTCACGATTATAAGTTGAATAATGGAAAGGACGTAATGAGCCGACACGAAGGGTCCTGAAGCTTGAAACGCGCTTTTTCGCTTTAGGACCATGCCAAGTGCAACCACGATGTAGTATATAGCCACCCTAGTTATAGTACCCCAACCAGTCGCAATATTTTTCGCGTCCATTAAGCGCGACCTCATGGCGGGGTGATACTTTTTAAGTAGAGGGTAGAGGGAAATGTCTTATGGCTCTAAACCTTTTTTTGAGTATCGACTCGTCATGTCTTGTTCCGTTACCACGACCCTTCTACGTTTCTTATTTCAAGCGTCATTAGTTAAGATAAATTCGTTGCAAGAGGATGTATATTACGGATTATCTTACCGCAAAATTCTGTAGTGTAAATGTTACGTGTCTCATAGAGTCGTTTCATAAATAAATAAAATAAAACTTCTATTAAGATTTTGATGTATGCTTATATTATAGCTTTGTCAATGACATTTTGATAAATCGATGGACATATCCGTTCAAATTGTGAGATTCTATATTTTATATTCCTATTTTTTTATTAAACTTAATAAAACTAAAAAAATCAATAGACTTTTAAATACAATTGATTACAACAACTTTTATATTTTAAGATATAAGTATAAACATTTTAAAATAATAAAATAATAAAATAATAAAAAGTAAAATATTTTAAGTATCGAGTTTAAAATAATAAGATACACTTTTTAGTTTTGTTTCTTATGTCAGATATACTAATAATTAGGTGTAAGGAATATTATATTTGTCTTTGTCAATTTTTGCAAGAAATTTTATTGTAGGGAGTCTCCAAGTTTTGCGATACTCAAAAAATAATCGCGACATTCTTACGGTGCGTCAGCGCGGAGATAATTAATTGGAAATTAGCGGAGGGTGGAAACAGCAGCTTAATCTGATATAAGCCACTCGGTGAAACCTCGCAGGAGGTCTTCCGTTCTTCATCCATGGTAGCCCGTCAAGAGGCACGACTCACGTAGGCGGGGTCGAAGGCATGTTCAGGGAACGTTCGCAGAGTACGTTTAGGGAAAGAGGAAGAAGAGAGAAGACTAAAAAGTTTTGAAATTCCGGTCGTGGAACTACGCGGTGGAGGAATTGATTACGCAGCGACGTGGCGCGCGATAAATGGTAGTTAGCGGGGTGCTGCTCGGGGTAGATAGCGGCATATACCGACGGACCTAGGTGCGCGAATTCTTTACAACTGTTTGCTGGTGGTGGTTATACCTTGCATCTCGTCGACGAGATAGAACACGCAGTGTCGCCGTCGCGTTACGTGGCCACAACCCTTCTTGACGTGAAGGATTTTCCGCTAGATATCGATATCCTCTTTCACGATCCTCCGCATGCCTTCACCTGATGGTGCAACGAAACTACCCTATTGATTTTCATTATGCTGCAACACTCGTGGTCTTCCAATAACAAGGTGAAATTTAAGAAGACTTGAAACGGAAGGGTAATAAGCTTTATCTTTCAAGCTACATGTAATCTTGCGTGAGAAAGATTTTGTGTAAAATTATCTATAAGAGTGCAAAAGCGTGTTGTTGAAAATTTCATTTTTTGAAGAAAATATAATTATAATCTAGATATAGTAGATATAGTAGATCTAGATATAGTAGATCTTGACAAGATTACAGAGATGCACAATTTTAAAAGAGCTGCAGGTGCATAGTTACAATACAAATAGTATCCTTTCATGAATGATCTCAACAGATATTTATAATGTATTTGATGTATAGTTAGAATTTTCAATTTTCTGAGATGTTTGCAATAGGAAGTTATCTAAACATAACTAAACTATGTTTGTTTATAAAATATTTTCTATTATTTCAAAAACATAACGAATAATATTTAAAGAGAACTATGATTTTTTTTCAATTACAAAATAGTTATAATAATGAATAGTTTTTTTGAAAAATCGAATATAATTATCGTAAGAGACGATAACAGATAGAAATGCTTTTATCTCTCGTACAGAGACATTAAAGGGAACCGAGATAGGCTGATATGGTGGATACTTCGATAATAGTTCTAATCCCGATGTAATTACTCCCGTAATTGCGCAAATTTAATTTGTTTGAAGCTCCTGCTTTGGGTATCTCATATATCTCTGGGACGCGACCGTACCGTCTGCGCAGAATTTCCAAATCATAGATTCGCTGTTAAAAGAGGAAAACAGGACAATAGTCGGGCGACCACAGTGATAGACGTAAAAGTGAGAGTGAGCAGGATAATGGAGGTAGAGAATGGTTAGAAGAAGTAAGAGAGGGAATATTAATGGGTACGGAGAATGCGGTTTCAATTATTGTCGGCGGCGGACCCGAGTAGCCGTTTACATTCACGATACCAGCTTCACCGAAATTATTTGCGCAGTTCGTTGGTCGCATTCCCGATTACACGGTCCTCAATTTTCGTCGAGGGTTTTGCATCGTTTTAGACTCATATGTGTATTATATAAAACTTCGCATTCAATGTGTTTAATAAACTAATGACAAACAATTTTTTTTTATCAAAAGGATTAAAATATTAATATTTACGATATGTCTTAAAAAATTCAGATATTACAAACGTATGAATTTATGATTTAAATCTGTAGCCATATTAATCATAAAACATGCTTTCTTACAAAAATTCGCGAATTAATTTTCCAAATCGATTTAATTACATATTTAGAAAAATATTTGTTTGTAATAGAGGAAGATGCACAAAGAGAATTGTACGCGAAAATATATTGTATAACAGTTCGTTCCAAGTTTACGTCTCCCTGTTCTTTGTTGGCGGTCATCCAAAAATGTCTTTGCGAAAACTATCCAAGACTGGCAGCGTCTTCCGGCACTTAGTTAACTATCCTATCCTACTTCGAGCAAAATAATTGGTGACTAGGGAAAATTGGTACGTAATAGAATGAGTAAGCATAGTCAATTTATTATGAGGCTGATTCGAAGACAATCTATCAGTCGGTTAATCGTCCGTCGAAAACTCATGATGTCTTCATATGTCAAAATTCAAATTCCATATATTGCATATAATTGTTAAGCAAATACATTTAAAGTTAATTGAACAATTTTCTGACAAATCAAAGTATTATATGTTACAAAGTAACGTACTTAAAGTAAGATACGTTATTATTTTTCATTGTTTACACCAGATATTTAAACTGATAGCTGTGTGATAAACGGGAGGGGCATGTATATATTAATTACAGAAATGTACCTTTCAATCTTCAGTTAAGTAATATTTGTAATACCCGTAAGATAAAGTGCTTTTATGAAAATTTGAGTATCATCTACACACGCGCGCGGTAGCATGACATACGTACATTCGTGATGGTAGATCGAGGAGGCGTATCTTTAGGAATGATGGATCGCCCGTCGTGCCTTGTCGCCTTTCTTACATAATGCAATACTACAATATAAATCCAATAATTAATGACGACGATTAGCTCGTGTAGATAAATGTGCCAGTACGACATTGTGCTGAAGTCTTGGTTAAGTAACGTTCATCTACGCCGCAATTTTAGCATAGCTGTCACGTTCATAAAATACTCAGGAGAGTATGCCACGTGTGTATGTTTTTTTCGCCACTCCTCTAATGCTTTCTCGTCATGGTACTCGCAGGAACCACCCTCTGCGTGGATTATGGACAGGATTATTCATAAATCACGCTCGTGGCGTGAAAAGCGGCCTCCGAGCATATTGGGGGACTAATAACAATTTATCAATTACCGGATCGATTGGTCGCATAATCAAAATCGGAGCTTTGCGGGGTAAAATTGATTCTATGCAAATTGCGTCTTTATTGAAGCCGGATATATATTATCGACTATCATAAATATTTTCTCTCCAGCTGTATGCTCGCACACGTATTCGTTTAATACACGATAAAAATCATCAAAATGAGTTTTAACGTGTTTGGTATAAAGTTTTAAATATTTTAATAATTGTTATAGATAATTGTTTTATATTGTGAATGTCTAGAGAAAAATTTCAGAAAATTTAAGTTTATTGTAACGTGTAAGTAAACAAAATTTGAAATTGCCTTTTACATTCAGCCTCGATGGACCATTATTGTCTTTCAGATCAATCGATGTTGCCATTGTAAGCGTGGAGCAACCAATTCGTAAAGTACGATTCAGAATGTGGGGTTCCATTCTTCATGGACAAATGGGCATGGCATTCGCGAAAGTTCGAGATATCGTTTCAACTATCCTTTCTCTCTATCTCTCTCTTCTTCTCTGGAATCGCGTCGTACTCATAGCAATTACGTAATCGACCTTTGGCCCATTCCAATCCATTAAATCACGAAGGGTCGCGCGAATCCAAAGAGCCAGTTCAGGTTCGACCGCTTGCGACCGAACATATGTCTCGATTTTGTACCCGAAAGTAGACAGAGTGGACCTTTCGTGACATATCGCGTGCAAAATTGATTAATTACTTGTTTGCGCAACGAGCGAAAAGTGCCTCCGCAATAATTTTAATCTAGAACGAGATGTTTACTACATCGATATTTTGAAGATATTTATCTGTGAAAATTATTTTGTAAACAATGTAAAATGAATAATATCATGCAGGAAATAATAAATTATACACGTATCTGTCTGTCGCATGATTCTACACGACGTAGTAGCTTCACCAGCCAGATGCAGATTTTTTTCCTTGCAGTTTAAGAATACCTCAACGAATTTAATCTTGAAAATAAATTAAGAATCTTTGCATATAGTTTGCTACTGTATAAACCACCAGTACTACTACTTGCGTTGATACAACGTTCGAATAATATGTATGCGATATTTCCAGCTTAGACGTAAGTACTGGTGCACATGTGCACGATTATCCAACAACGACCGATCGCGGGATAAAGGCTCATACGTATAATCCTTATGGATCTGCGGATAACAGATAGAGGCAGAAATGACGAATCCAACGACCATCGATTATTCTCCCCTCGCGTAAGCCGTACGATGGCCGTAATCGATGCAATATTAATAAACCGCGATTAGCATGTGCGAAAAATGGATCGTACGCCGATCGCCCATGTGATTAATGATCCCGCGCCGGCGTTATACCATTAATACCTCACGCTGCCTTCCGAACGCAGTGAATCGTCGAATCGTAAAATTAATAAATGATTCCTATCAGCGTACACGTTGATGCTCACGGCCGATCATCGAAAGCGAATTGATACCACGTTACGCTAAACGCTCAACGGAACATGATCGATGTATAATGGTCGAGAGATATATTACCATTTTCCTATAAATAACAATCTATTGAAAGATATTGAAAGAAGATATCAAATATCGAGTTATAGTTTATATCAATTTACCGTAAATATAATCGAATTTTTTTATCGTTTCTTCTTTTTCTTTTATGAACCACAATCGAAGAAATATATATGGATTTTACATCAAGTAGACTTCAAGATTGTAGAAATATTTTCAAATAAATACATATACATATACACATGCGTGCTTTGAAAATTTCGAATTCGAAGTCCATTTTAATAGTGTTTTAATGTTGCACACTTAATTTAAATAATATGTATCGTTAACACGTATCATTATGTTGAAATAGATACATTCGGGAAAGGAACACTTATGTTTCCATTATATTTCGTATAACTAAACTGCACTATATCCGGATATTTGGGAAACAAGTTCGTTTGGTATACAGGATACAATAGCGAGCTTAATAGTAGCCTGTGGCCCTGAACCATTGGTACTCGCATAATCCGGCTGGATAACAATTACAGCAGTGACCCGCCCGCAATGCACAGTGAGACGGAGAAACAATGCTACGACAGTGACAGAGGTCGCGTTAGATAGGAAAGCTGGGTATGATGAATCCGCGACAATCAATTATCGCGATACAACCGCGGAGTCCGAGCGGGGGTTGCGCGCCTAATCCTGGGCTCGAATGTGGATGCAATATTAATAACTGGTGATTAGGGCATTCGCTAAAATATATGCTGTTCGTCGCATCTCGGGAATAAACAAGGTCTCACCGGTTCGTTTTCGTGTATCGGAATCGTCGATCCCCATGGACTCACAGCAGATGCGTGGGTGGAGCAACGGATATCGAGCACGCACACGTGTCTCGCCTTTATGGCGTTCGCATCGAAGAGGGATTATAAAGGAAGAAACGGAGAGCGAGCAACGAGAAAAGAAATAAAGAACGATAACCCCGACGCGAGAACTCACGCTTTTACTTTAACATCCCTCTTCTCTTCTCCGCTGTTCCGTTCTCCACCTTGATCGAGGCAATCCTCCCTTTCGCGTGATCCTGGATGCGTTCGTAATGATTGGGACGGGCACCCACAGTGCATGCAGAATCGTCTTGACAGGCTCGAAATAAATTTCGTTTGCTCCTTTTTTTGGTCCTGTGAGCGCAAGTTCAGACAACTCATCAATGTAATGTACGTGTTTACACACACCTGTTTGGTTCAATCTTTCGCTTCCTTTTTGATCCTATATAGTTTTCGAGATTTATTTTAGGTATAATTAAAGGGTATACCGATTTTTCATGCTGCTGACTCTCGTCATTGTATAATGATTTGTTGTTGATAGGCAAATAATAATTGTTGAAAAGTCATTCCGTTTTTGTTCACTTCATGGTCAAGCATGATCGTTTATCATCAGCTTAAACCGCGACGGTTTGCAGTAAATTGCACTTCGCGTTGCAGCGTCATGCCAGACGGTGTTATAACGTTTCCCCTCTTTCCTACCACCAATCAAAGCCGCGGAAATTGACCGTCTAACGCCCGCATACTATATGCACTTTTTCCGTGCGTCGCGCTTTTTATCCAAATACCGTGTATCGAGAGGCGCGATGAAAGTGTAACGTCACCTACACACATCGTGGATCGTCGATGATGTCCGATGTGTTCTCATCCGAATTTAAAGCTCCAGCGCCCGGCGAAAAAAATGTAAAAGAGAACGGTCGATTATTAAATATCAGAATATTACCGGTCACAAATGAAATTCCATTAAATCTTGGAGAAAAAATCCAGGATTAATATCACTTCGATCACAAACGAAATGACGATACTTTATGTTGCTGTTACAAAGAATATAGTTACTTTACGAGTTATCGAGTTTTATTATCAGTTTATTACGAGTTGTTACAGTATAGTTTCAGCACCGAATAAGACTATTATTGCACCTGTATAAAACCTGTAGAAGATTACTCGTGTGGGGAAATAAATCGATATAGAAAGTGGTAAAGTGAGACGTGTAAACTACAAAGGAAAGTGGTTCCTAAAGCAAGAAATCGATCACTCTAAACTCAAACGTATTACTCGTTCACCGATGTGATCAATGAGGTGCAATCGATTTGTTTGTTACCTGACAGCAGGGCAACGAAACAGACGAGCAGACGTTTCGCTGTTTGGCAAACAACCACCTCGTTCCTCGTTGCCTCGCGTTACTTGCGACGAAGAGCCATTCCAGTGCGTCAATAGACAAATAGCTGGCGCGTTGCATTTCAAGCTAATGCACTCGACCGTTTCCTCCGTCGCCCCGCCGTGTCACGCGGGGAACAACGTCCGAATATCGAATCGCCTACGCCACATACATGTTCGAGACTGTGCAATTCGCGAAAGAAGTACCGACGTCAAAGAGAAGCGTCTGTTTGAGACGACTCTATATACAGACTGTGTGCTTATGGTCGCAAGCACGCGCACACATACACATACAGTATGCGTGTGTTGTATCTACGTGTACTGTGCGAGCCAGCACGTTGAACGAAGCACGTCGTTCAATAAACGTATCGCGCGGAGTTATTTCATTTTCGACCGACTCATGTGTAAAATATCAAATAAAACGCGCGGAATGTTTGTTTAAGTGGTGGTTCGTGGTCGCGGGCGGCGGACGCGAGGGGTGCAGCGCGACGATAGGAGGTGGTAGGCCGGGGTGGATTTTCGACGCTACGTGCGGGGGAAACGTTAATATCGCGCTACCGGGTTTGCAGCGAGTTGGCGGGTTCACAAAGTGAGCGAGTGTTGACACTAGCCGCTCATTCCACCCATCCCTGTTTTCCCCTCGTGCCCTCCCATCCTGTCCCATTTCCACCCGAGCCACCCTTTTCCAGTCTGCGCCCTGCGCCTTCCGTGCTACCTCTGCCAGCGGCGCAAACCACCCCTGCCGTCGACCACATCCGCCCCTAGCGAGAGCTCCGACGGAGTTTCCCCTCACCTCTGAGCCGTCCTTCCAATCTTTTTTCTCTCCACCGTCCGAGAGTATACGTGAGTCGTAGCAGTTGCCGGCAATATCGGTTCAGCTTAATTACTTTCATGAGCTATTTTTTTTCTTTTTTTTCTTTTACAAGAGCAATGCAACGATTCGATCGAAGATAAAGTCCCGAAGGTTGATTGTTTCACATCCGTAGGTTCAACATCGAATGTAACGTCAGAATTATCAAGAATGTAGTAGATTAAAAACTACAGAGAAGCGTTAAAATCTCTTTTCAAATGTGCAGTATCTCTTGATACGTTAACATTAACCGAGCTTTTAATGAACATTCAGAGAAGGAAATATTCTAGTTTACGCAATACAACTTTCATGTATATATCGACGCAAGAGGCTGCGTCTATGTAGTCGGCTAACATGGTCAAAGAAGACGAAATTAAATTAATATAATCCGTACTGGCAGCACAGCCGTGCATTCGAGCTTTACCACGACGGAGGCAACAAATTATAATGCCATAATTGAAAATGTTCTGTACTGCGTGCGAGCAGCGCACATTGCCCCTCTGTGCCCGGCGTGGCACGAAAATTTCAATTTCCCGGTCCTCGTAAATCTGAGGTGAAGTAATTATTGTATTCCGCCGACGCTTTCTTAGACCCATTCATACCCCCACCCTTATTCCTTCGCAAGGAAAAGCATTTTGCGCGTCAGCTCGACGACCATGGGCGTAACTATTTCGTTGCTCTTTTCCGACGTGTTATTACGGGATAATGTTCATCGGAGCGAAACGTGGCGACCTAATAAAGGCGAATGCACTGTTTTTAGATAATGAACGGCTTTACGTTATGAAAGAAAATTACTCCAAAATAAGACAATTTATTTATAAATTTCAAATTATTTAAAAGAATATTATTATGATTATAGAAAAAGCATGGATATTTTTATCTTTTTCAATAATTTAATAATTTAATAAGTTTTCAATAATTTAATAAGTAAAAACGTAGATATTTTTTAAAGTTTTAGATTATAAATTGAAATTATTTATTATAACTATTATCTGTAAAATTAATTTTGTGCACAAATAATTCAAGAGTCTGATGATAATATCTTGTACATCAGAAATAAAAGACTAGAGACTTATATGAGAGAATGAGAATGCTTTCTAACGAGGTGGAAATTTATCAACGTTTACTGCTATAAAATGAAAGGGATGATGTCATGGTTTGTTCAGTTCTGAAAATCATCGCGTACTTAGACTGTTCTTAAGCGCGGCGTCTTACCCGATTCATGGCCAGCCGCATTCAAAAGTTTCTGTAGAAGTGTTGCTTGCTTCAGCTTTTGCTGTCTCGTTTGGCGGGTCATTTGTTAAGCGCAGACAGCTTTTACGTGCTCGCCGCATTTAATTTCACAATGTGTTTTAACGACACTACACCAGCATTGAAACGCCACGCAAACCGAATCAATCCCTCCCACTACCACCGTTCGTTACAGAAATACGCAAGGTAAAGACATAAACTGCGGGTGTTGAAAAAATTGCTGTCAGAGCAATGGTGTCGCCGAGGAAAAAGCGAAAATCGCGAAAATAAAAATGTTAAATAAAAAGAAAGATCAATTCACGAGAAAAAAAGAAATACGTTAGGAGGGTATTGAGAAATAACGATACTTTCTCTCTCACATATTTGACATTGTGCGATTGACTGCGAAGATTAACAACTTGCACATAGTGGAAGAAACCGGTGTTACGCCAATGAATTTTCTCCTTTCGAGAGTACAACTCTGTTCAAACTTTACGCCGGTGATTTCCCATCCCGCTGGCCCAGCGCCGATTAAGCAAATTAAATTTCTTCCGGAAATACCAACGAAGAAATCACAGACCCTACTACCATCCCTCGGCGTTTTAACGTCATTAGTGCGAGGCTCATGTATTGTATCGACCGGTGGAATATCGTCCTTAGGAGTGGGTGAGAGAACGAATGGGTGCAAGAGAAAAAAAGGATTTTGCTAGAGGGTGAAAACAGGTGGAAAACGGTCGTGAGTCTTGACTTTTGTTCGTAACTTTCCGCGGACACCTTGTGAACATTTTATGAGAGTTTTTTCAAGCATTATCGACCTAATGGCGTTTTAAAAGCTCATTAGAATCTATATTACAGATCTATTGCAGCTTTAAATCGTTCTATTTTTTGAGACATTTGAATAAAAATTTCTCAGATAAAATTTAAAAATAAAATTTAAAATATAGTAAATTTAAAATTAAATATCCTGCTTCTATTTTTTAAATGTTATAGATATTATTTGGCATAAGATATTTTTTTCATAAAACTTTAACAAATATAATATATAAATTATATAAAACTGTTTTCACTATTTGCATAACAATATGTGTGGCGAATTTTTTTCCTAAATATCCTAAATATATGAAAAGCGATTAATTTACATGGTTTAGCATAATTCTATAGCGTATAATTTTAATAAATAATTATTAAAATATTATTGTTGTATTTAAAATATTATTGTGTGACCTACAATATAGAGGCTTTTGCGACGAGCCTCAACTTGCTCTACGCGCTTGCGGTCTCGCATACAATTGATTTATCGATCGTTTTCTCGCGACGGCGGTGGAGTTTACCACAAATATTCGTGTACAAATCCCAATTCGGATCGTTTTCTCGTGATAAATTTAAACTCATAAATAAAATGCACGACATCGATTGCAAAAGCTCGTAATAGAAATAAATACCAAAGTCTATTTATAAAAGTAGATCGTAGTTTCATCGACTTGATTATATAAAAAATTTAAAATACCCAACTGAGCAGTGTACGTCCAGCAGCTCGTCATATGCTGTCAAGAACAGGCGACAGATCCTTGTTGGATTCGGATACGGACTGACCGACAAGCGGAGAGCACGTGCTGGAGGAAAGGCGCGGCGACAAATTTAATTTCGCGGAATTAGCCAACGGTACATGCAAATTGGCACGAAATGAACTCTGTTATATTGTATTAGACGTCCACCTGGAATTTCGAAGAGAAAACAGAGTAACGACCGTCGAGAGGAATGGGATAATTGAGGGCCGAGACATGCAGATCCGCTAATGAGAGGACCTCGTGTGTCTGAACGACTGTACTGTCGCGCTTTTCAAACCGCTTCTTCGTCTTTATCTCCCTCCATTTTTTTATTTCCATACCACATCGTCTTTCTACCACTTCTCTGTATCCGCGTCGTTCATCGCGTACTCCTTCTTTTTGCGGTTCCACTCCTTTCCCTCTGTCCGAACGGTCAGATTATCCAGGATAGGAAGACGTTTCTTGGCATATATTTAAGTTTCATGGGAACCGCGCTGCTTTTCAGTTCATTTGCCGCAAATCCATGATCTCTCTCGCTCGCGCAAAGATTTCTCTCGCTCTTTTGAATCCGCAGCGATCGCGGGGAGTGAGTAAGTAGCCTTGTCCGTAAGAAATTACGGTAATTCTTCAGCACCAGATCTCGCTCGCTTTCCTGGTAGAACTCTCGCACCGATTCGCGCGAAGCATTATCAATTGAAATCTGCTTTAAGCACACCGCACCAGTTACAGGTTGTTAAGAAAGTTCTCCGTCATAAATTTTCGAGGGCGTTATGCATCAGACCCGCTGATCGCTCAGTTCCGGGAAGTGGTTTAAGCAACGTTCTAATTAATGTTTTCTTTTCGTATTTTAACGGCCAGGATAACCGCGTGTGAGAACGTTTCTCATGATTCTTAATGTGACCGCATCATTTAAAAAACAACTTGAAAGGCGTCAAAAAATCTTTTTCACACAGATAGCTCGCTATGTGTATTTAATAGTTATGTACTTAGTAATTATACCTATCTAGAATATTATGAAGCGTAACTTTCTTTAATTTTACTAATCTTTTATTTTATAATCATTAAAGTAATAAAACCAATAATCATAATCGTAAAAATGATGGCCATACAATAAAAGAAGAGTACAAGTGGGATTCCAATTTAAAAAAGAAGACGAAAAATGATAGTAATTATGAAAATAATTACACCGCACGTTCGTTCTTCGATGTTGATCTTCTGGCTTTAAATAAAAGATAAAAGGAATTTACACGGTGCAAGAAGATGAAAAAAGGCATTAAAAGCTACCGACGCTCTCAAATGCGGACAGATACACTTATTATCGATAATATAAATGTTCGTTTGAAAAGTTGCTGCGTCGCAATCTTCGACACGATATCCGTTCTTATCTTGCAGAAATCACCTTCATCTGCGTTCCGTGCACCTCTTGCCTTTTCCATCTTCTTGTCCATGAGTTGGAAAGGCGGTCACAGTACGGAATTCCGGATTGGTCACGTCGATCCCGCATTAGTCTCGTGGCTAATTAAAACAGGTAATGCCTGTTTGGTGCGTTTACGCACACCGAACCGAATCGCCTGCGTGTTCGACGGCCGACACAATATCTTGAAAGAGACAGCCCTTACGCATCCGTGAGAGCTCGAGCTATACGACGGCCGTCTCGTACGTTAATTAACAGTCAGGACGGCGCGCGTATTTCGAACGTACTAATGAGTATTTGAGTAATGTCTTGTGCGCCACCTCTCCCTTTCCCGCGATTACTGACGTATTTTTTTGCCCGAAGTAAATTAACGATTATTAACAGCCACCATCAAGCGCAAGCAATAAGAACAAAAAAGAAAATTCATTGACAAGTAAGAAGTAAAGAAACCGTTTCTGCTAATATATAATATTTATATGCAGAATTATACTCAAAATTATACTGTGTATCTCTACCTTTCGTAAGATTAATTTCTCTAACAAAAAACGGAACTAATACTTCATGAAATAAAATTATTATATAAAATTTTAAATCTGAATTTAAACACGTGATATCCAATTATATAATATCCAGCTATATAATAATTATTCTAACCATTTCATAAAATAGAAGGAACCGGATAATATAACGAAGTTTAGCTGAGTCAACGTTTCTGCAGTAAAACGCGTTACGTTTTAAGCAGACTATCGCCGTAACTGCGACGTAGCACTTCAGAATGTCTCGCGATCGTATGATACTTTAATAGTGTATTTTAAAGATAAATGAAATTTAAAATTTTAAACCTAAGTTCAAAAATATATATTATTATATATTAATTTTCACAATGTAGATAGATATTGATTTTCTCTGTTCAGTTTTATCTTTCAAATTTTTACGTAGAAGAAGAATCCTTTTTTTAAATAAGCGATTAAATTATTCGTTCTGTGTATAAAAGAAATCGTTTAATCTAATGTTTTTATGTTTAGAAAAAGAATTATCAAATCGATTTGTGCAATGCTGACAAGTTCGAAACAAAATTCGGAAAACCGCGCAATACTAACCCACGCACAAACAATACAGATTAATTAAAAATACAAAACACTCAATGTGCAATACTTACCTTATACGATGTTAAGATGTCTTAAATTCGTTGTTGCTACGATTCTCTCGACGCTCAGCAATCAGCACACATACACACATAGACACACACTGTTATCTGGAATTAATGTTCACGATTAAAATTTAGATACTTTCTTTACTGAGCTTTAAATTTTTTACTAAATACTGTTACATTACATTAATACTCAGGCAATATTAATAAGATAATTAAATTTCACTTTTTTGAACGAATTATCGAATCCTTTCTTCAATAAAAGATTAAATGATACATTACATTATTCGCTCTGCGTAAAAAGAATCATTTAATCCAATATATTCTCGTATATAGAAGAAGTTAATAAATTTATTGAACTGGCGCAACCAAAATAATATACAAAAAAAAATTCTACTCGCAGAGGTAGGCGAAATCATTTATCAATTAACATTTGTCAGTAAAGAAGGTTTACTTGTTCTTTTTATCTTTTTACTTTCAATTTTTTTCATCTTTTTTTCCAGATGTACCACCCCATTACCTCGCTGACTAGATTTTCGGAAAAAGCAACTCCTTTTTACCCCTAAGTATCGATCGCGGTCTAAAAAGTGTGATTCGAGTTACAAGGATTTGAAGCAGAAAAGCGGGCAGGGATCTTGTAGGACTTAATGGATTAACGCTAACGAGTTCGCAAAATGGAGCGAAGAAAATGCCGCGCGCGAGAGATGTTAACCCGTGTACGCGCAGAGATTGAATGGAAAACAACGGCTGGAACACTCACCTCGACATAGATACAATATTTTGAATTGGTTATTTACACGACGCTCGCGGGCTTGCCGCTCAACGCTCAATGTTTTTGTATACACGCAGCGTGCCGCGCTGCGTACACAAGGTTACGCGCACATCATTCGCACGGCGAGCTTCGAGCAGGTCGCGACGTTCCGCACCGTGAACTCCCGTAAACGCGACTCGATTATCACGCGACGTAATTAACCGGCCATTACAATTCACGAGTGAAGCGAGTGCTTTGCGCGACTCACTCGAGTGCTAATGCGAGCCTGGCGCGAGAATCGAAGCGGCGCGATATATCGAACTTTCGCCAACGACATTTCGACGGAAATCGCGCGCGGATCTTTATGTCGTGTCTGCATGTCGTATCTTGATGCATTTTCGCATATTTTCCGACGAGGATGGTTACATTCTTTCTTATTCTTACTCTTCTTACTAGCTGTGGAGTCGACTCGGTGTTGTGCGATATCGTGGTGAGGTAGCCGACCTGCAGTTCAAATTTTTAGGTTAGGTCGTGCCGGTCGATCCCATTTCGAATGCCGTCGCGACGCGCAATAGGTATAATCTTAATAATGTCGTGTTTGAATTTTTATCGGCTACGACCGTTTATATGTCGGAGAAGTGTTAAACGGCTGACTGCCGTTTCATGGCTCGCCCGCTGCCGAATTCGCCGAATGAATTAATGTAATTTCGCGCGGGAATTCCGTTTCTTTGCGTTGCCTATCCACGATGTAATGAAACGCGTACGTATATTAATATCGGGAGTGCCGTGCGATTAATTAACTATGTTTTCGTGAGTGCCGAGTGTTGCGTGGGTGTGCAATGAAGGAGACCGAGAGGAGGAGGAGGCCTGGGAAGCATCGGGCGACGGCGGAGCGATCTTGGAGTGAGTGTAATTTATTATTTATGTGCTGTTTGCTACTTGCGCAATTAGTTATTTACTCTCGTTTATTTGAACTGCAACTCAAACGGTTTATGTAAACGTCTTGAGTGAGGGAATTTAAGAAATGTATTTTTATTTTAACAAAGTTTACGAAAATATATAATTAAGGAGATAAAAGGGAGATCTTTTTTCGAAAACTAATTACTTACAATTAGTTTGTTAAATAAATAAATTGACAGTTAACTGAAGACTCTCGATATTGGAATTAATTTTCAAAGTTTATTTTTTCTTGTTACTTATTTTATTATTAAATTTAGAATACAGGTAAAGAATTCGATGTAATAATCAATTTTCGAAACATTATTTTATCTTTTGCGCTGCTGCTATAATTTGGATTTTATGTATTTTACAGTTACATCGTAGTCGGGACTCCGCTACTGCGCGTCGTACCGGTGAGTTGCAGAATTACTTATTCACGGGATTAAATGAGTTTATGTACAATTAAAGATTCGCTATCGAATCGAAATTCGATAACTGAAGGGATAGTTGCACAGCTGCATACACGTACTCGTTGAATTTATTTAAAGAAATGCAATTTAAAATTACTCTTGATTTAATTATTTACGAAAGTATTGACCAGTTTAAAATAATAAAAATAACTTTGAGTGAAAAATGATATTATTGATATGTATTCTGAAATTGTCGAAAGCAGTAATTCTATTTTTGACTTTTTTTAAGAGATTTCACCCGTTTCGTTTAATTAATAGCTTTTTTATGTACCCCTCTATTAAAGAACTAGGTGAATCAAGTAAGTAATCCTTGAGTTTTATGAGACTAAAGTTCCAGAAAAATACTTTGAGCTAAAATTAAGACAATGTGTGCGATCATTGAAATCGAACAAGAGAAAAGAATTGTTACGAAGCAGCTGTGAGACTATATCAATAAATTAATTTGTGAAATAGTTTCTCGTCACATCAAGTGTTTCGTAAAACTACGCAACTGACCTGCGGTCAATCGAAGCAAAGTGCTTTGTTACATAAAAATCTTTTTGCGATTATTCCTTATTCTCTGTACCATAATAACGTCATCATATAATTGCAATTTCAATATATCATTAATATAATTTATTTTTCAAATGTTTCTAATTTATCACAATTTAGATTTTTCTCTTAAAATTTCGCAAATTCTTTTAATTACTTTACTTTGACAGTGTAAAAAATATTAGATATTACTTCATAGTGCAAAAATTGATAGGTTCTTAGAAAATTAATATAGATTCGTTTTTCAATTTTCCTTACTAGAAGCTCGATTCTTTCCAATTATCTAGAAACAGTTTGTCTTTATAGACCCGGATCTATTACCAGGGCAGCTAATAAACAACAGTAGCTGTTCCAGGATCCATCGAATAAGTTTGCAATGGTCCCATTTTCTATCTCCTTCACGATCTGTGTCTCTTTTCTTCTTTTTTTTCTCTTTGTTTTGCTACTTTTTCTCTCTCTTCATCGTCTACCTCCATGGTACTTTCATTGATAAATGGAGAAACAGGAGCTCCAGTTTCTCTCGAAGGTGACTCGCGATGGCATAGCTCACACTGTATCGGTCTGTGCAATCTTCGGAGTCTTCCTTCTTCTGGTTGCCCGTTAACGAGGTACGAAAGCGAGGAGGCGGGTTGGAGAACAACGTAACCATTCTGACAATTGCTTGAATTGGAAACCGCGAGTTCGTTAGTTTATATCGGTTATGCTACGAAGTTCCAATTAAAACTGAGTTTAGACAGTTGAATAGGTATCATTATTTCTCAAAAATATATAATATATTACAGCTATTGTGCTGTTATGCATTAATATACGTAGACATTGCTTTAACTTTAAACTTTTGTGAATCTCGTTTAAAATATAACTTATATAATTTATTTTTTAAGCATTTTATTATAAATCTAGAATCATTAACTGGCCGAAGCTAGACCAAAGCGATACGAGAACCTATAATTGATCTCATTGTTAGTCAAATAGATAGATCGATGAGATTTCTTTAAGAAATTATTTAATCATTGCGTTAGAGAAAAGAGTAATTATTCACTTAAAATTTATTTAAAAAGAAAGAAGAAAAATAGAACAGCAGGCTTTTGAAGTGAAAACAGAAATTTGAAGCCGGTTTCTCGAGTGTTTTCGTGTGCACAGCTAACGAATCGTTGAAGCGAGAATTTAGTTTAATGGTCGAACGAACCGAGTTCGCTCGCTTATCTACTCGCACGACGGTCCTTCTTGCAGGACATCTCCGTTACTTTGGCTGCAATTGACACGTTCGAATCTTCACGACGCGTCCGACGGAGAACACGAGAAGTAGTTTAGTCGCTCGTATGTTTCTTTTGCTTTTGCCGGAATCGAGGAAAGTGTTTGTACTGCGATGACTCAGCCGCGTCTCGCGATTCGCAGTGCTGGCGGAAATCCGCGCGCGGTGTCTTTATTGCTTTCACAGCATTTCGCTGAAGGGAATAACTCGCGTTCTGAGCGAGATTCAGCTGTGAAATCTATTTGCGTATTTTCCTACTGTTTCCCTTCTTCGTGCTTTGTACATTTTTATATATCTGTAGCGATGTTGCATTGCATAGCAATGCTTTGTAGATTTTTGTTAGATCTGATTATCCCTTTATAGCTACCGTTATTGAAACTTCTGTTAGAAAGATAACAAAGTGAATGCATACATTCTAAAATAGATTTTTCGCGGATACAAATTTATAATTAGAGAAAACCGATAAAACAAGTACTAAACGAATAATGTTAAAGATAATCACATTTATGTATTCTCTTCAACCCATCCGATTTTCGTGCAAAATTGCAATTATATAGAGAGCTCAACATTTTTGTTCAAGATCGTGATGTGCTTTGAACATAAAAAACGACTGCAAAAAATCGCAAGAAAAAAGCATTGCCGGACGCATCAGCACGTTACATGATTCTCTGACATACGCGTGGTCAGTTTCATATCGTCCACTCCTATCGGGTGTACGTTCACCTTTGCGCGTCGCGTGAAGTATCGCTCCATCGGCGGACACGAATTTTCTTGGCTCATTGTTGGTCGCTCGACGCTTTAATCCCGCGGGTCGCCGAGCCCTCGGGGGAGCAAATACACCGTCGATAAGAGACTCGAGATAAGATGGACGGGTGGGGCATGTGCGAGCGCGACGAGGTATCTCACACGCAAGTTTATATGCATGCATACCGGCAAAATTGCATGTGTGCGAGTCTGCATACAAGATCTGATGTTTCATCCATGGATAGCGAGAAATCATCCCTTCGCATCAGCAAGGACGAACCCTTTCTTTCGCACGTGCTTTCGTATGTTCCTTGTGTTGAATCCAGTAGCAGACATGTTATTTTTTGTATCCCAAACGCGCATTGAATCTTCCTAATATACTACTTAGTAAATTATTAGTAATTATTATAGTATTTATTTACTCATCAATTATTTATTATTATTATTATTATAAAATTACATTATTTATCATAATTATATCACAATTCAGTCTTAATGTCATTGTCACGTTAAATATTAAAATTGTAATTTTAAAAAATTTCCTTTTAATGATTAATTTTTAAAAAAGTTTGAAACGCTCGAAGAATTTGCGAAGTACTTCGATTATTCATTTACGGTTAAATGTAACCGACATAGGACGACGTCTATACAATGTGTCACGAAGAGCCACGTCGTGTTCTGGCGTATGTTGATGACAGTGCAGATTGTGCCTGCTCCGCCCATGTTTTGCATATACTCGCCCGGACTTACGTGTATGCGGTACATATGTACGAGCCCATCCTCCGACGCGCATCGACATCGTTGCGTAAATAATCCAAACTGGCAAACCGAGTCACGATCACGTTTACGTGATCACATATATGATGGAAAGGAGGAGGGAGACAGAGAGAGGGGAGAGGACCGAGAACAAAATTCCGCTGTTCTCATCTCCACCCATTCTTTGAACGCGCCCGTCTATCGGCTATGACGCAACTTTTATTACGTGGCTTGTATCGTTTTGTGAATTATGCGGCCGGTATTCGATGCAGAATACCGGATCAGGTAGAGCCGGCGAGAGAGGGTTACAAAGAGTGCGTTGTTCGCGGGACAAGCGGTATTAATAACGTTGAAGCTCATTCCGCCCGTTGGTTTGCGAGATAAAAGAAAATAAAATGACGCGTTATCGATCGTTATTGGCATTTCGGCCATCACAGTTATGAAATTTTATAATTTTTTATGTTATTTTATGCTTTACACTAATTTTAAAAATTGTTGGTCTTCTTCTCCCCCTCTCTCTCTTTCAGCATATTTATTTAAACGAATAAATTTTCCAATAATTAGGTGGACAGAATAGAAGCTCGAATTTTTATAAACATGTACAATACAATACATTTAAAATCTATTCCAATATCCGAATTCAATTCCAATATCCGAAATTCAAACAGTTATTTTATTTATTTATTATTAGACTGTTATTATGAATAAAAAATCTGCTTAAGGTAGTTGTTTCACGACAGTCGAAACAAAAAATTTATGCTAGAGTACATCGTACAGTCAGTTAGTAGTCGTAATTCCTAAGTCCAAAACTTTTTGCTGTTTATGTACTATTTCTAGCCAATCCCGTACGACTAACTGCCCGTTTGAAAAATCGGGCAACAGACGCAATAATAGACGCAAAAAGAAGAAAGAATAATAGACGCAATAATAGACGCAATAATTTTTTCATTATTTCTTTAATAATATTTCGGAAACTGTGTAGTAAGCTATAATAAAACTATCTTTAAATAATAAATTAGTTGTTGTTTAATATTACTTTAGTTTTTTATAAAAATCGTAAGAAAAGTTTCTAAGTTAGAACGATATTTATAACGAAAATTTTCAGTATCCCGTATAGTACAATGTATAAGACTCTCAAAAACTCGAACTTTGAAATTAAATATCTCCAAAACTGTGTAGTCCATAAATTTCATTTTGCACCAGTCGATGCAGAATCACTTAAATAATAATCTGTCAAAGTTTCAAAAAAATCCTAAGAAAACGCGTTTGGTGGAACAACTACCTTAATGACAATATTTAAAAAATTATAATGATAAAATTTTATATGAATTCATGATGGCTGGCGCCACCGTTCGGTTGATGCTTCAAGTCGCAAGCTGCATAATCGATCGTATCCAAATCATGAAACTTCATTAAAGACCATTTCTCTTAAATTTAGACAACTAATTCGAACTGTAAAAGTTTCAA